>OU015491.1:233110983-233453483 GCA_907164885.2 Dolomedes plantarius | reverse complement strand
TCGTCACGGGTGCTGTGGATGCTGTTGCCACAGCTCTATATATCACACTCGGGCATCGTGGCTCGACAGGTCCTCCTGTCGCCGAAGAAAATCAAAGGAACCAAACCTAAAAAAAAACAAGAAAGGGGAGAAAACAAACAAAACAAAAACATGGCATGGTCGTCTTAAAGCTACATCATCGTCGTTGTATAGCAATTGTTCGTCATAGGTGCCATAGTCTTTTCCGTCATTGAAACATTACACAAAACAAAGAGAAAAGAAAAGAAAAAAAAAGAAAGTCATTAACAATAGTTCAGGATCATGAGAGAATGTCCATTCTTCAAGTCCAAGTCGTCATCGTAAAGGAGCTGTAGGTATAGTCACTAGGTGCTTGGCCAACTTTTGAGTTGATCAGCGGCTGTAGATCTCAAGTTGGGACCATCGTGCAGACCAACTTTTCGGACGTCATATCGATCATGTGGTCGAACTTTTATGATTTCGTAAGGACCAAAGAATTTGGAGCGCAATTCGAGCCCAGACCCAAATTGGGTACGTTGAATTGCTTCTTGATAGGTAGTTGCTTCTTTTCGACGTTTGTTATACTGTCGCTTGTTCTGCTCTTGTAGTTTCAAAATGTTGTTTTTTGCGTCGTTGCGAAGATGATTTGTGGCGTGAAATGTCATGTTGATAAACTCGTCTTCTAGGTCAGAAACCTGCTTTATCAAAGCTAGTCGTTTTTCTTCATTTTGTTCATCTCGAGCTGGCAAGTCTTTTTCTAATTGAGTCTTTAGGTCTTGCATATTCACTTCTAAACGTAATTTGGAATCGTCAGTTAACTGTAAGTCGTCTTCAAGTTCTTCAATTTGGTTGTCTAATTCGATGTTAAGATCTTCAAACTTTGATTGTAATTTGTTCTTTGATTTATTCAGCTTTACCTGAATCATCTGTAATTCATCTAATTTGTGGTGCAGTATATCAATATCTTTCGACATCGTTTTCTTTTGTTCTTTTAACAAAGCAGAAGCATCTGCTTCTTCTTCAGCTTTCTTTTTATATTCTGCAGTCTGGATTTTGGCAATAGCTAACTTTTTCTCTAAGTTCTTCCTTGCTTCTACTTCTTTAAATACTTGCTCTTGCAAACGTTCACGTTCACGTTCAAGATTGCGCTTAGTCTCCTCTAAAGCAATTTTAGCTTTTTGCACTGAATCTAACTGTTCATTTAATTTTTCAGTGTCAATTGTATGTTTCTGCTTCAAATCACGAATCTGGTTTTGGTGTGCAGCAGTTTCATCTTCCAAGTTTCTCTTTAAAATATTGAGTTCTTTCTCCATTTTTGTTCGCAAAGCTTGTTGTGTATCTGTTGAATCCATATAATCAATAAGTTTATTCCTCGAATATTCTAACTCCTCCTTTAAGTTTCTTTTCTGCATTTCAGACATTGCTAAATCTTCTTTTAAGTGAATCAGTTCAGATTCCAAAGCTTTTTGTTTCTTTTCAGCTTCTTTCGCTTGAGCATTCAGTTCATCTCTAACTAACCGAGATTCTTCCACTTCTCGCTGAAAATCTTTCAACATAGCTATGAAGTAGTCGTGTAAGGATTCATTAGGTTGTAACCGTCTTTGCAGCAACATCGTGTGAAGATCGGCGCTATTTAATTTGGAGGAAAATTCTTCTAGTAAGTTTTCTTTTAGCGAATTCCAAGTGGTTATGCCATGAAGAGAATTAATAAATGTTTTTGCGGAAACAACTAAACATTTTTTCGTAAAGACAATTTTGTGGACGTCATTTGTGATGCTATTAAGATCAAAAAGTTCTTATAAATCCTGTATGAAAATTTTAACACTATAAGAATCGGATGAACCATTAAAATTCTTAATGCACTCTGCGAGGTCTCGTAACGATAAATGTATTCCACTGTTTGTAACTGGAAAGCACTGCGAATCAACAACAGATAAAACAGGATTTATCTGTCTGTGCTCGAAAGAGTTGTTTATGTTAGAATGGGAAGCTGCGGTTGGAAATGAACTTTGAACTGGCACCTGGCTAGTCGCCAAAACCGTAGAGCTTCCGTTGGCGTCGTGTGAATCATTTTCGGTTTCACTCGTATCCGAGAGCACAGGGGGGGGGGAAATAATGCAAAGTTCTTTAAAGCATTGAAAATAGTTTCACAGCTCTGAGCTGGGTCTGTTGAACACTCAAGATATAGCAAATTCGCAATACAAATTAAATCAGTGCTGGAGAATGTTTTAAGTCTTTTATCCCGTTCGTCAGCGACATGAAAAGTTTTAGGGAAACCAGATAAAATGCGGAGTTCTTTACGATTATCTCTCCCAGCATCATTTTCAAATATAAACTGATGTAATAATCTAATTGCTTTTGTGGACCCTGATTTAAGGGCTTTTGAAATATGCTGTATATAATTTAGAGTACTCATATTGAAAGTAAACAGCACAAAATATAAATATGCAAATATATCTTCAAAAACAAAACACTTCTTGTATCGGAATTAAAAATGCAATCATTTGTTAGAAAAATATACTTTCTTTTTTAAATATTTCTTAAATATGTTCATATATCTTCAAAAACAAAAGTAAAAGACTTCTTGTATTGGAATTAAACATGCACATAGTTGTTAAAAAAATATACTTTCTTTTTTAAATATTTCTTAAATATGTTCGTATATCTTCAATTCACAAATTAAATTAAACTCACCGGTTCGTCGTAGATGGGCAAGAAATAAATCGGAATAATCCAGAGTAATCTAGAAGGAAATCAGGAGTAATCCAGTTCGTTAATAACGTCGTAGGATGGCTTGCTAGGGGATATGGAGTAGTGGCCCAGAACGCACTTTGAGAAAAATGCTTCGGCCGAGGTCCCATGTAAATTGGTGTCCGTCGTTCTAAATTAATACAGCGGTTCACACTAACACCAATTTATTCTGACAGGGTCACAGGACAAAACAGTTACAGGGAATAATAATGGAACATCATTTTCAAATACTTTACGGTAGCCATCTGCTACCACGATACGTCCTAACGTCTTACGCTCTCTACGGCGTTTTTCTCTCTCCCTAGTCATGCGTTCCCCGTAGCACGCCGAAGCTCTCTGTCCGGCGGGAACGCATCTGATTCTTCACGGGTTCTGTGGATGCTGTTGCCACAGCTCTGTATATCACACACACACACACATATATATATATATATATGTGTGTGTGTGTGTGTGTGTGTTAGTTAATGTTAGTTAGTTATACCAAAAAAAGTATTTCTCATTCCCTAACTTAATTAAACTCATTTCCCAATTTGATTTGTCTCCTAAATTACTAACTTTACTGACCCCTTTTAAACTTAATTTTTTTTAATCTACCCTCTACGAGCTCTGAACCAAAATTGGCCCGCGAGAAAGTAGGCAACATAACAGTTTTGGACTACATAGGAGGCAACCCGTCACTTCGAAATTTGCTAACCTAATGACAATCCTGACCACAAGGGAGAGTCCCCTTCGAGAATTTGGAGGTATGAAGTGACGCCTAATTGCATTTTTACATTTACTCTCTTCTACACTCGCTTCAAAGAGACAACACCTCCGAGGAACGGACACCTCTGTCGTCTGTCTCCTAGTAATGGATTTATAAATGTATTTTCATATAGAAAATATGTCATAATTATTGAAGCTTGATCCCATTACGGCCCTGCGACTACAATTTTACGATGTGCAACAAGTGCTAATAATTTTTAATGTAATAAATATATATATATATATATATATATATATATATATGTGTGTGTGTGTGTGTGTGTGTGTGTGTGTGTGTGTGTGTGTGCGGGTTGGTTGACCGTATTTTCCTCTTTCCTCTAGATCAGGGGTTCTTAAATTTATGTAGTCCGAGGACCCCCTCTTGAACAACATTTCTTTTTGCGGACCCCATTCCAACTCTAGGCATTTTACGTCGTTTTTGAGACTTAAAAACGACGAACTTAACCGACGTTTTATGAACTTAATTTCTGGCTCAATAATCTCATAGGCACTAATGTTATAATAAATATTGATAAAAATGTATCGCTGGTTATTTTAATAAATGCTCTTGCGCATTTATAGAGACGAACATTTTTATTAGGACATAGAATAAAAAACATAAAATGAATAAAAACAGTAAGAAAAAGAATTTTAAAAGTCACAAATCATAATACATTAAACTCATACAAACATTTCTTGGTCAAATATTGGTCGAAATAGATCTATCTTATTATAATATGCTTTCTGTAAATGATTTTTACTTAATGAGATGGGTGCAGTGGTTCTCTTGAAGTCAGAACCGCAATGTCACGCTCTAAGCTGGAAAGTTTTATTCTGAGGTCCGCTTCTACATTGAGTTTGTTTCTATACTTTGATTTCATATATATAACAGTACCGAAAATGCGTGTATACATAAATATGTTGTGCAGAACGGAATCAAATGTTGGAGGGCTTCATTTGCAAGTGCAGGGTCATCAGATCTGAGAAATAACCAAAAGTTTGTGAGTTCAGTTTTGTTGAATTGTAGTTTCAAAGACGTATCGCATGATAATTCCAAGAGAATATCTTTCTCGTTCTATAAAAGTAAGTGGACATTAATTTGAAGAATTTCTCCATTCGGTCCTTCAGGTTGTTTAAACGCGCAAGGTCACACTGGGAGAAATTCTGCGGGAGTCCTCCTGGCTTTTGAATCCGTAGCTGAAAGACTCGTCCGGTTTGCAAAACTATGCCTGGATTCCACGCAGAACTGCATAACACTTTGCAGATTACAAGCAATTGTTTCCAAATCGGATTTTCTGAAAGCGTACATTTTACTTCACAGAGTAAAAATGAAAGACGCTAGTGTATGAAAAGCTCTGTGTATTCACTTTCTAAGCAGGATTAAGCTTGAAACGAGAAGGAAGATATCACGATGGCCTATTTTGCAGCGCTTTTCGGAGTTTAAAAACTACAAATTTTATTTGAAAATTACCCTCTAGAACGATTATGTAAATGTCAAGTCGTACAGCTGACACCAGTTTTTTAAAAAAAAAGAATGATTGAATGTTGTGAGTGTATATGCATGGATGTATATGCACAGCTTCTTAATATCCACAATAGAGGGGTGCTGACAAGTGGCGTTACTTCTCTTTTAATAGCTGCCACTCTTTTGTTTAGAAGCTGTGTGTTCCTTTTTTGCGTTTCCGCAAGCTTCCTGTAAGCTGTGTTTTTGTTGTTGTTAAACCCCTTGGGCAACAAGTCCAAAAGATTACGAAAATGAGCAGATGCAGCCTCCTGAGCATCGAAAAATAAGTCTGGGAAGAAGAAGTTGGAAATATTCTGACTCCGCTCTCAAATTGAATACATCTGATGTGCCTAAACCTCGTTAAAACAGACTGAAGAAGTGTGTGACCTCTAAATTGGAATGTTAATCCAGGACTCTTAACCTAGTACCATTGGTGGGCAAGTGGACTATGTGGACTTTTTGCTTTTAACGTGGACAGAGGCAGTGGGCACGTGATTAGGTGGAGATATCTCCTATTTGCAGGAGAATCGGCGGTTTCATTTCCGGGTAATACAACGTGAGATTCATTGTAGCTGGAATTCGCCATTTTGGAGTAGGTTGAAGATATCATAACTAGTGTTATCAGGTATGTTAGGCCAACTCTTCAAGTGTTGTAAGTTGTACAGGCATGGATAGGGAAACGGTTACAAGCTCAATAACCGTCCATAACGTTTAGTTTCGTAGGAAATTTTTATTTCAAATGCAGAATGCCTGTGGGCTGAAGCCCTTAAGCCGAATTTAGGGAAGTTTTCTATGAAATCAACCAATCTTCCGTTTTCTAGGAAATGCGATTTTCGTTTCATTCAGCTGAGGTCATTTCGGCTGTGTCTTCCGATTTCACTTTTAAAATTAAATATCTCGGTATGACTCCACTAGCTTGAACGACGTTATTCTCACATCTAGAACACCAGTCATGGAAATGTAAAAATCAAACTGCTGGAAATGTAAAAATTTGATATTTACATTTCCAGCAGTCATGGAAATGTAAAAATCAAACAATTTTGAATCGCAGGACTTGTCTATTCCTGTGATCTGCGGTCGACTGAAAATTTATATTGATCCCTGTTGTATGGAAAAAGAGGCTAGTTGTCGCATTAATAAAGACTGCTGTTGTCACAGTAAAAGGTGGAGTCACATTTAACAATCTGGAGTTGCATTAAAAATGGCCATAACTTGTTATTCTGAAAAAATAGAGGAGTAAAGGGTGACAGAAGCAAGGTTGATGAACATCAGGCGTTTTTATATAAAGTACACTGCTGGCCACCCAAATTGCAACACCAAGAAAGACAAGAGATATCACAACAAAATTTATTTTGTAGATAACATGTTGACCAAGTATCAAATGATTAAATTTATAGACTTCTGTGAAGTGTGGTTCCTGCCAAAATCAGTAGCCAGAGTAGCCGCCATTGTTGGAGATCACCGCTGCCACACGCCTCGGCATTGATTCAAAGACACTTTGGATGAGTTCTTGGGGTACAGCAGACCAAGCAGCTTCCACACGTTGCCAAAGTTGATCTGCTGTGGCAGCTGGGGATGGAATCTGGGTCAATCGTAGAGCACCCATGGACCACATGTTTTCTATCGGCGAAAGATCCGGAGAGCGAGGCGGCCAGGGAAGCAATTCAATCTGGCGATTGACGAAGAACCGTTGGAGAATGCGTGCCACGTGTGGTCGCGCAATATTCTGTTGAAATATGGCTGTCGGCAAGCCCTGAAGGTAAGGAAGGACAATTGGCTCCAACACCTCGGAGATGTAGCGCTGGCTGTTTAAAGTACCGGCAATGAGTACTAGAGGTGTGCGAGAGTGATATCCAATACCACCCCATACCATAATACCCGGTGCAGGACCAGTGTGGCGGTGCATAACGCAGCTGTTCAGCAACCTCTCTTCACGGTGTCTCCAGACTCGAATGCGGCCATCGTCGTGTTGCAGACAGAAGCGTGACTCGTCAGTAAAGACAATTTCATTCCATTCTGCCGTCCACATCCTTCTGTCATCGCACCATTGGCGGCGGAGACGTCTGTGGTTCTGCGTCAAGGGTAGACAAAGCAATGGACGTCTTGCGGACAGACCACTCTGCTGTATACGGCGTCGAATGGTACGCGCAGACACTGGATGATACGTTACAGACTGCATGTGCTGTGCTATGGTTCGTGATGTGACTGAGCGATCCGTCACTGCCATGCGCACAATTTGCCTGTCATCACGTGAAGTGGTGCGCTGAGGTGGATGCGATCGAACACGCCGGTCCGTCGTACCCTCCTGCATCCAACGATCACATATCCGCATTACAGTTGTTTGGTTTCGTCCAACACGACTACCGATTTCCCTGAAAGATAATCCACAATCTCGGTAGGCCACTATCCTTCCTCTGTCGAACTCGGATACTTGATCAAAAGATGATCGCTGTTTTCGACGAGGCATAATTGATCGTTTTTATTTTGAAAAAAACCACAAGAAAAACACAATTGCCGAACTTGAAATCGTCGAAATCTCCAAGCCTTAAATAGCGCTTTGAAGTGGCGCCACAGGCGCGCGTGATGTGCGTCTGCGCTGAAATTCTAATCATTTGCATATCTCACCTCCGCTAATGCATGTTGTAAATTTCATGTTATTTGCATGTTTCCTTCAGGGTGTTGCATTTACAGTGGCCAGCAGTGTAATTAAAAACAAAAAACGAAGGTGGCTTAAGACCATAACAAAATGTAAGATGAAGCCATCTAAGCGTTCGGAGGGCGACGATAACTCGGCACATAGGGTCTGGTCACTGGAACTGGAATCCCGCTAATCTGTTCCATTTTCCTTCTCATGGCTGCGTCCGACTCTGCTGGTGGAAAAGACGCTCTGTGTTTTCAATCAAAATTCCATTTGCAGAGCTGGCTCCGTCACGTGACGTTGATGAGGGAACCATCTGGATATCGGCGACCTAGAGCTCGCCAATTATTCCGCCAACGCTCTAGTACAAAAGATTATTTTGTGTGTTCTACGAGGGGAAAGGGATAAATGGTGAATCTTATAGCCTATCGTTTGGCAACCCCCTTTTGGGGATTAAGGAAGAATTTACTCATGAAGCTACAGATTAGCTCTGTAGCTTCATGAATTTACTGATAAGAAGTTAGGCAGTGAACTTGGGTGAAAAGAGGTACATTTTCATGTGTTTTACCCGACTTTCTAGGGAAAATACATAAATGGAGGAATCATGAGGAAACAGTCCCTAATTGCGTTGCGTGGTAGTATGAAACAATATGAATTAGGAAAAAGCGTTACGACAATCTATACAGTTTCTATGCTCACTACTACCCAGACTTGGGTGTATATAATTTGAAGTGGCACTCTATTTGAATTTGAAGCAAACACAGTTTATACATGAAACAATGTTTATTGAATTCGTTGCACATATAATTGGCTTTTACAGCAATAAGCATGCGTACTACTTGTACGGAATGTATAAACACAGCTTTCAAGAACAATATATTTTTATACTCACGAACAGTAAGTCAAACCAGCAGTACTGCCATGTAAACTTCTGGCCCGCTAAGCACTAGCGCAGGATAACACCTTTTCAACCTTAACAACCTCCTCTTTTTTCATTAATGACGCTGCGTGGTATTTATACTAAGCGCGTATGCCGAAATTAGCATATCTAAAGCAGCTTCTTTAATTCACTCAAAAGTTCGATTCTTGTGAATCGAATCTTGTGTATACCTTACACTGGCCTCCCTCGAAAAAAAAAATTAGGTAACTGAGGTCTGAACGGCTTCAGTTAACTAATTGAAAATGCGTGCTGGTCTGACTTTTTACATAATGGGTGGCAAAGCCAAAAAACCTTCCACACATTGTGTGGGGGAAAAACGCCACTACCATTTTACAAAACTAACCCCGAAGGGTCCAGGTGACACCATCACACAGTGGATTTGCAGAGTTGCGGATACTGGGCTGGCCAACTGCGCCCTAAAAAACTTATTTTAGTTAAAATTGTCAACACAATTGCACAGCATGACATTTCTTGGCTGTATCTGCTCTCCCCCAATTTATAATGTACATGTGTTATTTTTGTGAAGTTAGTACATTAGTGGTTAATTGGTATATTGTGCAGTATGTATTTTTTTTTGTAGTCACTACATGTCCCCTTCAAAAATTTATAAAACAACAGTATGCCCTTTTTTTTTTTCAGTGGCTCACTCCTTCCCCTCAAAATGTTTACACAGTATATACAATGGGGAACTTCAAACCAATTTGGTTCGGTTTTATTAAAGGGTGGGAGTTAGAATAAGAGAATTGATACAAGACTTGTTCCTCATGAATGCAGCAACTTCCTTGCACCAGTCTGTCCAATCCGTGGAACCTCTCTTGATGGTCGCAGTCCTAGTAAAGGGGTTCGTTGACCGTGTGGGCATCCTTCGTGCAGCAGGTCGTAGGTCCTGAGGAGCTGGTCCGGCTTGACGATGGACAGGAGGTCTCTTGGGAGGAGGCCAACCTTGCTGGGCGGCAGAAATCTTCCGTTTCCTGTACTTATGCAAAGGAACTTTAAAATTGTCATTCTTCCTTTTGATAACCTTGTGTACCTTATCAGCGACGCATTCATCCTTTGATGGAGTTTTTGTAGTGCACACTTTACCTTTCTTCGTACTTTTGCTTGTATCGGTATTAGATTTTAATGCAGATTCTATTTTGTCAAATTTATACGCCGCACCAACGTGTTTAGTTACTGGCTTTATCTCTCTACTTGTGTCATGTTTTTCAACAAACTGACTCTGTTTTTGGTATTGGTGCTTATGCGACTTCTTGTTTACCGCCTTAATTACTTCAGTATTAGCAGTTTTAATGCTCACTACTACCCAGACTTGGGTGTATATAATTTGAAGTGGCACTCTATTTGAATTTGAAGCAAACACAGTTTATACATGAAACAATGTTTATTGAATTCGTTGTACATATAATTGGCTTTTACAGCAATAAGCATGCGTACTACTTGTACGGAATGTATAAACACAGCTTTCAAGAACAATATATTTTTATACTCACGAACAGTAAGTCAAACCAGCAGTACTGCCATGTAAACTTCTGGCCCGCTAAGCACTAGCGCAGGATAACACCTTTTCAACCTTAACAACCTCCTCTTTTTTTCATTAATGACGCTGCGTGGTATTTATACTAAGCGCGTATGCCGAAATTAGCATATCTAAAGCAGCTTCTTTAATTCACTCAAAAGTTCGATTCTTGTGAATCGAATCTTGTGTATACCTTACAAATCTCATACAGACTTTACATGTAATTGCATTAATACTGCAAATCATTTGATATTTATTTCTCCTTTCTTGTTTTCTGTTCCGGATCTTTTTTGTATCGCTTGATCAACTCGATTTCGATCGTATTTCGGATCGATATTAGTTTTGAAAGAAAATATTCATGAACAACATCGGCATATTTTTTAGTCTCTTAAATCCAATAACTTTATCTTCGTACTTTGAATTAGTACTAATTTGCTGTTATAAATTTTCAGTTTTGGATTTCGTTATACCGTTGATCAGTCACAATAAGCTCAATAATTACAAGATAAAAAGACTTATTATGTACCATGTTTTTAAATTTTCTGTTGAATCATATAAACTTGATAATTCTATGTATTAATAAATACTTCAAAATTCATGTATTAATAATTATCATATGTATTAATAATTATATATATCATGTATTAATAAATTCATCAAAAAAAATTTTTTGATGAATTATTCCATCCACTTGAAAGAAAGTGAAGTTAATTGGAAGTTAACTTGCATTTGACTTGTTTGACTTGTTGCATTTGACTAGTTCCCTTTCCGGCCAATAGATGGCTGCACCAGTCTACAAAACAAAATTAACTGAAAATTAACTTAATTATGCTTAAAGATGACTAAAAGTATTAAAAAAATGCATTGTCATCGTATTCTGAGCTATTCTAAAAGTTTCAAATGTCTAGCTAGTCGGGAAGTTAGTTAAAAATCGATTGCAAGATTTGCACTAGACAAACACACACACAAACAAACACACAAGAAAGCAAGTTAATAAAAACATGGTAATAATAAAAAAGTGGCAAGAATGTAAATTGTGGGGAAATATGAAATCCTAATGCGTATGCAATCGACCCTTATAAAAAGACACCTTGTCAAAAATTTAGCCTAGAAACTTGAAAGTTTTGAGATATCTTTAAGTGATTGGATTCATAAAAGAATACATCTTCAACGTGCCCAATAAAAACCTTTGAGTCTCGTTCTCGACATGGTATAGCCGTCAAATTCGCCGCTATTCATAAGTGGAATGAGTTCCATGCAATCCGTCAGCGTCAGCCTAAAATTTTTTAACCAATCATATACGCCAAAGGAATCTTGAACGCTGACGCTGATGGATTCTATGTGAACAGGCCCCTACTCTAAAATTAGACGTTTTTGCGCATGATTCGGCAGTTAATTTATGTGTAATAATCTAGAAGTAGAACACATAATGAGTGGATATGAATACAATAGAATAAAGAGTGGTTATATTTTTTTTTCATTAAATCACATATTCCTTCGTACTGTACAAAATCACTCGGCTCTCATAAAGTACGCCAAGCTTCCAATCAAACGCAACGTCAAGCGGAAGGTCGATTTCCGAGCTGTCAAAACTGCTTTTGTTATGTGCGAGAGGCAGATCATTTTGGCATTCCTTTTCCGTTGCTGAGAATATGTTTTATGTTCATGTTGTGGGTTTTAAAGTGAATTTTAATGCCTAAAAATGAAATGACATCAGTTGGTTGAAGGCCTTGTAGAGACAGAAATTTTAAAAAAAAATCGTATACAAATTGTATTCTATGATCATTGAAAAAGCGCCCGAAGAGGGTTATCTGCAGGAAAACGGCAGTATGTTACTTATTGAATGGCCCTTTGAGTACGCCATAACGGGTGCCATTACTGCTGAATATAAAGACGAGTTCCTAAACCCAAGTACAGACGAACCTCTATTTAACGAAGTCCCTAAATCTCGAAATAAAGTTCGTTATATGGAGAATTCGTTAAATAGAGATGCACCTTTTAAAATACTTAAAACTACACAAAACATATTTAAAATTTATAAACACTAAATATTATTAAAAAAGTAATTAATCACACCTTTATTTTGTAAATAATATCTATTTGTTTTATATATCTTACCCATCAAAAAGAAATCTACAAGGAAAACAAGAATAAAAGAAAACATTGTCCGGTAATACACTGTATTTTCAATTTCCAGAACCGAAATTACCAGCACGACTCTGATCAACAATCTAGGAAACGGGAGACTACTTCAAGGACACGGGACAGTCCACTAAGTGTGAAAGGGGGATATTGAAAGTTATTCTAATGAAGTGGACAGTGAGGGGAGGAGATAAAGATTGCACTTCCTGGATGAAATGCAAAGAATGACAGCCAATTAATTTACTGCTCTCGGTGAGTTAGGCGACTGGTAAAACCAGTTCAAGGTCATTGATTACCATAAAATGTGTTAAAAGAATGAATAAGTTTGAAATGTCCAGAAATATTTTGAGAAATATGGATGAAAAAAATATTGGATCACAAGAAAAAGTTCGTTAAATAGAGAATGCACTTCGTTATTTGGAGGTTATTTTACGAAGAAATTCGCAAGATGTTCGTGGTTCCGGGGAAAAGTTAGCAAAATAGAGAAATTCGCAAAATAGAGGTTCGTTAAATAGAGGTCCGACTGTAGTTCGGTTTGTTGTCCTTATCCGAGTTATTTCTACTGACCATTCAGGCATTTATGGCAGGATTTATATTCAATGCCTATTTTTAGCTCAAATATCCTTTATAGCCATAGGTGCGAGAAAGTCACAAGTTTAAGCAGTATTTACGCACTTACGGTGAATAAGGACACTTTTGGAACCCGCTTTCCCTTAATAGCTACTTTAAATATCCTGACTGGAAACAAAGCTCGGGGCAAATGTGTGATATTTTTTTAATTATGCAAACAACTCTGTGCAATGATTTAAAAACTCAACACGTGACGAGCGAAAAGAGGGGGGGGGGGCTGTAATCGCTCGTCCCGTGTCATTGGAAATACAGGTAAGCCCTCCTACAGCACGGCATCTTACAACACGGATTCGCTCTAACACGATAGGATGAATTGCGGGAACCCTCGTATAACACTGCAACCTGTAACACGGTTTCGCTCTAACATGATAAAAAAATTGCGAAAACCTTTTTGTACAACACTGTACTTCTACAGCACTAGATAGCATGATTTTTGTTTAACACATTTAAAAACTAAATTACCTTAAAATCATGACGGGAAGGGAATAATGAACTATAGTGGCTTTACATGAAAATGTATAAACAAATTATAATTTATTCATTTATAACTCTCTAAAATTACAAGAAGGCCTAAGCTTAGCTGAAAATCTTGAATGCACACCCTGCCGCTGAAAAAAGCCAAAAATTCAAAAGGGAGCTGCAAAATTGTCTATCTCCATACCGTGAATCTACAATGACCTTCTAAGAACCAGCAAATAAACCAAAATGACAGATTTTTTAAAGAGGATAGAAGGTGCAAAAAATCTAAATGAAGAAAAAGGTTCTGAAAGTAAAGGTGATATCGTTCAATCGAAAAAACGTTCTCGTTTGATTGTACTGAGCAGTGACGAGGAAGAAATTTATTAAATTAAGGTCGCATTAAATGAAAGTAATATTTTTTTTGTTTCTTTTCGTTTTGTGTTATACATACATTTATATTTTTAATAAAAATTACGTTGTTTACATGGAATTTAAAAAAAAAAAAGTTTTTTAAATAAGTTTTCAGAACGTAACCCCCTGTTTTGAACTGTCTCTGGGTCTCACACAACACGGCATTTTCTAGGAACCTATCTACTGTGTTATAGGAGGGTTACCTGTATTCAACTTTTTCTCCACTAACCTCGTCGGCGACCTACTTAGCTACACTTCTAATTCTTGTTAAGAACCGAAAATGAGTTTGCAAGCGGGGGGTTAAGTAATCGTTCATTCATCAAAACAGGAAAAGAAGGAATCCAATTTGATTTCACTCTCACCCAAACCAAAATACACAAAAGCAAGTCCTCGTTACTTACACACACAGCTTCCGCAGTTTTCGGATTATTTCGGTAAAAATAGACCTTTGAAGAATGCGCCGGGGGAATAACGATGTCTTGATGGAAATTGAAACTCATTTACAGGAACAGGTGGAGATTAATCCATTTCAGCAATAATTAATGATTTATTTGCGGAGGCAAGTCAGGCGAATGAAAAGTTCGTTTATAGCCCACACGTCAATGAGATCATTACGGGGATCGGATTGGTTGAAAAAGTGTTTTTGGATATTTACGTAGGATACAAACGTATTTGATCACGAATCTTGATTTATGTTGATGTCATTTTATTGATGTCGAATCCGGATGAGTTGGGAGGAGGGTACCAGATGTCGCCTTCGATGAAGCCATTAGTAACAATGACAACACCATCCCAAGATTGTATATACCCTTTGTGAACTCTTGAGTGAAAGTTATCAAAGTATTTTATTCAATTTTATGCAATGACATGATAAAAAAGAAGCCAATCTTCGTGAAAGAAACTTGAACAACTTCCGATGAATGTCATAAGATGTCTCAAAAGATAAAATTAGACAAAGATAAAGCTTAATGCAGTTAAAAATCTATATTTTGATCCGAAATTAGCTATCTATCCTTTTTCATTGCTTAGTAAAGAGGGAAAAAGAAAAAAAAAAAGAGCTCGAAAATAGGCTTCATAGTTTCCATGCACGTGTTCTAGTCGGGAATTTGAGTTAAAGAACGAACCGATATCTGAAAGATTTATATTACGAAATCGTGTAAGACAATTATGTGCCATTTTTGCGTTCCTTATCAGTCATTAAAGAGAGGAGGAAAACCTGTTGTTGAAGCGCTTCTAAAAACCGGATACATCATCGAAATAAGTGAAGAAATTCCAGACTTACAGAGTTGATAAATTCGAAATCCCCCTTATCGCCTTTTCCCAGAACTCGTTTTACCCTTGCATCATGCATAAATTGTTCGACTGAGTCAGCGGGGCTAACTCGACGGACGTCTGACCTCTGTTACGTCACCGAAAGTGATGTGCCGTTTTATCAAAAAATAAATAAAATAAAAATTATATATATATATATATATATATATATATATATATACAGTGATTTCCGCTTATAAGAATCACGTTTGTTATTACTGTTTTTGATTCTTAAAAGGGGTTGATTCTTATATCCGAAATTTAGGTTTTTGGACAGGCACACACACACCTATATATACATATATTAGATAATTTACCATAAAATACTCTTTAATTTACGTTAATTATCTTTTATTAAAATTGATCTTTATAATTTTAAAAATACAACTTAATTTCTAGACCTATAAGTAGATACACATGATTATAGTAAGAGAAGAAAAAATCCAATATTTATTTGTTACAACATACTTGCTTAACAGTTTAACATTTCAATTTCAGAAAGGGTGAAATAAAAGTTTTCTATGGTAGTTTGACGTAATGAAGTTTTCTGGAGGCTGTTTATACCTCTTTCAATACCAATAGTCTCAGACCAAGATTCACCTAGCTTACGTTTCACGGTTTGATAACGTGCTCAATCTAATAATGCCACGTTTGCCTAAGTGATAGTGGACACTTCGCCGAAGATTTATGTGTTTCTGGGTCCTGGAAGCCGCAACCAGGATGTGGGAGGTGGGAAAAAAGAGTCCCTGTCTTTGTCAGTCGAGAAAAGGGAAATCGGATCCGAACGGGTAGGATTCCCCTGGTTCAAGCTAATAGGACAGTGTTTAGCTAAAGCATTTAAGAGGAAAATATTATGTTATGTATAACAAAATAAGCGATGCATTTTACGACTGTATTCCATCCTATCTTATCACTCTTTCTTAAAAAAAATAAAGAAAGAACTTCGCGCCTTTTGAGGGTTTAAGTGGTTTTTATGGGAAAATGAAAGGAAAGCGAAGAGTGTAAACTGATTCTTAAAACCGGTGGATTGATTCTGTAAAGCGAAAATTTTAACATGGAAATAATATATTTGTTCTTGTTTTTGCGATATTGATTCTTATAAACAGTTGATTCTTATAACCACTGATCACTATAAGCGGTGGTTACTGTATATATATATATATATATATATATATATATATGCGGACACGTTCAAAATGTTATTGGTGACACTCCTTTAGGAGAGTCTCTGTGTGTTTAAATACTTTAAAAGTCATCCCGATAACTTTTTTCTTCTTTTCATTTCGAGAGAACATAAAATGCATCCCATTGTCTTTCAACACTGTAGATGCGTTCCAGAAAACCCCGTGAACCTGGAAAATATGGGTACCATCAGATCTTTAAAACCTGTAAAATAAATAAAAGAATTCATACAAAAAACTGTATTAAAAATAATTACAAAAGCTCAGTTTAATTGGTACTTGTTCCAGAAACTTTCGATTGCCTAACAGCATCTTCATTTCTTAGAATAGTTCTTTCGTTGAGACCAAAAATCTTCGCACCGAAACTTCCCCATTTTTAAGGGGATAAAAGATCTGAAAGAAGTACCTTTCCTTTTGAGTTTTGGAGTTGTAGTAATCGGGCTTTTTTTTTTCTCTCTCTGTATATATATGTGTGTGTGTAGAGAGAAATTCTAATGTTAGCCTTTTACTTTCCCACTTAGCTCCAAATATCGGGTTTGCCCTGACCTGTCGTATTGCTGCAATTATGCCTTAGTGCTGTGTTCATTACTACATTTACTTGTTAGATATCTACCAATTATGCTATTGCTATTTAACTTACCCATTCAATACCCTAAGTGTTCCTTTTTTTTCCCAGAAGTGAATACGATCATTCTTCGAATCGCTGAACGCGGTCACGTGAGATTCCCTTTTGGTTCATGGTTACTTAATCAGGGGAGCCTCCAATAGTGAAATACGCACAAATATAAATACTTCAAAGGAGGGCCCGGGTAGCCTAGTGGGAGTGCATTGCGCTGGTGTTTAGTCGGTTCGAATGCCGACGACGCCCTTCACTACCTCCGCGTCTAGGGACACGTTAAATCTGAAGACCGGAAAGCCCTTATATGAAGCCAGAGAAGGTACGACCCCCACCAGTACGACCCCTCTGCCGAAATTGTGGTGGCACCCTGTCAAGGCCGGATTTAGATGAAAAGAGGCCCTAGGCTATTCCACTTATGAGGCCCTTTCACCTCTCATTTTTAAATTTGTAAATTACATGAGAGATAATAAAATACTTCATTACTGTGATATATATCAATATATTAAATGAAACATGTCGCTATTGGTACTAACCTATATATATTCAATACATTGAAGATTAAACCAAATTCAATTCAGATAAATTTATTTCATAATAATTCGCACTTAAAGTTTAAGTATGAATTATTATGAATTTTAAGTCTTAAACTAAACCAAAAATGGAACTTTATTCAAACAAAATCCAGATCACAAAAAAGAAAATATCAAATTGTATATCATATTAAGTAAATTGTATATCATATTAAGTAAATTATATATCATATTGCATATCATATTGTATGTCATATTATCGGTCCAGTGTTTTAGTGTTCACTGTTTTTAGAATAGTGTAATTTTAATTTTGCTAACAATTTGAATGTAGGCCCCTCTTGATCTTGAGGCCGTAGACTGAAGCCTAGTTAGCCTATAGGAAAATCCGGCCCTGCACCCTGTTCACCGGCAGGCCTTAGTTGCTATGTCCTGTCTGGTGCCTCGGAAGTACTTGAAGAGAAAAACGCGAATTCAAAACTCCCAAATTCAGGAAACGTTTTGTAACTGTCACTCGATAAGAAAAACACCGACAGTGTGCTACTGCTTTTTAAACGCGACGAAAACCTGCTTTTTGGTCGTACCTACAAACCGTAAAATCGGCGAGATCCGACGCGCTGAAAGAACCCTCGTTTCGTGATCTCAGAATGGGGAAACGGCCATTCTCTCCGGATTTCTTCGGTTTCGAACTCCCTGACACAGATTCCCAACAGTGAAGATGACGCCATTCGAGGCCGAGGAATAAAGCGGGTTATTAATTGAGCAAAAACCACTTTGTAAATGAAAGTTCCTTGCCGGCCCATCAAACCTCGATGAACAGCCTCTGGGGAAAGAAAAGAGAGTCAAATCGATTGACGGGCACGAACATACGTAAAACAAATGTCAAACTGTTCAAAAAGTTGGAAGCACGTGTGAAAAAAAAAAAGTAGTAGCCCTGTTCAATTCTGTCGAATAGGTCATAAAGAATGGAATGGGTACCCGATTCAAAAATCTCTTTTACGGAATACAATTTAAAGAAAAAAAAGCTGCGTAAAAGAACTTCGTCCCAAAAATCTTTTAATCCAAGCTGATCATCACTGGAAAATGTTTCTTCATAGATTGAGCCAATACAGTAGCAGCCTTGAGAATTTCTGCAGAGAAATATGTCGTATGTACTTCCTCGGCGAAATTCCCCCGTTCTCAAAAATGCAAAGTTAACCATCGGTCTGAATACTGCAAGGCACGCTCGTTAAATGCAGCTCTCCCGCGATAGTTATCTTATGCCACCTTCGGATGGTGGTATCTTAGCTGCTCAACCATGAACTGGTCCACTAAGAAACTCATCGCGAAACAATATTATTTTTGTTGTTGTTGGTTTCCTTTTACCCAATACGTCGCGTGATGTATCTTATTAACTACTTCGTTGCCAGTTCAAGTCAATGAAAAATCAAAGCAACGTAGAAAAAACAATCGTCTTGAACTTGGAATACGCAGGTTCACACTGTCTGAATACTGTAAAACGTAACATTCTAATTTACAAACGAATTGATTGTCACACGGAGTTACCTTTCCGCCTGCCTTGGCTTACTTCTTGCTGTCTCTCCTTCTGAAGAAAAAGATTGAATTTTCTTCCTTTTACAATTCAAGCTGGGCTTCATTGGCAGCTATTTATCGAGAGCCTCTCAAGGTTTTCTATTCCTGGACGTGTTTTACAAGTTTTAGTGCTGATTTAAATGTCCGAGTTTAACTTTGGGAAATTAGGACGTCACATTAGGTGACTAGACCGTTCTCCCGAGTCTGTTGTAATCAGAAACAAAACTGTTGAAACGGTAGGATCAGATTCAAGAAAACACTTTTTGAAGATTTATAAAAAAAAATAGTCTCTCAGTTCCGGAAACATAGTTGCAAATTTTGACTAGAAAGTCTGCGACTGCGACAGATTTCCCAAAGAGAACTTTTTACAGTGGAATTCTTTTATTTTTTACTAGCTGTAAAACCCGCGCTTCGCTACGGAGTACATTCAAATTAAATACAACGGTCAATGTATGCAATTAATACCAAATATATATATATATATATTTATTTATTTATAATAAATGCGACGATCAATGTATACAATTGATGTAAAATATATATATACTGTATATTTATAAAAAAAAATCGTAAGGGATATTTATTTTTTTTGGATAATATCCAATCGTCTGCTGCATTAGAAAGAAAAGGAATATTTTTTGTCTATTTAGTTGTCATGTACGTGACGATAAATTTATTGAAAGTACCAGAAAAAGAAATCACGTGATCAGCATTTAATAAATTAAATTCTAAAAATGAATGTTTAAAAATTCACCGAAAATCAGAAAATCGAGGTAAGGATTCGAAAAAGATTTCATTTTAAAGACATTTTTATGATCTTTCTCGCGATATAAATTTTATAACCCTCAAATTATTATTTTAAATGCAAACTTAAAAAAAGTTACAAAAACAGCTTAAAAATTTAATTTAAAAAATCTAAGTAGAATTTTTCAAAAATCTTTCTTTGTGCACCCCTGCACCATAAGAAGAATCGCCATGCAAAATTTCAGCCCTTTATGTCCAGCGGTTTGGTCTGTGCGTTGTATGTCAGTGTGTCAGTGAGTCAGTCAGTTACAGAACTGTTTTATATAGTATATAGATTACATTATTCTAAGTGTAATGTTAACACAGTAACAGTGTTTCACTAAATACGTTTGTCGCGGCTGAAATTTCCGAGATCGCAAAAGGGTATAATCGAATGGAAGTTTTTGAATGACTTTTATATCACATAAGCACACACACATACACGTATGTATATGTATATAAATATCTATCTATCTATATATGAGCGTGTGTGTACGTACAGTTCATCGAACATAAAACGACTATTGAAATATTTAAGCAAATCCAAGGACAATTTCAGCCCAACTTTCGCATTTCACGTGTGCGCAGTGGGAAGGAAGAGAATTCGGGTCATGTCTCCATCCCGATGGATGAAAAACGAGAAAAAAATTTCCGGTACCACCAGAAGCGAGCGAATCGAAGCTGAATGATGAATTTATAGGGCAATCCGAGAGGACGATAGGAAATCTCAAATCTCGATAAATTTCAGAGAGGGAATTTCCCTCGCTTCGGTGAGCAGCTTGCGTTTTCGAACTCAATTTGACGGAAGCGGTGAATTGGCGCGTAATGATTTTGTTTAAATGGCACTTCAATGCGTGGGGAAATAAATGCAGGCGATAGCGTCACGAGTATGATTGACCGATTAAAAGAGACACTGAATGATACGGAAGGATCGTTAAACATCGTGTTCAAAGTTACTTAGTAGAGCTAAATAAATAAATTTTTAACAGCAAAAAGTAACGCATGAAACCGATGTCACGGACACAAACTAACGTCTAGGAAAAAGGAGTAACTGGGCATTTAAGATATCAGTGGCGGGAGCAAGAGCCCATGACAACCCCCCCCCCCCCCCCAAAGAAAAAGAGAAAAAAAAAATACCTGAAAATTTTATGGCTATAATTTGCCTTTTAACGACAACTTTAAAACACAAAAGTCAAAGAGAAAAACTTTAAGTCAAAGACTTTAAACACAAAAGTCGTGCCTTTACAATAAAAGGATAGCGCCTTTTATTGTAAAGGCACGAGTGGTCCTAAGAAAGGATCGACTTTGTTCATCTGTATCTATTAAATTGTCAAATTCTAAGTGATGTTACGCAAATGTATGGGGGCATTTGTCATTTGATGTTATAGATTCAGTAATAGTAAAGTGTGATAGGCATTCATCTATTAAGTGTGGTGAATAAGTAATTGCAGTATAATTATAGAAATAATGAGCTTCATATATACGTAAATAAGATGATATTAACTGACCATGTACAGGGTGTCCCAAAAATTACCGACGATTTGAAAAATCAATTAAATAAAAACGGAAGGCCAAAAAAATGTACGGTTTGCTGCATTCTGCTTAGGTAACCAGGGAATTTTTTCTCACCAATTTTCAAAATTAGTTACAAAGTTCGTCAACAGATAGCGCTGCTGACTGGGAAAAACTATAAAACAATGCATTTATAATAACCACAGTTTGCAGCAACAACGTGGCGCAGTCTGAGGACAAAATTCGTAGACGCCCGTGCACACATTTCAGTGTGAATATTCTGACAAGCAGCAGAGATGTATTGTTCTAGTTCATCTATAGTTTGTGGATTGTGACGATACACCTGGTCTTTCAAGTACCCCCAAAGAAAAAAAATCGGAAGGTGTCAAATCTGGCGAATAGGGAGGCCAATCCATGCCACTTTGCGTATGCTTCTTCCTTTGAAAGCATTGTTTTATAGTTTTTCCCAGTCAGCAGCGCCATCTGTTGGCGAACTTTATAACTAATTTTGAAAATTGGTGAGAATAAATTCCCTGGTTCCCTAAACAGAATGCAGCAAACCGTACATTTCTATCACCTTCCGTTTTTCTTTAATTGATTTTTCAAATCGTCAGTCATTTTTGGGACACCCGGTACTATATTAATTGAAATATTATTGTAGATTTTATACACTACACTTGCAAATAAACTTGATGTAATGTGAAATAGCAATGAAGATTAGGCAGGGAAAAGGTTGATGTAGATTGCAGTGCGTTGCATGGACGTTGGCTGAATTTGGTTAACGCTCTACTGTTTTCCCGAAGCTCGGGCTTAGATTAGATATTTAGTTTGTTGCCTTGTAGTGGGCGGAATGGCTGTCGCGGGATCGATCGTCGGTAAAATTTTCCGGGTTATCTTTGTTCTACTCTACCATGACACAATCACGACTGGCTTTGCTAACTATACACAGAGAGATTAATAACGTAACCACGACTGAAATCATTGAAGAGCCTTGTAAAAAGAAAAGGATACTGGATTTTATTCTTCCAATTAATTTTTATAATCACTAAGTGAATTCCATTGAATTTATCCGTTCAACCTCCCAAGATGAAATCCCGAGTGCGATGATATTCATGTTCTTTTTCTCTGGATATTATGTGCTGATTCTTTATCAAAGATAATGCATTAAATTTGTATTGCTGCGTCATGATTTAAAAACAACTCAGTTTGATGGTTTCGAGCTAAAATGTTAAGGAAAGATGCCTCGCGAAAGAAACATTTGCTCGCCTTCTTTGGCGGTGTTTTCAAAAGTCGGTTTCTCCGCCAAAGGTGAATTCAAACTTAAAACTAATATATTTCTGTTTAATTAAATGAAAAAATTTTGAAATTCGACAAATAATATTTCGAGTTATAAAGATTTTAAATTACCCCACTTTTATTAAAAATTTTAAATTTTTAAATTTTTAAAAATATTTTGGGAAATTTTATGATGTGATTTTGTTTACAAATTATATGGTTGCCCATCACAAAAAAATTCAAAATTTTAACTTAATAAATAAATTTTTTTTTAATGTGTCTCGGACCCCCCTTAAATTAACATTCGTCATCATTCCTCAGAGGACCGTGATCAATATGAATGGAAGGGGGGGGGGGGGGTTGGAGGAATTTAAGCTCCTATTTTAAACGTTGCATTTTTTTTTCAGGCTCAAAGAGCACCCGAATGCAACATTTCAGCTTCCTGGGCCTTGTGGCTCCAGGGGATACAGTTGTCAGAGAGGCAGTGGCTTGTTTAAAACGTGCAGTTCCTTCCAGTAGAAAAAATAATCTAGTTTGTTGTGTTTTGCGAAACAGTAGGTAGACAGCGTAAGAAACATTCTGTGAAAATCAGAAGATTAGACGATTTTCACGGTTATTGTTGTTAGGTCTCACGAGAATCGGCTCCGTTTCGGATACTTCACCCCTTTGACGCACAGCATGTACTGAATGGATATTTTGAAGCTAACTTTATTTCGAGGGTATTTATTTTATGCCTTATACACTGCTGGCCAATAAAATTGCAACGCCATGAAGTTAGGGATGACACAAACGTCAAATTCGCATGAAAGGAAGAAGATGCTGGGATATGCAAGTGATTGGCATTTAAGCGCACTCGAAAAAGCGCAGGAGGGATAAACGGCATCTCACACTCTGTATAAAAGGAAAGTTTTGCAGCGGGTTTCTCATTCGGAAATCGCATTTGAATGTTGGTTGTTTGTGAGAAGATCGTCTTATGCCTCGTATAAGAAGGAGGAACGGCTACCAGCACGTGTCGGAACTCGATAGCGGCAGGATCGTGGCCTATCGAGAGTGCGGTTTATCGTTCCGCGATATGGCTACTCGCATTGGTCGACTGTCATGCGACGACTGTCATGCTCCGACGACTGTCATGCGAATATGGAATCGATGGGTTCAGGGGGGTCGCCCTGAACGCCACGTAGGATCTCGACGGCCTCCCGCCATTAACATCCCAGAGGACAGACGTGTCGTCAGGTCAGTTTTGTAGGATCATACAGCCACATCACGGACCTTGAGTCAGGAAATGGACTTCTATGAAGCACGACAAGTATCCGCACGGACAGTGCGTCTGGAACAGCACGGACTGTCTGCATGGCGACCATTATTGCGGGTTCCCTCGACACTGCAGCACAGAGACGAGCGGCGACAGTGGTGCGCCCAACGACAAAACTGGATACAGGAGTGGCACCACGTCGTCTTTTCAGACGAGTCCCGGTTCTGCGTGCAACATTATGATGAACGTATCCGTGTCTGGAGGCACCGAGGAGAATGCACGTGACCTGCTTGCATTCGATATCGCCATACTGGCCCTGTACCTGGTTTAATGGCATGGAAAGCCATTGGGTACACGACACGAATATCGCTTGTTCGCGTCGTCGGTAATCTGAACAGCTAGCGTTACATCTCACAGATCTGAAAGCCGGTGGCTGTGCCCTATCTTCGAGACCTCGGAGACGTCATCTTTCAACAACATAACGCAAGACCGCATGTTGCTCGTCGTGTCCCGACCTACCTCGACACAGAGGGTGTTCGACTATTGCCCTGGCCAGCACGTCCTCCAGATCTCTCACCCATTAAAAACATCTGGTTATGGGTTACCGAGAGATTGGACCGCCAGCGCTCTCCATCCCCTACGATTGATGAAGTGCAGCATAGACTTGAAGCAGCATGGAAAGACTTCCCCGTATCTGTCATCCAAGCCCAGTTCGACTCGATGCCTAACCGTGTTAGAGCCGTTTTAGCTGCCAGAGGCGGCAGCTGTGTGTACTCATTTCGGACCCTGTATACCCCCAAAATGCCTACAAATTCAATCATGCTTTCTTCCTACTAGGCTGTATGCGTACAATAAGTAAGAGTTTTGTCGGTTGCTTTCCTTCCTGGTGCTGCAATTTTAATGGCCAGCAGTGTAATGAAAGAGGTTTATTTCACAGATTACTTCCTCTCTCTTTCCAGTGACGGAGGAAAAAACCTTTGCATTTGAAACAAGATAAAGGACTTGCTTTGGGGGGAAGCACTTAACTTTTTATTAAATTCGAAATTTTAATGTAACAAATAATATATATCTGCCAATTTAATGTACGCGGGACATTCATTATCAACGTTTCGTTCAAGTAGCTCCCCCTGGCAGGATGAATCGTAGTCAGGACAGGGCAACGAGATAGGCACACGCAAGAGTCGGGGCCACTGCCTCCAAGGACCTCCCGTCTGGAAATCTGGTACCCTCCTCCCATCCCTATAAACCAATCGGGGGAACTTTTCGGCCTACAGATTCAAGTGCCCATACCCTGCTTAGGAACGAGAGGCGACACATTCGAACCGAACACCTCAGTCCAGGCCCCCATTTAAATAGTCAATATAAATAACGCATTATATTTAGTGATGAATCTGTTTCGAATTTTCTATTCTACCCATTAACAGCCCGTTTGGTATCCTTTTTCACAATAAAAATAAGGATTTTTCATTTACCTTTCTTTAGCACTCAACTTCTTTTTTTTTTTAAATTTGGCAAGGAAAATTCATTAAGGGGACTCACGACCCTTAAGTCGAGGAAATAAGGCATATTTTCATACATTTTGACTCTTTGTAACTATTTCAATTTACTCCCAATTTTTCAAAATTTTTTGTAAATCATAAATAGATATATTTATTTTAATAAACAAATTTTCAACTCTCAAAATAATTTTAAATAATTTTTTTTGAAAATGCTTTAGATATACCTTGTTTTTTAAGTATTATTATTGTATACTGGCTTAAGCGCAGAACTATGAAATTCATTTTACACTCAAATGTATAATTCCTGTTTTATGTTTGAAATAAATAATTCAAAATACAATTGAACATAAAACATTCAACATTAAAATATTTTTCAATTTTTTTAAAGCTGATTAAAATATACTTAAAATTTCCTTAAATTTTTGCATTCATTTACCCCTGAAAAAATAACAATAATTCTAGTTCAGACTCAATAAAATAACATGATTATGCAGTGATAAAAATTTGATGGAATTATGTTTCATAGTTTTTGAGATATCAGTTGCGGAATGATGCAAAATTACATTTTGAGAAAAATGAGTTTAAAATTTTTCTTACCATAAACTTGATCAGTAATTAAATATTTAGAATATCAATATCTCCGGAACTAAGCGGAATATTTTCATGCGGTTTGCTTTATTTTGTTCCGAAATGATTAGGCTTTAACATATATTTTTTTTCAAAAAATCGAATGTTTTAAAGATTTAAGGGTAGTGAGTCCCCTTAACATCTCTTTTAAGAACGAAACCTATCAGTTGGACAGTTTTAGGAATTCCCTAAATCGTTAAACTCTCCTATCTGCGAAGGCAAATGTCACAAGACATTTTGATAGTTCGTAATCACGGCTTCGTGTCTCTTGCTGAAAGACACGGTTTGTTGGTAATTATCTCAATAATTGTCCTCCCTTCTTTTTTTGACATTGCAGCAGAAAATCGGCCGAAAGGAAATTTGTTTTCAGCCCATATTGTAAAACTCTGCGAAATGGGCAATTACTTGGTCTACTGCGGAGATACCATTCCATTTAAACAGTTTTTGTTTTTTGTTTTTTAAGCTCTGAAAGACTGTTGCAACACGCCCTGATTTTTTGAAACAACGTAATAAGGTTAACAAACTTTACGAAGAAAGATTGGTGCTTAAACAGCAAAGCGAGATTTTTGTCTCTCGAGGGATCATTCAAATGACTTTGCAGATTTGTACTCAAGCATCGCAGGCAAGTTGTGCCTTTTCGAATTTTCGGAAAGGCACTTCGGTAACGAATGTATTACTATTAATAGCACAGGTCTGCGAAAAAAAAAAATTGTCTCGAATTCAATGAGTGATTTTTATAATATTTTTGGTGCTGATTATGGGAAAATTATTGAAAAAAATTGCATCCCGTACAGTTTTGTTACAATTAGTTTTGTTCTAGTTTTGTGTAAGTAAGGTAGCACTATGAGTTTAGACATAATTTCAAATATTTCCAAAGAAACTGTTATATTTTGTGTACAAACACTTTTAAAAAGTAATATGAGAAAGTTTTAAGGCGTTTGCAATGAAATAGACATTCTTATATCGGGTGTCCCAAAAATGACCGACGATTTGAAAAATCAATTAAAGAAAAACGGATGGTGATAGAAATGTACGGTTTGCTGCATTCTGCTTAGGTAACCAGGGAATTTATTCTCATCAATTTTCACAATTAGTTACAAAGTTCGTCAACAGATGGCGCTGCTGACTGGGAAAAACTATAAAACAATGCTTTCAAAGGAAGAAGCATACGCAAAGTGGCATGGATTGGCCTCCCTATTCGCCAGATTTGACACCTTCCGATTTTTTTTCTTTGGGGGTACTTGAAAGACCAGGTGTATCGTCACAATCCACAAACTGTAGATGAACTGGAACAATACATCTCTGCTGCTTGTCAGAACATTCAAACTGAAATGTTTTCACGGGCGTCTGCGAATTTTGACCTCAGACTGCGCCACGTTGTTGCTGCAAACGGTGGTTATTTTGAAAACATTGTTTTATAGGTTTTCCTAGTCAGTAGCGCCATCTGTTGACGAACTTTGTAACTAATTTCTAAAATTGGTGAGAATAAATTCCCTGGTTACCTAAGAAGAATGCAGCAAACCGTACATTTCTATCACCATCCGTTTTTCCTTAATTGATTTTTTCAAATCGTCGGTTATTTTTGGGACACCCGGTATATACTGGACAGTCGTACTAAAAGTAGTGTAATACGGTTAAAACTGCATCGCTTTCCTATTAGTGCCTGTCTTCCCTCCCATCCCTTACTATCTCCCTCCACTGACATCTTTCGTGTCTGTCCCCGCCATCCACCTTCCCACCACCTTCCACTGAACCACATCTAAAAGAATGTTTTGAACATCTTGAGCTGATCTTAAACAAAATTTGCTATTCAGATCATAAATGGACGATTTGTGGCGATTTAAAAGTGATTTCAATGTTGCTTGGTCAACAGAGTGGCCACACAAAGTTCCCTTGCTTTCTCTGCGAATGGGACAGCCGGTGACAGGAAGCAACACTATATTGAAAAAGAATGGCTGCTGAGAAAAAAAAAAAAAAAACCTTGCAGGTTGGAGATAAAAATGTTGAGAGGGAAAGTCTTGTAGATCCCAAAAAGGTACGAGGGCCATTCTAAAAGTAAAGAACGTTTGTTTCTATAGACATTTTTATTCAAGATAATGAAAGAAAACTTATTTTACAACATATTTTCAAATCTTACCTATTTTTCTACGTAGTCGCCGTTCAAATTGAAACATTTGTCAAAGCGCTGTACCAGCTTTCCTATGCCTTCTGCATACTCACTTGCCGCCAAGTTTTTGAACCAGTCACTAACTTCCTCTTTCAGTTCGTCATCATTTCCATCGTGGTTTTCGCCCAAAAAATCCTTCAATTTGGAATAAAGAATGTAATCACTGGGGGCCAAGTCTGGGCTATAAGGCGGATGTTCTAAAACTTATCACTTAAATTGCTGAAGCAATTCCTTCGTCAACGCAGCAACGTTGAATTTTTTCCTCGATCCTTGATTTGAGTTCATCAGTCACAACTGAAGGTCGTCGTGGTCGTTCTTCCTCATGAACATTCGTTCGGCCACCTTTAAACATAATGCACCATTTTCGAACTGAGGCTTCATTCATAACATTTTTATAAACTTCAGTTATCTGTTTGTGAATTTCGATAGGACGGCCGTGTTTTACATCCAGGAAGCGTATTACGCTACGAACCTCACACTTGGCGGGATCCTTAATTTTGTCACACATTTTAAAAGCGCAAAAATAAACAATTAACGACCGCAGCTTCTCGCTGTCATCGTCAAAGTGGCGGGAACGATTGGGTAAGTCAATTTCTAGGCAGCGGGGATGGTGGGAGAATTACGCGGCTCGTCAGATCAAAACGTTCTTTACTTTTAGAATGACCCTCGTATTACTTCCACGACTACCTATTAAATTTGGTTTGAGGAAACAATTTGTCAAGGCATTGCCTAAAGAAGGAGAATGCTTTAGATACCTTTGTGAGCAGTTTCCTGGGTTATCCGAGACAAAGATAAAAGAAGGAGTGTTTGTCGGACCT
The DNA here is from genome assembly GCA_907164885.2 of Dolomedes plantarius. Classification (NCBI taxonomy): domain Eukaryota; kingdom Metazoa; phylum Arthropoda; class Arachnida; order Araneae; family Dolomedidae; genus Dolomedes; species Dolomedes plantarius. The sequence continues at coordinate 233,424,608 of OU015491.1, read as the reverse complement.
GACATCAGAAAACTAATGAGGGATGCCAGCTTTGAGGGAAAAAAATGGAAACAAAAGAAAAAGCAGCATGGGTGTCTTTTAAACTAAGTTGTAATCAGTTTTCTGAGAAACGAAAAGGACCCAAACTACAAGTCAATCGTCGCTGACATGCTAGACAACTTCATGAAGCTGGGTTGTAATAGGAGCATAAAAGTTTAAGGTTCTCCACTCATACCTTGACTTCTTCCCTGCAAATCTCGGTGATGTCAGTGACGAGCAGGGCGAAAAGTTCCACCAAGACATCAAGAAAATGGGAAAAAAGTACCAAGGAAGATGGAACGTTAACATGATAGCGGATTACTCCTGGATAAGGAAAAGGGACGATCCTCAAGCTGTCCACAGCAGAAAGAGCACTATTAGAAGTTTTGATGTGAAGCAAAAGCGCTTCTACAAGGACTTTTGACTCTATAGTTATGCACTTTTTTCAATATTCTGTTGTGTAAATGTAAACCATGGCATCTTTTATTTGTTTATTAAAATTTAGAACCTTTAGAAAAATGTACAAAATTGCGTTAAATTGAGTTTTTTACTCAAAATACATACCCTTTTTGTGAGATAACCTGACATAATGGAAAAAAAGGGATTGCATTTTTGAAATCAGCACTGAAAAATACATAGAAAGCAGTTATCAAACTGCAAACAACTTTTAAAATTTATTTATTTATTTTTGCAGACCTGTGGAATAGAAGAATAACGGAGGGAAACATAGAGAGAGAGAGAGAGAGAGAGAAAAGTTTTCATTTATTTTAAAGAAACATAAACTTTTTAGAAATGACAGAACTTGTAAAAAGCAGCAAGGTCAATAATTTGTGATGTCATAAAAATAATGACTCTATCCTTTATCGAATGAAATCCAGTAGCAGCCTGAGTGGCACGAGTCTTTACGATCCGGCAGGTTTCAAAATTGAATAACAAATTATCAAAATGTTTTCTCCTCGTTCCACAGTTGCATAACAGATCTTCAAATCCCCCAGAGAATTGGATGTTTTACCGAATCTGATTGTCGAAGTCAGCAACGGGCATGATTCAACAAACAGGGACAGGCCGAAGCAAATACTTCCCATTCCTTTCTATCCAACTTTAATGAGCCCAAAGGGGGTTAATCATTTCCAATTCGAGGAGAAAACATTGATCACAGACACGTACTATCATACGCATACTTATGGATTTTATCCGGGAAATACCACAGTAAACGAGAATTTTAAAGTTATAGAGAGTATGCACTTCTACCCTAACTTTGGGTATGTATATCTTGAAGTAGCACTCTAAATAATTTCATTCAAAGACAGTTCTTACATAACAACAATGTTTATTTAAATTTTTGCACATATAGGTTTTGCTTTTCAACATAAAGCATACGTACTACTAGTACGAGATATATACTGTATATAGCATTCTTTCAAGGGAAATGCAATTCAATATATTCACTTGTATAACTACTCATTCAAGAAAAATACACTTTGCAATACTCACGGATACTTTGAAAGTCAACCAGGAGTGCTGCCACGTAAACTTTGGGCCTAACAAGAACTCGCGTAGGTTTGAAGCAACCTAGCCATGCCTCGAGCGGCTGCTCTCAAAACGCAACTATTATTAAACCAGACACTAAGCCTAGCTCCAGCTCGATACTTCGTTTCGTCAGCACTACTCCTCCTTTCACTTCCTCTCACTTCCTCAACACTTCCTTTAATCTAGCTGCTTGGTATTTATACCCACCACGTATGCTGCAATTAGCATATCTTAAGCGGCTTCTTTAGATTTATTCACCTAAAAGTTCGATTATTGTGAATCGAATCTTATGTAAACCTTACAAAGTGAAACATTACCCATAGATATTCAAGGTTGAAGACAAAAATACTTTTTAAAAATATTCAAGTGTTAGCATAAAGCAAAGCGTCAGCGTAAAACAATGCATGGATGCCACGGAATAATTCCTGGAGCTCTTTATTTTCAATAAATATAGAATTCGTAAACACATAATAAAGCAGAGGGTTTGCGACTCGTTTCAGACAAACTCTCCATCGGGCCCTGACTCATTGCGAATATCCCAAGTACACTTAGGGCCTGTTCCCAAAGCAGTCCGCTAGCGTTCAATTTTAACCAATCATGTAGCTGAGCGCTATGACATCATCCGTTGACTCACGTATCATCATCCGTGAACATTCCGTTGACCTTTTTACGCTTACGCTGACGGACTGCTGTGAGAAAGGGCCTTTGAACATAGAAATAAAATTTTTTTTTTAAAATGAACCACTAGCAATTCTAAATAGACACGCGATTGTTTTCAGAAAAACGCCAATCGAGTATAGTAAATTGAAATTAAATTAACATTTTTAAAAATCGTTTCATTAATTTGCAACTTACATTTATTGTCTAGCGGTATGAGAAGGGGGATACATATGGTTTTGAAATTATTTGAATACCTCTTGCAAATGTCAAATCTATGAACGTTTTCCTTTGTTTGTCCAAATCATTTGCTAGTTCATCTCATCTGCAACGAAATCCACATCCATACTTGACCCAGATGCCGCCTGAGTATATTCGCGGCAGTACTGCGGCGTTTGCGGTGCCGTGGCACTCAATTTTTACCATGTTTTTGTTAACTTGCTTTCTTGTTTGTGTGTTTGTGTGTTTGTCAAGTACAAATCTTGCAATCGATTTTTTACTTACTTCCCGACTAGCTAGACATTTGAAACTTTTAGAATAGCTCAGAACACGATGACAATACATTTTTTAATACTTTTAGCCATCTTTAAGCAGAATTAAATTAATTTTCAGTTATTTTCAGTTAATTTTGTTTTGTAGACTGGTGCAGCCATCTATTGGCCGGGACGGGAACGAAAAGTTATATGCAAGTTAACTTCCAATTAACTTCATTTTCTTTCAAGTTGATGGGATAATTCATCAAACAAATTTTTAAAAAGTATTTATTAATACATAGAATTGTCAAGTTTATATGATTCGACAGAAAATTTAAAAACATGGTATATAAAAAGTTCTTTTTATCTTGTAATTATTTTGTAATTCCGGTTGAACTCGTATATCGCGACACATTTTAAGAAAGTCTTGAAATTTTCAAATTCCCAGCCTCGTATCTTTTTGGGATACGGACACGTGGGATGCGCTGCAACACGTACACTCCTCCTCAAAACACCCCTTGGGTTCACTCGGATCGGATGATTAGTCTCTGAGATAGGATCCCGTTTGTGTCGAAAATCGTGGGTCCACTTTGCGACGTCCGGTTGCTACGAATGTCGGAGGGATGCTGTCACAAACTGTCATCCATCCTCTTCCGAGATGGCGGCGCTACGTCTGATTTAGCCGAGTTTGAAATGACAGTGACAGAAAGTGTTGCCGCCTCACTGCCGGCATCGATTGTCTTCTCCGATGCGACAACGCTTTCTTGGGCATTATCCTTACCGCCATATGACACCGCGGTCACTTTTCCGGGAGCACCGTACGGGTGGACCAGCATTACCCCCCCCCCCCCTATGGACCGGTCTCTTCATCTTGAACCGAGTCGAGTGACCGGACCGGAACACATGACCCCGCACCTCCAGAGGTATTTTGGGAACATGGAAGACATTGCAGCTACAACAGATTTTTTTCCGTGCACCAGCCGCCATTAGTGTACACGTCGGTGGATTTGTGGGCGACCGGGATCGAACCGGCCACCTGCAGGTCACTGACTCCACGCCTTTGCCAACCGCGATTGTAAAGGCTGTGGCGTCACGGTAAATGTTTAAGGCTTGTCGGTAAATGTTGAGGCATTTTGAAAAAATTACACAACTATTTGATCCATACCAAGAAAGACAGAGTCCTAAATAAAATTTCGAAGGCCAATTTTTCAAACAAAAACTTAACAATTTATTTACAAAAAAATTAACAGTAAACCATTGCAACATAATCAATTAAACTCCGTGCAGTTTTGCAATGCACGCACCAGGACCCAACCCGGCCCAAAAAAAAAACAGGAGCCTAACAAAATCACGACCGCTCGGGTGGATGTTGTACGCCGCTCTCCAAAAACAACCCCAAGCCTCTCCTCTCGGCTGGAAATTCGGGGTCCGTCTTCTTAGAATGTCTAGATTTTCAGCCGGGGAAACAAGGAATCGTTTTTTAATCCCCCACGTGTTCAAAACCGGTGGGAACTGGCAAAAACTGCCCCGACGAACACGCAGCTGTGTTTCGTGCACTCTGTGAGGTCTTGGGGAAAATAACCCCATACTTCCAGTACGCTACAACCCCATACTTCCAGTACGCTACAAGACACTTAAAAAAACCTTGCTAGTTCTTTCAACTGCATAAACCTACGGCATTATCTTTACAACGATGGTTCACAACGTGGAATTTTAATACGAACTCTCTGTTGTGTAACATCGAGCAACAGTGTCGTAAAGCAGGAAATATTGGGCTCTACGGGAAGATGGCCAAATTTCTTGCAGTATAAGTGAATATGGAAGTAAGAGTCTTCCTGAAGAATCCCGTGTTCATTACACGAACCACCGGGTGAATAACTGACATTTTCGGGAACTCGCCTCTCCCAGAAATGGGAATATCTCCTTCAAAGCAGCGGTTGTCGATTCGCATCTCGAGCCGCGGACGGATAATCTTTTGAGCAGTTCGTAGAGACTCTCAAGCAGGCTTTTCCTTGGGGCCTCCTATCCGCTTTCGAATTTCTTTGCCATTCGTGTTACAACCGATATTATAATTGCTCTCTAACAACGTTCGAAAAAGATTTTTTTTTCAAAACTACTTGAAAAAATTTCTGTCTTATTTTTCGAAAGAATACAGCATTAAAATATGAAAATGATGAAAAAAATAGACCATAACTATGCAACTGTTTATAAAATAGGGGTGTTTGGGTCGAAATAGAGCAAACTTTTACATAAACGACTCTAGCTCAAAAAAAGGGGGTGGGACGCGTATAACATTAATTTATTTTTATCATATGTACATAGGACTCTCGTGAGTGTCATGACCTAAAGCTAATCGATATTTTGAAATCTTAAAAAAGGCATGCGATTATACGCAATTATTTGTAAAACTTTTGTCATTTCTCGTGAGATTTTTTATAAATTCGACTTGAAATCACCCAATAATATACCTAAAGCCGAATGTAGTTCATTGTATTCTTAGCTTTATGAAGAGCATAACCTAAAATACACCATGGAATTTCACGATTTTATTTTGAGTTATCACATTTACATTTTGCATGAAAAATAATTTCTTCAGAAAGCGCAATTTAAGTTTTCACTTGAATTGAAACGGACAGCGGCTGCTCTCGTTTCATTTCTGATGATCTCACGGAAAATAATTACAAGATAAGAACTTTTTATATACCATGTTTTTAAATTTTCTGTTGAATCATATAAACTTGACAATTCTATGTATTAATAAATACTTTTTAAAATTTTTTTTTGATGAATTATTCCATCAACTTGAAAGAAAATGAAGTTAATTGGAAGTTAACTTGCACTTGACTTGTTTGACTTGTTGCATTTGACTAGTTCAATTTACTGCCATTAGATGGCTGTACCAGTCTACAAAACAAAATTAACTGAAAATTAATTTAATTCTGCTTAAAGATGGCTAAAAGTATTTTTTAAAAATGCGTTCTCATCGTGTTCTGAGCTATTCTAAAAGTTTTAAATGTCTAGCTAGTCGGGAAGTTAGTTAAAAATCGATTGCAAGATTAGTACTAGACAAACACACACACAAACACACAAGAAAGTAAGTTAATAAAAACATGGTAAAAAATAAAAGCAGATTTCGAAACAGAAATTCACACTCTATAAAAAATGGGAATAATAATAAAAAAATCAGAATGTTCATCAAAATTGACCTTCTAAACGTAGTCGGATACCTTAAAGAAAAGGATGCCTCGTGTTGCCACAAAAATGAGTTGCATTCACATTTCGTGTCGTTTTCACAAATCACAACAAACGTTCAATTTTATTTATGAAAACTTGGGGAAATGTGAAGATTTTTCATCTTGTTACAAAATGAAAGAAAAGGCGCCCAAGCAAAACTGTCGATGTGTATGCGCACATTCAGTGTTCATCGATGGAAAGACAGTAGATGGCAAAAATTCGACAAATAAGTTGATGGGAATGGTCTCCTAGGGATAAAATTATGTCCTACTGGCGAAAAAAGGCCTACGTGTAACAGATGGGGATAAATCAACCAACTAAATAGGAAAAACTCATTTTAGTCAGGGAGGAAGTCAAGTCGGAAGGATTTGACTCGCGGAAACATTCCCAGCAGCAAACTTTTATCTCCCTCCGTAATACTAAAGAGAGGGATTTCTTTTTTTAACCTAATGAGTTTGTCGGTGCATCACCACGTGTTACATGTCTATTTCTTTTCGTTAATAAGACGTTATTTTGTTCCTAAAAGTTCTTTCCACTATAAAAAATAGTGGAGCAATTTAAAACTGAACTTTTTTTTAAAAAATCCATTTTTCTGGCATGTCTAGTTTTTGATATCTGTGGCTCGATTTGAAAAAAATTTTTCGCGTAAATATGTTTTTGTCATCAGAATTTACACAAACTTAGTTTAGAAAATTTTGAATGACTTAAAAAGGCAAAAAGAAAAAAACTTTCTCTAAAAAAAACTTCCCGTGTGTAATTTTAACAAAATGTAGCAATAACTTTAGTTGCCAAAGCGGCGAGCACAATGTCTTTCAACAATGCCCAAAGCATCAGCGAAGCATCCCAAAGCCTTACCCCTGCACTCTGGTGCAGCCAAATATAACTTGAAGAAACTTGACAGAATTCAAATTAGTGCAGCCTAAATCATAACCGGTTTGCGTAACAGCTGTCAAATCGATATCGCTCTTTATGGTGTTAATTTAATGTCTTTGGATTCCAGGAATTTAATTAACTCAACCAAATGCGTCAGTAAACTCAGAAGTGTCGTCTCACAGAATCGAGCAGCAAATTTTATTTCTAGTTGGACCGGCAACCAGCGTTTGAAAAGGGATAGCCCACTGGACTTCATCGAGAAGCAAGGATTTTTGCATCTCAGTGTCGAAGGGGCTTTTTTCAGCAGCTGTTTAGAGCCAAATGTTTCTTTACCGCATTATGACCTCTCATGAAAATCTCAAATGTCCCACAAATATAGCTCTACGACCCCCCCCCCCCCATTTACTAAAACAATTGACTCTTGAAGTCATCTGTGATGTTCTGGCTAATACAATCGAAATATATACGGATGGGAATAAGGAGAAGTCGGGCGTGTTCATCAAGGACTCAAATGTCAGGATCAAATTTAGAAATCCTGATAATAGCTCAGTTTTTCGATCAGAGCTAGTGACCTTTAGAGAGGCCATAAGATATGCTGGATCGTCTCCATTTAAAATTTTATGGATCTTGACCGACAACAAGAGTGCTATTCAACATCCAATGAAATGGCCGCTCATCACTGATAAAACAAATACCGACATTCTTGGTTTTCGCATGATGGACTCTAAATCAAAAACTTTTCAGTGGATCCCGTCACATGTGGGTTTGTTCGACAACTAACAACGGATTCGCCCCTGTTTGAGATCCGAACTGCTGTCGTAGTTGGGGACGACACGTTTCTTAGAAAAGAGGGAGAGCCAAGTCACAGGCGCAGAAAGCGACATTATTAAGAGGGAATAGAGAAAATAAGTAACATTAACACAGTAAGGAAAGCAGACAACGAGTCTTGACCAGCTGCAGTTAATGAACTTGCCAAGTGAAAGTAGAGATGTAGATATCCTTACCGTAGAGTGTAAGGAAAATAAATAGATAAGGGGCCAAGAAGATAGCAGGAGTTCGTTAGTGGAAACTGCGGGGTGCCCGTGCACCGTGAGAAGTTTCAACGTGGGAAATGAGGGCGTCGGAACAGGGCTGAGGGCCCCCTTCGGTTTCAGATTGGAGTAGAAGAAAGGATAAAGTATATGGGGACCCAATCATAAAAGTTCAGGGGGCTCATTGGTTAGAAAGGGTCACCAATGATAGCCATAAGGCTCTTTCTAGGCAAGCTAGCATTACACCCTATGAAGGGACGACACAATCGAAGGCTTTTTTTAGTGGCGCTACGCTGGGATTCGATCCGAGCACCCTCAGCACCAAATACAAGCACTGATTTGAATTGTTAAATTTAGGGAAATGAATTGTTATGTTTGTCTGTTTGTGAGATACCCGATACCTCAAATGTCTTCCCCCATTTCTGCTGCTCCTGCGAATCCCCCCATTGTGTGCTGTTAAGGTATCCCCGTGAGCATGCAGATCAGGATACTGCTGCCTCACACGAAAGAGCCTTATGGACCTGATCTAGCATTTTCTAGTACAGAAGGCTTAGCAACAACATATATGGACTATAATGGTACATACTGTGTATTTTATTGCTATTCATGCACCTATTATCTAGTATTTCTCAACTTTTAATTTGTCTACTGAATTTCTTGTTGACACTTGTTTGCATTGGCGCAAGAGAGAAAGAAAGAAAATTTCAGGTAGTCTCTTCTAACGAAACTACCGCGGGTTATTAACGTAGGATTACTTATTGTTGCTTACCTCTTTTTGTATGTATGTATGTATGTATGTGGTATGTATATATGTATCTATATATATGTACGTATGTATATATATATACATATACAGCATGTCAAAATTTTGACGCATTTTGGTACTTTTCTGTTTAACTGTTTACTGCTTGTCCAAGCGATACAGACTGGGTTTGGCGCGCTGTCAAAATTATAACTCGCGAGGTACGGACGGATGGTTTTAGAGTCTGAAATGTTGCTTTCAGGAGGGCCGTTATGAAAGAGCGTAATCCTACAAAAATAATGTATATTACGACTTTTCACAACTGGAATGGTATCACTATACATTATCTTCATAAAAATAACTTCAAAAGACAAACTTAAGCCAGGAGAGGTTAAAATACAGGGTGTCTAAAATTAAACTTCCCTACTTAAAAGTTGTTTACAGTCGAAACTATTGTTCAGAAAGTTATGAAATTGTGTGTAGGACATATTGAAGGGATGGGAATTTGTTTGAGCAAATAAAAAAATTAGTTCAAAATTTCCCCACCAGAAGGCGTTTTTGATGAATTACACATTTAGCCAACATTTACTATAGTTAAACAAATTTATTACAACAAGACATGTTCAACATGACGGCCATTATTTTAAGCTACCATTTGAAATCGTAAGATAGCATGTTCGACAGTTGACCGCAGTGTGTCTGGGGAACATGCTGAGAACATGTCGTGAAATGCTGTCTTTCAGATCAGGAATAGTTCTTGGTTTATCAAGACTGACTAGATGTTTCCCATGCCCCCAAGACCAAAACTCGCATGAGTTGAGGTCTGGGGATCTGGAAGGCCACACATTGGGAAAGTGGCGGCTGATGACACGTTCTTCTGTAGAGGGATATTTTTGAGAGCGTTCTTAACACGAAGGCTAATGTGTGGAGGAGCTCCATCTTGCATAAAAATTGTGCGTGAAAGGCACTGCCGTGGTTGCAGATTCGGAACAGTTTTATTCAGTAACAAGGATGCACATCAGGATCGGAGAACCGCTGTCGAGTGTCGAAATCATGTGTAAGCAACCCCTGCACAAATTGAAGCTTGTACGGATAATACCGGAGGGTATTCCGCATGACCTTCTGGACAGTTGAACGGGCAGATCCAATGCTTCTGCCACACGACGGACACTGGCACTAGTCTGTTCGTTGGAAGCTTTGTACTCTTCCACCTGAAGAGCAACCTTCTCTACAGCTTCTGCGGAAACAGGCTTCCTTCCTCTCCCAGAACAAATGTTAAAAGAACCAGTTTCTTCAAATTTGGCCACCATTAATCGAAGGCCTTTAACAGTCAATGGACCTTTTCGTATCCCCTTCAAACTCCGAAATTTTCGTAGAGCAACTAGTACTGATTTATCGTTTTGGTAAAACAATTTTACTAACAAAGCTCGATCTGGTAATCCTAACGATGGCATTCTGATTAGCAATTGCAAGAACGCTGAAAACAAAATCTCCATGAAAGTTTCTAGGTTTTATAACAGCTTCTGCTCTTCGTCGACAAAAATTAATTTGCATATTTGTTCCCTCTTCTTTCCTTCAAATCTTTTGCCCGAAAATTAGTTATCGAACAAGTTTCCGATCGATTTTGCAATCACTTTAAAGATTGTAAAATTTAATGTGTATGAGTTATTGTGTTAGGGAGACCTATGGATAAAAAGATAGTAAAATCTTAAGTAAAGAACCAGTCATTAATGTGTAATTCACCAAAAAACGTTTTCTGGTGGTGAAATTTTGAACTCATTTTTTATTCGCTCAAACTCCCATCCCTTCAATATGTCCTACACAAAATTTCATAACTTTCTGAACAATAGAGTCGACTGTAGACAACTTTAAAGTAGGGAAGTTTAATTATGGATACCCTGTATATACAATACATTTTTGTGCAAAACAATCGAGAATCTGTAATGAAATCTGACGTCATATAAGTCACTGCGCAGACACGGAAGATACCTTATTTCTGTTTGAAAATGTACGCATGTCCACTTGATTTTACTCTAACTTAGAAAGATAACTAAACAAAGAACCGACCACCAGAAAATAGAAGTGTAATCAAAAGATGTCTAGGAGATGATCAAAATGTTACTAAACAGCCTTGGTTTATTTTTAAGGTCAAGAATAAATACTTTCACTGTAACTGTCAAGAACTCCCAAGAATAATAGCCTTTTAAGCAAAATAATTTCAACTGTAAAATAATTATTAATGGTATTTCATTCGCTTGTTTTGTTTTTTAAAGTTTATTAATGATTCTTACCACATTTCTTTGTTCACCAGACAATACGCCATTTTAACCGCGAAATTAGTGTCTAACCGTAAAACTAAACAGTAAATGGAGAGGAGCGTGCCATAGAATTCGCGAGAATAAACAAAGCGCATACAATTTATCATGATTTTGATTTTAAAGCATAGTGAAGTTTAGCAAAGAGCTCATAGCATCTTTTGAATCTTATTTGCCCGCGTGAAAATGACAAGTACCTGAAACAGACAATTATATTTATCAAATGGATGTAAATTTCCTTTCACCTCAGGTGAGATTTTAAATCTTATACATAACATGCGATGTTGCAAAGTTTAAACAATGTTGTTCTCTTTTTCCAGAAATAATTTTTTCTTTAAATTTAAACAGTTTCTGCTATTGTTTCTTTCTATTTGGACGTAGATGACCATTTGTAGAAGAGTAAAGTAATTTCACATGAGTTACGAGTAAAAAATTATAATTTGTGTTTACTGTCATTAGAAAAGAAACTTTATGCTCCCATCTAAATTGCATCGTAACGATTTCTTTCATCACTTTTCTATTGATCTCTAGTGAGTGGTATTTATTGATGTGCATAATATAAGTCTTCTCAAGAACATTGATATAATTGCCGAATTAATTTAAAAAATTTACGCAATGTTGATTATTTTAGTGGAAAATAGCATCATTAGAACTGATGTGGTAATGTTGCACTTTATTTTCTAAGTTGTCATAATTAAACCATTGTTAAAATGTAATATTCAGTTTTGCTTTTTGCATGAAAGTTGTAAGGATTCTCTCATCATTGTGATATAGTATGACTGAAGTAATTTTTTTAAGGATGGTAGATAATTCATGTTATGTAATTGGAAGTTAATGGCAGAGTAGTTAGTTTGAATAATGTTTAAATTGTGACATAGTCTAGTAAACTTCTTGATTTTGAAGTACAGAAATTCGCCTGCTTAAGCAATTTTCTCCTGCTTTCCAACTGTATTTTTTGACTATCAAAATTGATTTACATTGGTTCTAGCATTTGAGGCTCATAATTTTGCTCCAATTGGAAAACATATTTCATCATGAATTTCATGAGCTGTAGTTGACCATAAAAGTCTATTATTTGTAAACAGGGTACATAAGAGCCCCTATTGATCTGTACAAGACTTATCAGATGAACTATTTGCATTTTTGCTTAGTTAAAATATTTTTCACATAGCTTTACACTTTTGGATGTAATGTTTATCAAATCTACATTTATTGTGACCTAGAATGTATACCATAATAGTGTCTTAAGAAGATACTTTTAAACATTCATGATCTGATCTGTGCTACCCTAGGTTTTCACGAACTTAGGCAGTGAATGTTTTAATCATAGAACCTCTGTTTCTGTGATAATCCTTTATATTCCTTAAGGCTATGAGGATTAATGTAGAGATATTAAATATATTCTTTTTTTGTCACGTTTTCTGACTAAACAAGTAAAAGATTCATGAAAGGATAAAAACAATTCTTTACTTTCCTTTTATTTAATAATTTTATAAAATTAACACATGATAACAGCAGGTGAAACATAAAGTAAAAAATTTAGATTTATCACGATGTGAAATAACATGCCAGATTAACTCTGTCAACTGATTTCTTTTACTGAAACAAAAATATTTTGTTATGTAACCTTCCTCATATGACTAAACTTTTATGATGACTTAAACTCATATGACTGATCAAATTTGTCATTAGTAACCAGATCATGATCAGGAAATGTATATATGTATATATGCTGTAATATTTGATTATTATTGTTCTTTTGTCTATCAGCATAATCAAAAGATAAATCACAGCATTGAATTAAGAAAATTAAGTTTCAAATTTTTGTCATGCATTTTTGTGTAAGGATATGGCGATATATTTGAATGTTGTTGATTTGTAATCTTTTATCTTGTTTTAAAGGAATCTTTTCTTTTCAGATACAATCAGAGTGGTCACTGACAAATGTTACAGATCTAGAACCTGAAGTAATGGCTGATATTATTAATTCAAAGAGATTTGGACTGGCTGAAGGTTATGGTTATTCATCTCCTCTCTTAGCAAAACCAGGCGCAACGAAGAAACTTGTAATTAAAAACTTTGAGAAGCCTAAATTGCCTGAAAATTACAAACAGCAGACTTGGGAGAAGCTTAAAGATGCTGTTATTGCTATTCAAACTTCAAAATCAATAAATACTTCTTTTGAAGAACTCTATCAAGCTGTAGAGAATTTATGTTCCAGTGGCATGGCAGCTTTCTTACATGATGGCCTCAGAGGATTATGTGAAACCCATATAAAGAATAATGTTGACCAATTTTTACCAGACTCAATTGACAGTATATCTTTTTTAAAACTTATGCATGACTTTTGGCAAGATCATTGCAGGCAAATGATAATGATTAGAAGTATATTTTTGTTCCTAGATCGAACTTACATTCTGCAAACTCCAGGAATATCATCTCTATGGGATATGGGTTTAGACTTGTTTCGGATCCATATTGTTTCACATCCTGTCATACAGAATAGAATTGTGGATGGTTTATTGATGATGATAGAAAAAGAAAGAAACAGCCAGACTGTTGATAAAAGTTTGGTAAAAAATCTTTTACGAATGTTGTTAGATTTACAGATATACCAAGATGTGTTTGAAGTCAAGTTTCTCCAAGAGACTGAAGAAATGTATGCTGCCGAGGGGCAGCGCCTAATGCAAGAAATGGAAATTCCTCTATATTTACAGCATGTTGATAGACGCTTAAATGAAGAATGGGACAGGTTGCTACATTACCTGGATCAGTCGACTAAAAAAACACTTATTCAGTGTGTTGAAAAACAATTACTTGGTGAACATTTAAATGCAATATTACAAAAAGGACTCGATACTATGCTAGATCAAAACCGAATCAATGATCTAAAACTAATGTTTGATCTTTTTAGTAGAGCAAAAGATGGACTTCCTCAGTTATGCTCCCATTTCAATCTCTACATAAAAAAACATGGGCGGGTTATTGTATGCAACCAGGAAAAAGATAAAACTATGGTTCAGGAGCTTCTTGAGTTCAAAGATCAGATGGATTCTATAGTAAATCAGTGTTTTCAGAAAAATCCCAAATTTTTAAATACCTTAAAAGAAGCATTTGAAACTTTTGTCAATCAGAGACCAAATAAGCCAGCTGAATTAATTGCTAAATATCTAGATTTAAAGTTGCGTGCTGGGAATAAAGAGGCCACTGAAGAGGAACTAGAGTTATTGTTAGATAAAATAATGGTGTTATTTAGGTATATTCATGGTAAAGATGTCTTTGAAGCTTTTTATAAAAAGGATTTAGCCAAAAGATTGTTATTGGGTAAGAGTGCATCAGTTGATGCAGAGAAGTCTATGTTGTCTAAACTGAAACAAGAATGTGGAGCTGCATTTACTAGTAAACTGGAAGGTATGTTTAAGGATATGGAAATATCCAAAGAACTGATGGGAGCTTTTAAAAACCATTTGATGCATGTTAAAATTCCTCGTAATATGGATTTATCTGTTAGTGTTTTAACCATGGGATACTGGCCCACTTATCCACCAGTTGAAGTGCAGATGCCTCCTCAGATGTTGAAATATCAAGAAGTATTTAAAAAATTCTATCTAGGGAAACACAGTGGTCGCAAATTGCTTTGGCAACCCAGTCTAGGTCACTGTGTTTTAAAAGCTAATTTTTCAGGTGGTAACAAAGAGCTTCAAGTTTCTCTTTTTCAAGCTTTAGTTTTACTATTGTTTAATGATAAAGATGCTTATAGTTTTGAAGAAATAAAGCAAGCAACAGGAATAGAAGATGGAGAACTGCGAAGAACTCTCCAGTCGTTAGCATGTGGTAAAGCTAGAGTTTTGCAAAAGAATCCAAGAAGTAAAGATGTAGAAGATGAAGACAAATTTACCTATAATGCTGATTTTAAGAATAAGTATTACAGGATTAAAATTAACCAGATTCAGATGAAAGAAACACAAGAGGAACAATCTATAACCCAGGAGAGAGTGTTTCAGGATCGTCAGTATCAAATAGATGCAGCTATAGTTCGAATTATGAAAATGAGAAAGTCATTATCTCACAATCTTCTCATAACAGAACTGTATGATCAACTTAAATTCCCTGTAAAACCTACTGAACTGAAGAAACGTGTTGAAAGTCTTATAGATAGAGATTATTTACAGCGTGACAAAGATAATACTAATCAATATCATTATGTTGCCTAAAATTTGCCATGCCTTTTGAAAAATGGGCTTTAATTAGTCTTAAAATTTTCAACCATCTGTATATTTGCTAGGTGATTTTCTTTTGCACTGTTTTCATTATCTCTAAAATTTATTGATTTGAGATTTATAAGTTCTTTTCTATATATATATATATATATATATGTATATATATATACCACTTTGAAAAAATGTGTATATGCGTAAATTGTTTTAAAGAAATAGGGATGGCATCAGTGTCAGATTGTTGCATATTCTACCTTCCATTTGAAAATTTTAAGTGTAACTGAAAACAGTTGAACTGTTTAGTATCACTTATCCAGATTTAAGTTCCTTGGTGAAACAAAAACTATAAAACAAATTTAGTTATATAAATGAATTTATGTTCCCGACTCCCTTTAATTTACAGATATATATATATTATATAACTTTCAGGATTTTATTCGATAACTTGTATATAAGAAAATAATTATGCTATTCATATCTTTTCATTAAATTGTGAAACTTTTTTTAAGCCTTTTCATTTGTGATGTATCTAGAAAAGCTTGTATTGATTCCAAAATTTAACATTTTCCTAGACATTTGGTTTTCATTGAATGCTCTTATTAATTCGTTGACTTGGATTTTCTCCTTTTTTTTTTGCTTAATCAACAAGCTATACATAATTTAATTTGTATAAGGGCTAATTATAAAAAGTACTTATCTGTTACTGGAACCACTGAAATAATTGCCACTTATTGGCATCTTTAGTATTGGTTGCTAACAAAGGTTTTTCTCTATAAAATGTGTTGCCATATTGTTAGAAAAAAAAGTTTGTCTGTAAGTTACCATATTGTACAGGAAAAAAAATTTGGTCCATAAACAATTATGAACATTATATTATTTCTACAATACTCTATTTTAAACGTATTGGTAGAGGCCACACCCAAGCAATTCCTTCCAGACCTGCCGAGAATTTATAATTTTATTCATTCAAAACATGCCATGTGACTCTAAATGACATCTGGAAGTTCTCCTATGTTTCTTGTTCCACTACAAAACGGAGCCCCAAACCCGTTCCACTGTTCAGTATGGATTCCTGTATCAGGAGCAACAAAGTTGTGGTTTACCACAAAGTGTTTGAAACTGGCTTCCAATTCCTGTGTTTTATATGCATGTCAGGAATTGGAATAACTCATTTGGTCTACCTCAATATTTTAAGAAGAGGCTTTCATAATAGTTTTGCATCTTCATAACAAAACACTCCATAGTTGCATGGTCAATTCTGCCAAATACTCTGTTGCAGTAGAATATGACCTTTATTTTTCTTTTTGTGAACGGGCTTTCCTCAATCTCACCTTAATTTCTTTGGCCTTCCTATTTTTTTTGTTCAATCCTGGTGCTAGAACTTTTATGCAAACTTGGCACTTATAATTTTTCTAGTCCATTGTAGTTTCTTACTGATACAACTTAAGTCATTTTTTTTTTTTTTTTCTCCCAGCAGTAAATAAATCCGAGGGTTGCAGCAAAGGCTGTTCTAGAGCATGAAATTTCCAACTCGAATACAGTGTTAATCCTTAATGTTTTATTTCTAACACGTTTCATGCCACATGGGGCTTTGTATAGCCACATTCACAAGGCAAAATATCTTTGAAAATTAAATACCATCATCTTCCTTCATTGATTGCTTGCATAACAGAAATGAAAATCTGGAGCTAAGTTGAACTTCTGATATTGTCTTAAAAAATAGCACTTCATTAAATTAACAATCGCCAAAATGTGCCACCAGTTTGCAATGAATTCAATATTTGGCAAATGTTATAATTAATGTGTACACTGAAAAAGGTGGTCCCTTTAGCTGGTAAGTACCATATAAATTTAAAGTTAGCACCTTATCATTTGATATTTAAAATTTAAGACTATTCAGCAGAGGTTTTGTGCATTAAATTTTGAAATGTTTCAAAGGTGGAACTAAATTTGTGAGTTTCTTGTGCCATGGTACACCAAAATGCTTTTTTACCTTTGACCATCAGCCAAGCGTATGATATTCCATAATCTACACTCGTCAAAACTCACAGTCCCCGGAAATTTTACTTCCCTGTCTTATCATAGGAGACATAACTTAGGAGGATAGATGAGGCACTTGCAAATCTTGTCATCTGATGGTCTTCTTGGTCAGACATGTGTAATGATAGGTTCAGAATTATATTATGAGGTATCACAAATTTAAAATGTAAGGAATACAGAAAATTTCCTTATCGTGTGAGATTAAATGCAAATTTCATTCTTTTTATACTGAGGTAATTGTATTTTAAGTTCTTACATTAGGTAGGTGCCTCCCTTGGAAGTAATATTCAGCAGATAGACATGCATATATATTATGCTTTGTTACACAGTATTCAATCCTTTCCTACTCTCTGAGTAAATTACTATCCAACTAGATTTTCAATAGAATTTTCCATAAAATTTTTTTTAAAAAAATATTTCAGAACTATGGGGTGTCATTTTCCTTGCCATTCTAGAAGTTTGAAGTGTTAAATTATTTTTTATAGCTAAATAACTCTTTGTTAAGTTTATGTTTAACATGATCTTTTGAATTTATATATAAAATACAAGGTAAGTAAATATGACAGAATACCTTTATTCTCTCTCCCCAGACATATCTTAAAAGTATTCTGACCTTTAAATCCAAAAATTACATTTTGCCCTTTTAAAATTAATACCCGCTTTGAATATTATGGTCAGATGAAGTTTTTCAAGAGTTAAACAGTGCTAGGTGTGCTGCAGCATTGGAACCAGTTATGGTCCTAATCCTAAAAAAGAGAAAAAATTTTGGTTTCAGATAAAATATTTTGTGCTGAAAAATCGAAAATTAATTCTTCTGTATTTGCTGATTTTGAATTAGTGATGATTTACTTCTAAAATATTGATATTTCTTTACTTCCAAGTTAAAAAAAAGTCATTACTCTCTTCAGCTCCAAAACATATTTCTTAGCTCTAAACTACTATCAAACAGGTTGGAAGCCCTTGCACCCCTTGTCTTATAAGTAAAGTAAGGTATTTTAGTTATTTACAGAATTATCAAAATGATATACACAGCTGCTGAACACATTGCAATTCTATATGCAAGGAGCTTATAACAGCCTTGATTAAAATTTGCTGATCAACTGAATATACCTATCATTTTATTTTGTGTGAATTGCCTTTGTAAGATATTAATGTACAAATTGTTATACTTGCTGAAGACCCCACCCCCCTAGTTTATATCTTTTGCATGAACTTTAGTTTATATGCATAATATTATTTTCTTTTGGTTTAGGGTTGGTTGTATTTAGGATTATAGAACTAACTTAATTCGAAAAAAAAAAAAAATAGTACCTCTGTTGGACCTTTATTAATTTGTAAGATAGTTTATAAGTTGTTAAAGAGGCTGGGCCACAAGTTTTCTGAATTTCTATATGCATTTTTTATGGGAAAATTTTTTTAGGCATGCAGGATTAAGATTCTTGCCAACCACTTACATTTCTCAAGTTATAGGATACATGATCAATGTTTGAACTCTGTGAAATTTGATTTCATTCTGCTACAGAATGGGTCTATATGCTGAAAAATTCATTTAGGTATACTTGCACATGTGCATTTTATCCAATATAAATTGTTAATATGAATTGTGTACTGCTGTTTGGATGTTAATGTAGATCCTTAAATATTGTATAAAAGTCTTAATATAACTGTTCTATGCCTTTTGTATAATAATGTAAATACAATCATTTGAAATGCTGAAGTAGATGAATAATCTAAAGTCGACTTAACACGAACTTGCATTCATATAAATATATAAAAGAAAAAATATTTCTGTGACATCTTTAACATACACTTTACACCTTTAACATAATACATACACTTTACACAAAACAAAACTTTTCATTCTCTCTGTACATTTATTCAGTGTTACTGAATAAGATGTGTTTTCATTTAAGTATCAATAAAACACAGTATTCTGAAAAATAATAAAATACATTTTATGAAAAGATAATACAAAAAGGTACAAGAATTAATTTTCTGCATAATAGTTAAAGATGTTATAAAGGTGAAGATACAGTGGCTGTTGCTTGAAAGTTTTGTCTGAGCATTTTTCCTGTAAAAATAAAATTAGAAAAAGCTTAAATACATTTTTCAATATACTAAATTTCATATTTTGTTCAGTGCAATTAAATTGTTGTAAAATAGTTGTAAATATGTTGTTAATAGGCATTTTCATACTATAAGATATGTAACTTTTTGACAGAATGGCTTTTTCTTCATCTTTATGAACAAATACAATAAAAAAAGGGCAATATAACTTTTATGAACAGAAAGAAAATGTATTCTATATTAACTAAAGAAAAATAAAATTCATATTTAGAAAATCAAAGAAAAATATATTCCATATTAAAATATTGCGATCCTTTAAATGCTGACGAAGATTCATTTTTCTTCACTGTGCCATTCCCACACTCAATGTTAATCAATATGAAGATCAGAATTTCGTTTCAGTGCACTTTATTCATTTTTAATGAATAGTGCTTTATTAACAAACTATTTGTGACTCCTTCATATATGTACCTAAAGATTGGGGCAATTCCTGTCAAACCAGAATGTATGGTGGTTTTAATAGAATTTGACCATGAAACAAAAGTTAATTTTTAGAGCGCTTTAAAAAGTTTCAGCAAATTTTTTTCCTTCTTAAATTTGAGAAACTTGCAGTAGTCAAATAATGACCACTACACTGTTAAATATAGATATCATTTAAGTAACATAAAAACATGGTTCCCTCGCTCTTTAAAGTAGTAGTTGGAATGGACTTTTTGTAAGTTAATAAGGAGGGCTGTGGTATTCAAAATTTTGGTAATTTGAAAATTATAAATTTTTTTTCCTGTTGATGCCTCAACTTTTTTTGTTTTTGTTTATCCCTCTTTATAAAAAAAGTATTGTTTCATTCCTTCATATGAAGATAAATTTCTGCTTTTGTAATCTAGTATGTTTCTATGAATGTAATATATTTATAAAGAGAGAGAAACCTAAATAGTTATTTGAATAAAGAGGATTACTGTCTATTGATGGTAGGTGGATTATTATTGGACATTACTTATGTTAAAATAACCACTTGTGTACTGGATGTCATAAAACAATTAAAATATTCTTGATAATAGATGATCAACAAAAAGGTGCTGCGAAAAATATTTTTCTCTCTTAGTTGGAATATGTGACAGGAAAATATTGAAAAAAGTTATTCTGGTTGCAATAATTTAAGTCTTAGGCTGAACCCAAATTTTTTCCCCTTATTTTCTCAAGCTTATTACAGAAATTCTCTATAAGTTTGAGGAACAAATTGAATTCTTTAAATTTGATAATGTATAAATTTTTACAAATTACTTTTTCAAAAATTATGTACATAGTGAACTTTAAAGAAATATAATAAAAATTTTATAAAAGGGCATAAACAAAAGACATACTCTAAAGCCTTCCAACATATTTCGCACTCTCTCACCATCACCGGGTTTGAATAATCCTCTATTAAGATAAAACTTGCATATTCTCAAAATATAGTACACAGCAACGCCATCTAATTCATCCACTAAAAGAAAAAAAAAATTAAAATAAATCGATTTATTGTAATCAGAAAGTCTTGGAGAGCTTTAGATAATTCATAAACAAATATCAACTTGGAGCCTCACTTCTTTCTAACTGCCGTTGTAGCGTTTCAAGTGCTGTTCTTCTGCCTAGCTCCATGCTGTCCATGAGTTCAACAACATTATACTGATACCATTCATTTTCAGTTGACATGTGAGTCAGTACACTTATAGTTAGGAGGGATGAAAACATCAAATCATCTAACTGAAAGCGGTAATGCCTATCATTTGTTTCCCAATTATTTAGCTTAAATATGGCAATTGCGGTGTGCATAGGAAAGTCTCTAGTATGATCCTGGAAGGGAAAAAAAAAATGTTTAAACATTTGTGTAGCACAAAATAACTGTTCTTAAACTACACTGCTAAAAAAAATTAGGGGAGCAAGCAAAGAAGTTAAGAAAACTGTGCAAGACAGCCACGTATTGGCATAAAATGGATAGTACACGTGTATCGATGCACAATACAGAAAAAAAGATGTAAAAAAATTTGTAATTAAGCTTTAATTCTTTGGAAATATGGAAAAAACATGAAAAGATGATTTAGGGCAACAATTTGGTTACATGTAAGCAATAAAAAAAGTATTGTTTAGAAATGATGCAAGATTTTTAATATGGCGTGTGGTCTCCTCGAACAGCTAAGACTGCTGCACAGCTGTTTTCCATGGATGCGATGATGTTATCGATAAGACTTTGGGGAATACTGTTCCACTCCTCAAGAAGTGCAATCTCCAAATCTCGGAGAGTAAAAGGAGGCCTTGGTCTCGCAGCAATGCGTCGTCCGAGCATGTCCCAAACATGCTTGATTGGATTCAGATCAGGAGAGCACGCTGGCCATTCTATACGCTGTATTGTTTCAGCTTCAAGCATGTTCTCCACAAGACGAGCTGTATGCGGTCTGGCATTATCATGCTGGAAAACAAAGGAATCTCCAATGGCTGCAGCGTAAGGTATGACATGAGGTCTCAGTATCTCGTCTGCTTACCTTCGGGCCGTCAAAGTACCATTCCAAATGATATGCAGGTCCGTACGTCCACCTATGCTGATTCCACCCCATACCATAAAACCAGCTCGTCTGTATTGTGACCTTTCACGAACGAATGTGGGGTTATTTCGAGTGCCCCTTTCCCTCCATACCAAAACATGTCGGGTGTCACACTCCAGATTGAATCGAGACTCGTCTGTAAACAGCACTTGGCTCCAATCATGTTGCTCCCAATTTCGATGTTCAGCAGCCCATCTTCTTCGGGCCGCATGGTGGCATGAGGTCAACGGAATGCAGACCATTGGCCTATGTGCATAGAGACCTCCCTGTTGAAGCCTATTACATACTGTTTGGCTGTACACTCCAACAGCGTCCACGACACTACGTTGTGTTTGCCCAGATTCAAGTCTGCCTATAATACGCCATGCCATGGATTCCGGAAAATGTCTCAACAACGTGATTTACAAGTCACCTTTTCTCAAAAAGAATAACTGAGCAATCGAATTCAACAGTTAAGGCAGTGAAACAGACGTTTCTGCAACATCCCGATTTCCACCCTTATGTTCTTTTTCTGGTTTTTGACGTCATGAACTTTGATTTGCATTTTCTTCTTCTGTTTCCTGCTAGGCTTTAAATTATGGACGATTTATTTTATGTTACTTATCGGTGTAAGTATTTGCGTAATTTCGTTAAAACCATGTGCTCCCCTAATTGTTTTGAGCAGTCTACATTGCTTTAGCACCGTTTTTATTTTTTTTTAAGCCTGGACAATTAAAATAGATACAGCTGTACTAAGCCTAATATGTTGGAAAGAAAACAAAACTTTATAAACTGTAGCTAAAGATTGGTGTATTATGTTGAAAAATTGGAGAAATTCAGTGCTTTATGACATAATCCCCCCCCCCCCCCCCACACATACACACAAACACACAGAGAAAAAGAATAAGGCACCTTTTCACAAATGGGCAAGCATTTGTTAAAGGTAACACCTTTTCTAAGCTGAAGTTATTGTTTTATCTCGGACAAACTTTACCTTGTAATATCATTTTAAGTAACTGACTAGTTTAATTTGAACTGCATTTACATATAAGCTACAGCAGTTCAATAACTGGATATTTAATAAGAAGCTGACAATTATAGTTCATGAGATCAGGGAGCCGGACAATGGCCGAATGGCTAGGGTGCTGGCATTCGGTTCCCAAGTCTGCAGTCATTCAGAATTGGCTTTAACCCCTTACCAGTGTGACCAGAGCTGTGTTCAAGCAATGAAAATGGGCAATATTTGAAATGCCCAAATCCAGATTGGGTAAGAGACTTAGCGATTCTTTTCTGTGATGTATGTTTACCTTTCGAATGGACATTTAATATTACTATTTTCACAATAGATGGCAGTATTTGTCCATCATTTATTTCATTTGCGGGAGTGTGGTGAGTTCTAAAGGCATGAATGAGTGTTCTCGCAGTTACTCAGAATTTGTAATAACCGCTGTGGTCTTTTTATTGAATTTTATACAAAAATTGTGTTTTAGCAAAAGTTTGATTTGCATTGTCTGATTCAGACTCCGATGAAGAGTACCTTTTAGGTTCTTCAGGCTCAGATACCAAGTTCAATGTAAAGAGTGTGATACGGGCTTGTGTGCAGTATTAGGTTTAATTGTCGCAATGGACGACTCACAATTATGATTTGTCTATAGTGAGCAAAACTAATCTACGGCCATAGTGTGAATATAAGAGAAAATTTATCAGCATATCACATAATTATATTTTGCAAGATAAATGTACTTCCTCCATTGTAATTTAAAGAGATCAAAGAGAAGGAAAATTTTAAATACACTTACCAAAATTTCCTTAAACATCAACATAGCAATGCTACCGACAAGTTTTTGTGGCATTAGGCTCAGTGACTTCTGACACACCTAGAATATAGATATTTTAACTACATTTTGTTCAATGATACTTAATTAAATATAAGCATATCAGAAGTGTTATAGCACCATAAAAAGTTTATAAGCTGCATCTACAGCAGTTACACTATTTATGGTTTTATATGTGTGGGTGTGAATTTGAAATTGAATATTTTACATTCTTTGTAGACATCTATACTTTGTTTGATACTAATATAATTGTGCAAAAGCTTTATTGCTATTACAAAGAATAATTTTAGATAAAATTATCTAATTATTTTAAGTGTAGTGTAAAATGTTTGTTGAAAAAAGATTCAGAACTTTTAATGCTTTCAAAATTTCAAGTATTTTCCTATTGAATAGTTTGTAAAATACGAAAGATGTTACAGTAAAGATTTTTAAGTTTTTAAACTCATATTCCAATATTCATTTTTTTTAACATAAAATTTTACTTAATAACATCATAAAATGCTAACTTTCCCTTCAAATATCCTGTGGCACCTGTAATAGGTGTTACAAATTAATAAAAATTTTATTAGTATTTTTTTTTTTCGTTTAGGGTACAGCATTTTATCATCAAACCCACAAAACTTATGAAGTGACAAGAAAGAGGGAGTGAACAACTTTCATAAAAATTACAAATGCAGACAAAGATGTTTAGTGATATACAAATAAAAGAAAATTTTCACTATCCAAAAATAAAACATCTTGATAAACTGTACCATATAATTATCATTATAGTTCTTAAGATCAGTGAGTAGTTTAGTTGTCACAATGAACAAAACTAATCTATGGCCATAGCATGAAT
Source organism: Dolomedes plantarius (assembly GCA_907164885.2). Taxonomy (NCBI): domain Eukaryota; kingdom Metazoa; phylum Arthropoda; class Arachnida; order Araneae; family Dolomedidae; genus Dolomedes; species Dolomedes plantarius. The sequence continues at coordinate 233,400,180 of OU015491.1, read as the reverse complement.
ATAATTATTTTCAAATTTGCAGAATAAATCAGAAACAAAATTTAACAATTTTTACTTCTCCAGTGAGATGATGAAATCCAATTTTACAGAATAAAGATGAAAAGAGAAAATGAGGGGCAAAAGTGCTAACTGGAGACAATGAACCCCTCATCAGACAATTTTTGCATGTGTGAGTGCACATACAAACATACAAATATTACACCAGTCAATAATTACAGAACACAACACTGAACCGTATTCAATCATGATAAAAAATTACTAATGCACACTTACACTAAGTAGTGAACGAAAAAACTATTTCAACTGCAAAATCTTGGGCTACTTGATAACAATACTATAATAAAACTAATTATGTGGTTGTTCAAAGCTTTAGCCATACCAGTTTATGGGATATCAAATTTGAAAAGAAAAGGATAAAAATGAGAGTCAAATTAATTGCAAAATGTATGAGCAATTTATTGCAAAAATAGGAGAGATATATGGACTACAGGAAAAAAATTAAAGATGTTTACTCGTAACAATTATTTTCATACTTCTGGAGAAGTTTGAAAAACCTGCAAATAAAATCATTGAGTCAATTATAATAGAAAGTGTTGGATAACCACCAACACTATCTAAAATCTTGAATAGCATAAATAAATATTTATACGAGTGGCAATAAGGGTGCGGTGGTCTGGACAGCAAAGGCATTGGTTCGATGCCCCGTGTACACTAATGGCGGCTGGTGCACGGGAAAAATCTTTTGTAGCTGCAATGTTCTCCAAATTCCCAAACATTACCTCTGGAGGTGCAAGGTCAAGTGTTCTGGTCTCGTCACTCGACTCAGTTCAAAATTGGACCCACCCCCTATGGTGCACCCAGGGCATGTGGCAAAAGGGTCACACACTTTGGGCTTCTCCTGGGAAAAAAGTAACACTCTGCTCCCAGCCATTGGGGAAAAATAAAAGAAGTGGCAATCAGAATGATTAAACGTGATGTTTTATATCCTATGTGTGACTTATGATTTATAAAGTTGAACTTATGAAATTTGTTAGTCATTTTGGAGGTAACACATGGGTAATAAGAAATGATAAAGTCAGTATGAGAAGCTAGCAAAGAGCTTTTGTATTTTATTATTCATGGAAAATCTGAATTAAAATATTTCGAAATTAGTGCCATACTATTATGTGATGGAGATATTTTCCTTTTGTATTCTCTGAGTCTTAGCATAAAGAAAATCTCACATGAATATTAATAATTAATAATTTTTAGTATAAAAATCAACCTATTAAACACTATTTTACTTCATTCAAATCTAAAAAAATTGTAATTCATTCGGAGTTGCTACTCATTTTTTGATAGTAAAATAAAGGAATTTTGAAAACCTTAAAAACTTTCAAGAAACCTATGTAAAGGATATTTTTATCACCTTCAATTGAAATTTCATACACACACTAGTGGCCAAAATTGTGGAAACCTTTCAGAAGATGTGCATTTTTAAGGTTTAATTCTGTAGAACTTCATTATTTTTAAAGAAAAACCAATCATGTTATACATCACTGGAAAGATACGTTTCTACACAATCTAATGCAGTTTACCTAGATGTATTATCTTTATCCATAGCTAAATAAATGCAGGAAGACCAACAAAACTGCCCTCTCTAAAGAGAAGGGATTTCTTAAACTCAACACTGACCTAAAAGAAGGATCGCTCTGAGAGCCAATCAGGCATTGAGAAAAAATGGATCCAATAAGGTGTTAGCATAAGTAAACTTGCATCTTTTGCTATCAGAATTGATAGTAAAACATTATTAAATTGTTTGATCATCACTAAGTTAGCCGCTATTTAAAATTTAAAAAAAAAAAAAATGTGATTTCTTTAAGTAAGCAATGTAATTTGTTTGGGATGACAAGCAAAGCAAAAAGAGTTGATTGGTGACCTAAAAAGAGGTGCACAATAATTATATTAAGACTCATAATGAAGTTATAAGAAAAGTAGGTGGATGCATGACCAAAGGAGAAATTTCTTAACTGTGGAATAAGTATCAAGAGACTGAGACAATTCAAAACAGAGTACCATGAAGTGACAGAAGAATGAAAAAACTCTGGGCGAGTGACAGTCAAAAATCATCTGAGGGAATTAAAAATGATTTATCTGAATGAGATGTAAACATTAAGTGACAGGTATGTTCAACACAGACTTCACAATTTTGGGTTAAATGCCAGAATCTCAAGGAAATAACTCTCAAAGAAAGACAGAAAACATTAAAATGGGCTTAGTAATCCTCATTGAATAAAAAACTCATATTGGTCAGAAGAACAGTATAACAGCATCATGGGGTGTGACAAATCTAGAATCTTCATATTTGGTACTAATGGAAAGTAATAAGTCAGAAAAAGAATTGGAGAAGTTTTGCTACCTGAGTGAACATCAATTGTGATAAAGCCAGTTAGTGTTATATTACGGGGATGTATGACTGCAAAAGGTATGGGCAATATTTGTGTGATCAATAGCACTTTAAAATTCAGAAAATGTATCAGTCAAAAATCACGGAAGAAGTCAGTACCTTCTGTGATAATGAGACTTTCATACGTCAAAAGTACTCAGCTCCTTGCCATGTTTCAGTGTAAAACGTGGTTCCAAAACGATGATACTGCATTGCTAGAATGGCCAGTCAATAGCCCTGACCTTAATCTGATCGAAAACCTTTGGGGCCGATTGAAGAAGCTACAGAAGCAATTATACAATCATGGTATCATATTATAACGCCTGATTAACTAAAATCATTGGTTCATTCCATGGGACATTATTGTCAGGCTGTCACTGCAGCAAAAGGCTTCCCAACAAAGTACTAACAGAAATTGTGAGAAACTAAAACACAGTTCATTAAGCACAACTGTTTCCAAAATGCAATATTTTTTTATAAAATGCATTGAATTATATTCTTAATTAAATTTCCTATGTAATGATGTGCAATTTTTGGTATAATAGTAAAATATATTGGTGCTTAAAGCTTTTAAACTTCAAAATCACACATTTTCCAAAAGGTTTCCACAATTTTGGCCACTACTGTACATAATTGGTAGTAATGTATTATTATGTACAGTAATATGTACCCAATATTTTTATAATATTTGAGTATAAAACATTAATCCCCAAAGCTAAAAAATGAGCATTAATAAAATCCTTTATATTTATTATTTAGATATATAGTTATGATCATAAAAGATTTAAATTTATGGTTAAAAGCATCTTTAACTATATTAAAGTGTTTTTCCTCTCACTATTTAACACATTCGCTGCCACTAAAATTCGCATATCCATCCTCGGATGCCGACGTTTCTATGGTGTCCACCGCAACATCACTATCTCCTTCTGATTCGCTCGTAGAATCCCAACCGTTAATCTTCATTGTCTGTGCTGTCATAATCAGAAAGATCACTCGTTTCTAATCATTCTAATATTCAATTTTTTATTTACTATCTTCTTCTTGGGCTGTGGAGGTCCTGCCATACTTGTACTGTCCGCCATTTTTAAAAACGCACATAAAAAAATTTAAACAAAATTTGAAAACCAGGTGCGTAAAATATAAAAATAATGCTTCACTAACATGCCTCAACAAGATCTTTGTTCAAACTCCAAGGTCGCACTAAATATAGAGCAAATAGCTTATCCTAGTCGAGCGACATGAGAGGTAGCACCATGCTGACGCACTAGAGCGTGTTAAACTATCATTTTGTCCAGATCAATTAGCTTTGCTTTAATAGATTTCCTTGGTTTATTGTGTCAAATAGTCAATTTTCTTTTTATGCAGTAACCATACTTCATATTTCCAAGCCAAAATAAAAAACATTATCTTTGAGGAAACATTATATTTAAAAGACAATGAGAACATTTCATAAGAAAACCTCAAAACAAAGACAGTTAGAATTATAGAGTAAAGAAAAGAATGTGTGCCGTGCCCTAAATCAGAGTGTTAAATTTTGAAATTCTTTTTATCTGTTAACAAAAAGAGAATAATAAAATCTGTCCTTTTCTGCCACAAAGAGAAATTAAGTACTGTTTAACACATTCTTTGGGGATGGGGGAGTGATCATTTCCTGTCCTTCAAAATTAATGAATCAATCATACAAGAAATTTACAGTTTATATGTACTATGCTAACCATAAGCATTCTACAATATCCCACATTAAGAAGAGAAAAAAAAATTGTAGAAAATTATCTTAATTTTAATTATTAGTTTGAAAATTTCACAAAGTTTTAAGGAGTATATATCTAAGTTATGTTCTAACAGCCCTTAAAAACGAAAATCAAATTAATAAGTTTTAAAGCACCATAAGAAATTTATCATAATAGCAAAGATTAACAATAAATACTAACAGACTTGATAGTAGGTCATATAATTTCAGTAGTTATATACATCATATACTGAGAAATTTGTTTTATAAAGAATCATGTCTATAAAATATCCACCTACCTCAAATAGTTTTGAATGTTCTTTCCAATGAAGAGAAGGAAAAATATTATATAAAGTCGCATCTTTAAATGGTTCCATAGCTTTTATGTAATCATTAGCATCATAATCAAACCATTTCTCAGTGGTCACATTAAGAGAATCTAAGGGGAAAATAAATAAATTTATTTATTCCCTAAGTTTGAAAAGTTTGACATTAATTTTTATTAAAAAGAACAGGATATATAAATACTGCAAAATAACTAAAAACTTCATTACAAAGAAAGCTTTGGATGAGTTCTTTAGTTTTTTTCCTTTCTTTCTTTTAGGCCTATGATTATCTCTATAGCAGCCTGATTTTATCGAAAATAGCAAACATGAAATTGAACTTTCACTGTTGATGGTTGTATGAATTACTTTCATGGCCCCTTACAGTAAGACATGCATCATAAACTGTCAGTGATGATGTCTTCAGTTGTCACAGTAATGATCTTTTTGATTTACAGTTGTCTTATTTGATGATTTATGCACTTAACTTTCATAAATGTACTATGTGTAATTCTTTATGTTCAGTCAACATTCCATGCTATTATAAAATAAAGTAATAATTTTTGAAAAATCATTAATTACAAATTCAGAGTTCTATTGTAGGCTTAAGGTTTAATTCAAATATGCAACTAGATTATGTGGACAGAGTAAATTCTCTTATATATATATATATATATATATATATATATATATATATATATATATACACAATAAAAATTATAGATTAGAAAAGATCTTCCCTCTCCCTTCATAAAATGGAACATGACATCAGATATGTTAGACATAAAACATTTCAAAAATACATACATCATAACTTCCACTTTATAAGCACATGACATCATTACTAATACTTCAGTTTAGATTCAAAGGCAGAATGTGAGTAAAGATGTCTAACAAAAAATTAGCAAGATGAGAACATTTTCTAATAAGATAAAATGTAGAAGCTCTATAACAACAGGGTGTACAAGAAACAGCTCTGAAATTTCTGGAAATTTTATCAAATTCAGCACCCCAGAAAATAAAACTACAGAAATTGGGATACATAAGTTTTTTTTTTTTTTCCCATTTATCTACGAATGTAAATTTTTATTGTATTCATTAAGTTAGCAAGTTAAAGAAAAATTAAATTTTTCGAGAAAATTTAATGTAACAATGAACAAAACATTAAAAGTGTATTAAATTGTAATTAAAATGAATAATTTAATATTTTATGCACTGCAGTTAATTTTCATGAAGCAATAACCATAAAAGTTGCAAGAAACTGTATGAAACTATTATACTTAGTACAAAAAGTACATTTAATAAACTTACCAATAGCAATATTAAGAAGAAACAGAATAAAATCAGCACGTCTTCTTCTAAAAGCACTAATATCTATATCAGTATCTGTACTTTGATGTTTTTCAGAAAATCTAAAATATATTTACATACCAATGGCCTTAGAATATGCATCATATAAAAAGAAATGTGCATAAAATTTACATTATATATCAGATGCAAAGCATACAGTAAAAATTCCTCAGTTTGTTCCGAAGAAGAGAAGTTAAAAAAAAAAAAAAAACACTCAGAAAACAAGTAGTGGTAAGACTATAGTTGATTTATAATGCATGTGCAACTGAGAAACAATGGTGCACTTTTTTAAGCATTTTGATAGATTCTACGAAAAGAAAACTAATAAACAGATGGAAAAAAAACTCAAGTAACAGAATTTCTTTCACTGCTCCTTGATATAAAAAGCAAGGCTAATTAAAAACTTAATATTTCAAATGGTAATATTTTGTGAAGTAATAATAACACGATTACAATCCCAAAGTGGTAGTAAAAAGAAATTAAAAAGAAAGTTTTCTGAATAGTTCCTCATAGCTGCCCAGATTATACTACCATGATAATGATCAGAGACAGAATAAGCTGATGTTTCTTTATTTAAATGACTCAATACAGGAATTGAACAGTATATCACGATGGAGGGAAATATATTTGTTTTCAGTCAGGAATTTTTACTTTGTTATGCAGGTAAGAGAGGAGAAAGAATTCAAAACAAACACTAAGAAAGTAATAATAATAAAAAAAAACACTGGGATAATAAATGTTAAACGGATTATGACAATAGTTGTGAAAAATCAGTCACAAGCATCTGATTCACAATGCATTGAACCTGATTTATAGAAAAAAATTGCCAATAGTTTTAAAAATATCAAATACTATAAAATAATTATAATGAACTTTGTTTCACACAAAGTGCTAGATTTAAGTTGAAATATAATATTCTAGAGCACAAATTAATGATCTGTGTGCCTCTTTACCTAGATACAGTTTGATTAGGGTTATACTTCCTCAAAGCTTCCTATAAAAAGTTTCTGAACCGGGAATGAGTTTGGCAAAAAAGCTGAAAACAGATTCTGGAAAATTTATACATGGAGTTGGAGGGTGCAGAGCTCCTCGCAGGGTCCAATGGGCAGCACCCCTTAAGGGGGGCGAAGCCCTCCCTTAAGCTAGAGCATTTTTGACATTTAAAGCATATTTTGTTACACTTTTAGCATGTCTTTTTCTTAGGACAAGACTAAAAAATACAGAAATAAAATTAAAAATACTTCAAATAATACACAGGGTTTGATACTGTGTTAGCAAATTGAGACAACCAACAAAAACTTGAGTCTTGAAAGATCCGATGCATATATTTTTAATTAAAGATGTTAAATTTTTATACAAAGAACACATTAAAATACTTGTACAAAATAAATACCAAAAAAGAATTTATTTTTTTTCTTTGAGGCCCTTCTTTTTTTGAAGAACTTTCTTCTACCACAGATGCAGACTCTTTTCTCTTTTTTTCATGTTCACTAGATATTGGTACTTTCTTGCTAATATTTTCACAAGATATAAACTCCAGATTGTTTTCCCAAAGTGTTGTTGATTTTTTTTGGTATTTCTTGTATTGTTTGAGCCTCTGCATTCATGCTGCATTAGAACATATCTTTTTTGCTGCCTCTTTAGATATAGCCTTCTTGCTTTGTTCAAGGTTTATTACTCTTTTGTTAGCATCTTTCTTTTCTTGTTTTTCATTTTCATAAAATTTGCATGCAGAGTTTAAATTCTTTACAAGATTCCTTTCAACTGAGTTATGTAAAAAATCTTTTAGAAAAATAAGTCGCTGCAGATTTTTTTTCAGCAACAAGATGATACTTTATTGATTGTATTGCATCAAATGTTTTAACGTTTAATCGTGAAGAACCTGATGTTACAATTGTGTTCATTATACTGAAGCTTGATTCAACAACTGGTCCATGAAAACAAGTCAGTAGGGCACATGACATCTTTGAAAGCAATGGGTAGTTTGAGGAGTTTTTCAATGATACCCACCACTCATCAGTTCGTTCATTTTCACTTAGTTGTGGGAGAAGTGAATCACTATGATATTTTTGGACTTCAAGTTCATAGTATTCTCTCTCATCATGAGATATCACATTCGTTACCAGATTAGGCAATTTTTTCATGAACTCTAATGCTAAAGAACTTTGATTGCATGTAGGATCAATAGAAGACACTGCTTGTAAAAAAGGATTTGTGATAGGCATTTTTGACAATAATGTCTGTGCACAAACAGTGTATGCCTTTCGAGTAGCATCATAAAAAATTTTATATGAAACTGGGATGCTTTTGAAGCTGAAGATATTATTTCTTTGACTCTCATACCAACAAATATGGACTGAGTTGGAAGATGTTTATCTTTCTCCACATCCAGTTGTTTTATTTTTGCACACCTATCCCCAGCAAGCTGTAAAATTTCTGGCTTAATAAAACAGGCCAAAAATGTTTTAATAAGTTCTAACTGCTTATCGTGTAATTTGTGGATAAGGGGTGTGTGCGTCTGAAACAATTTTACATACTCTTTAAGTAGTGGCAGAACTGATAAATATAAGTTAAAAATGAGTTTGGTTTGAAGACTGGTAACAAACTATTTGTTATTTTTGCCTTTCTTTCTTTTCCTGGCTCAGTTAACTTTTTTGCTGCAAGAGACACTTGTAATTTATGCACATGATCTCTTACAGTTTTTTTTATATTGTGATTTCTGTAAATTTTCACTACTTCATGTAAGTAATGACATTTATCTGTCCGGTTCAAAAAGAAAAATAAAATATAATGAAGGCATCATACATCCGTGAAAAATCCTGGGCCACATCATAGACAGATAACCACCTATAACTGATATAATTATGAGGAACAGTATATTTAATATTGAGTATATCACAAATTTCTATTAATGCTGCGCGGAAATCTGGAGACCATTTAAAATCATTATAAATATTTTGAAATAGGGTTTCCAAGTGAGAGTTAAATGGTTTGCAGAATTGTTTTGCAGCATTATGTGCATGATGGCATGTGTCGCCATCAATATCTAATAGATGAGGACATTTTTCTTTTAATTTGGCCTCAACTCCCGACTTCTTACCTCGCATGACATTGCACGAGTCCAAAAGTACAGACATGAGATTTTCCCATAGTAAATCATTTTCTTCAAAAATTTTTGCAATTCCTTCATAAATTGTATTACTGTTCACAGTATTTGCAGAAAAAGATTTCAAATGTTCAGTAACAAATTTGTCATTTTTGCAATAGTTCACAAGCACGGTTATAATTTTTTCATTATTAGCAGCAGTGCTCTCATCTATATTTAGAGAAAATTTTTCTTTTTTTAAATCTTGTATAAGATTTTCCTTAAAGGTTTTAGCAACTCCAAACCTTAATTTATATGCTGCAGTGGTTCGATGCATTTTTAAAGAGTTTAATGCTTTTCTGTCTTTGGAGAGTTCTTTTACCAAATGCAGAAGATCTGGAGCTAAGGCAAATGGCAAAGATTTTTCTGCCAGTAAACTAAGTAGCATGGCCTCGCTGTTAGCTACACGGTCAGAAAGTGGTACTGACGTTTCAGTCTTCTGAACTTCAGGCTTGGAAACAGCTGCACAGAACATTGGATGCAAGCCATACGGAACAGTATCACACAATTCATCACTGGAACCAACACTTCCTAAAAATGTAAAAATAAAAGTGATGAAAACCAGCAGCTAAAACTTATCTACAATTTTTTTAAATTCAGAAAATTTTCAAAATTTTGAACAGAGGGATAACAAACATTCCTGCTTAATTAATTTACAGTGGCTATTTACTACGTAAAAAACTATTTCATGGAGAATAGCTTTAGTAGCTAAATTTACCATAGAGATTAAAGTTCATATTTCATATAAAACAAATAAACTTTCTATAAATTGTTTATGTTAAAACCATAATTATTAATGAACATTCAAAATCTAAAATCACACAGATTTATTTAATTAAGCAACACAATTAATACAGATTTTATTAAGCAATAGAATTAATAGAGGCTGTCAGAGGGAGAATCATGTTTCTTTATAAAGCTTAGAAAAGATTCTCTCACTACATACTTTTGAACTTCATGTAAATGTTAAAATATAATTTTGACTACTTCCAATAGAAAACTGTAACAAAATATTCAAAGCCCAAATACACCTATATATTTATTTTCATTTTATCAAACATAGTAAGCATTTAAATACTGATTTTAATAACTTTAATTTGACCTTTATTAAATTTAATTTATTGACCAGCATGAAAAAAAAACAGATAATTATTTTTTAATATCAGGGTGTATACACCCCTGAAATACAAATATAATCAGCTTTTCTTGTCAACCACAGAAACTGTGAGGTGAATGAATTTAAAAAATCGGTTCACCCAACCTCAAGTTCTCGTCAAGCCCCTTTTTCCCCGTCCTTCCTCCCTGAAAAAATCCTATAAGCATCTCTGAACTTCAAAATATAATGGGAGCTTCTAATAAGACTACATAAAATCACTAAAGAAATCATTTTTAAAATCGGTTTATCCATTCCCAAAATTTATTTACCGTAATTTCCTGCCTATAATCTGCATGTGCAATTTTATTTTTTAAAGGAAAAAAATTCACAGATAATCTGCAGCGCCCTATAATCCGTACAAAAGATGCTACTGTTAGTTTGTTTTACTGCTTAACCCTTTCAGGACGGGCGTCCCATATATGCATTCCCTACGAATGTCGCTCACAGCCGGGCATCCCACCCATGCATCGTTGAAGAATGAATCCGGTGGACGGGTGATGCATATGTGCATTTTAAGCTGGAACAATTTTTAAAGACCCCTAGATGGCGCCCGGTGTCCATTACTTTTGAACTGAACATAGTTTTAGTATTCTGACCTTCACTTGTTCACATTCTGCCTGAATTTGGTATTATGCGCATCAGCTGTTGCGGGGGAGGAGGGAAAGCATAATGTAAACAAACAGAGCTAGGCTCTTTTAACTTTCCACGTGATAAACATTCGCGCTTCTGCTGTCTCTCCGAATACTTAAAAAGAAAAATTTTTTTTCATTACTATATGGTTTTTTTTGGGTTGTTATTGTCAGTTCTATTAAATTTGGCTTTGCTTTCGGTTATATTTCGCGTACTTCCCTTCTTATTTCGGAAAGCATTGACTCCAATTATGGCCAGAAAACGTTATTTATCAGAGGAAGAATATACTCGCATGATAAATGAGCCAATTAGTGACCTAGATGAGAGTGATGATTCATTGTCTAAAGAGTTAGAAAGTGATATTTCTAGTGATTCTGATACGGACATTTTGTCAGAGACTGAGCTCACTGCCTGCCTTCCACTTTCAATAGAAGTTCGACTCAAGGTACTTTATCTTGGACTCGAGCACTGGAGGAATTGCATCCCCATACATTTATTGGAACATCGGGACAAATTCTGTAGTCAATGCTTAAAAAGAAATTGATTTCGTTACTATTTTCTTTGATGATGATCTACTAAATTTGATTGTTGAAGAAACAAACAGTTTTGCTCAACAGGCTCAAAGAAGTGCTCCATTAACTTCTAAATCAGCCAAATATTCAAATTTAAGTATTGCGGATATAAAATAGTTTTTTTGCAATGATAATACTGAAGGTGCATAGTTTGTTCACAAACCGTGCTAAAACAAAGGAAAAATCAACAAACATTTTATGCTAGTAGATCATGCAATGTAGGACTTTGCGTTTCTCTGTGCTTCGAGATTTACCACACTCAGGCTTCCTTTTAAATATTGTTATTTCTTGTTGTAAATAGTCTGTGTTGTTTTTTTAAAATTAATTTTAATCTTTATTAATGTATTTCGTCAATTAATACTTCGGAATAATTTGAATAGCGCTTTCGAAAATTATTTTAAAGTAAGTGAATTTTTTTTATATTTTTTAGTGTAAATTAAAGAAAAAAGATTATTAAAGGCTAATTTTAACATATATGACAGCTTAACTAATAATCTAAAATGGTACCACAAATTATGACGCTAGGGCTTAAACTTTTTTTTGGGTGATTTTTTTTCTTAAAGTTAGGCTGGCTTAGCGATGCAAAACCCCCGTCCTGTGAGAAGATTCCTTTCACCAACGCTCCGTCCCCAGCGAGCATCTTAGGCAGAGGCACCCTGTCGTGAAAGTGTTAAGACTGTTCTCAAATTCAATATTTTCCGATATAAATCTATAAACCGCATCTTAAAAATTATAACTTTTTGACAGGAAATTATGGTAATTATCGGCTGGAAAATACGGTACATATTATAGGCAGGAAATTACGGTACACTTAAAAACACGCATGAAATTTCTGTCATGGTTCATAATTAATTTCACTTGCAAAATAAAATAAGTTTTTTTATTAAATTAAATTATGAATATATACAAAATATTACTTACCGATCAGTGCAAAGTTCTTTCTTTCTTGTTTCCACTACGGTTACGTGCTTCGTAGACATAACATGGCTAGAGAGGGCTGCAAATCCTCGAGATCCATACGAAATCTCTTTACAGCATACTATGCAATAGGCAACTCCAGATTTTTCAAGTTTCCGGAAAACGTCTCCTAAATATATTTTTGCTACACTTTTCTCCAGCCATTCCCAGCACCACGGATTTTTAATGCCAAAGTCAATCGCACGAAGGTTTATTTTATCCGATCGACATATTATATCTTTTCTAACAGTCGCCATAACAGAATATTAAGAAAAGTATACAACGCTATGTGAGAAACGAACACGTGTGAACAACTCTATGTGAAAAACGAGCAACACACGTGATACGAACCAAGTAACTGAAAGAGAGGCCCGTCGGGACACGCAAATGAAAGAGTTTTTCTGATTTGCTATGACGTCACGATGACGACATAGTCACATGTATCCTTCCGTCAATCCACTTCTTTCACTTTGCCCGCACTTGAAACTGCCAGTGTGAACGTAGTATAAGCTATATCGGAAAAAGTGGATCTATTTTCAAAAAATTTAAAAGGCGGAATTTCTCTTTTGCAAAAAAAAAATAAATAAAAAGCGGAAAAAACTTATCCCTGCTGAACGATGATTTGAAAATAACTGTGAGGTTTTACCACTATAAAATATATATGCAATACTAATTCAGAGAGCAAAGAATTCTTAAATGGCATTGAACTACTCTCCCACATACAAAGCATTCAACTATCATTGAACCCCAATATTTATAACTTCCTCTCATTATTTCCCACAAAATAAATAAAATAACAAAATTTATAGTGTTTGAAAATTCCTATAACTTAAATCAACTAGTTATATCAAAATATGCATGTGCTTACAAAAAGAAAATATCAGCTCGCTCTTACTTCTAGTAATTTTATAACAAGATCCTTTATTCAAATAAGAGCACAAAAAGACATTTTACATACACAGTTCCATTCACTAAGTCAAATATAGAAAAATGCTATGCTGTAGAATGTTATTTAACCAACCAGAATCTTTATTTAAATGAGCCAATTTAAATAGTTTAACTTATATCAACCAATCACCTCCACTGCTATTTAAAAAATCCAAGTGCTTCTTTTAGAAAACAAAAAATCATATTTTTATAAGTTTTACAAAAAAATTAAGCACATCAGTAAAGAAAAAATTGCCTAGTTATTGTATGTGTCCATTAGTTAATAAAATAACCTCAGTGCTCAGAAAAATGAATAGCTGAAATTTCTTTCTTTTTGATAAGGTTATCTTAAAGGCTTTAGAAAAAAAAATTGTGATAAAATTTTTTATTTCTTAGGTTTTTCAATAAAGAAATTGAAAAAAAAAAACTTTTTCAATCCTTTTTGTGATAAATTATTATACTTTGATCTCATAAATGGATATGCAAACCAAGAGATTATGAATGGTTTTACAAGACAATAAAAACTCATATGTCTCATTAAAAAAGGATTCTAAATACTGATTTTCCCAACAGCATATAATTCTATAATATAATCACATTAAATTAAAAAGTATACAAATTTTAACTTTAATTCTACTTGTTTTAACATTTTCTAATAAATTAACTATTTTTTTATTTATATGAAGTCATAAAATACTTTAATAAAAATGTTTGCAGACAACTCAGGAAGGCATACATGTATAAAAAAAATTAAATAAATCATACCTGCATGTCAATAGGCGAATTAATCGAATAGCATATCGTGTTGGAAAGGAGGTATCTAGGAGTATAACGTTGGATATATCTTCGAGCAAACTTCCACTGATATTTTGCATGTTATATATCAGAAAAATGACAGTATCTCTTACATCTGGATTATCATATTTTAGAAGGGCTAAAAATGATTGAAACTATATGTTATAAAATATGAAGTAATCATAGATCTGAAACAAATTAACATAAGACATTCCTCAAAAGGTCCAAAAGGAAGAAAACACAAACACAAATATTTAGTACAAAGAGGATGTGAATTTCAGCAACATTTCATTTACTGTTCCTATTTGAACAGTCTGAATTTTATCAAGTATGGACACATACACATTTTAGGGAAATGAGTGAAATGGGAAACATTAAAATGATAGAAAAGTTATTTTATTAAAAACTTGGAAAATTTTGGAGCACTTTTATTTATATTAAAATAAATATGCATTAGCATGAATGTAGAAAGATGTAAAACAAACAAATATTTTCATATATAATAATAATATGCTATTTTAAGGTAAAAAGTAAAATTATTGTTTTCTCTGCAAGATGGTACAATGGAATGAATATAATTGCCAATGCTAAAAATTTTTCCAAATCCATCTCATGAAAATACTAATCACACATTAGCTAAAACGAAAAAGATTTAAAACATCGACAACAATATATGTTGGTTACAGTGACCAAAAACCTAAGTCTCTCATATTTAGATTATAAAGAAAGTAATAGGAGTGACTCAAGGTCACAAATAGTATATGAAAATTACCAACTTGAACATAAAAAATGACATGAGCCCCAACAATCTGGTGAAAAGCTAACTGACTTTGCTTTGATACAACTAAAGTTATCCTAAAACACTATAAAAATTGTCAGCCCAGTAAAGGTGAATTTTTTTGTGTGGCAGCTTTCACACAAGATAATGCATTAACTGTCAATAACAACAAGCAAGTTAGAAATTTTTTAAAAATATCATAGCAATATTTTAAATAACTTTACATTTGAAGTTTTAAAAGAATATGTTGATTCAACTTAAAAATTGTTTATGAGGCAGCAGACCTAAGTTTTCTTTGGTTTATCAGTTTTTCAGCTGGATAGTGTAAGAACAACATAATTCCATACATAAAATTTCTCACAGTAATTGTTGTCGATAAACCAAGCTGAAATGGAAAAAAACTTATCTTCCATAAAATATAGTGAAAATTTAAAAGCATAAGATCAGCAAGAACTCATTCCAGTTATTAAACCAATCTACAATGGAAAGAATCAATATTTTAAGGACTGTGATGAAAGTTATTAAAGCTAAGATAACAAAAAAGATATTTTAATCATTAAAACAATTCATGGAAGAAAAACAGTATAGTTCAAATTAAACAGTCTTGGAAAATCCACAGCCAATGTTTCTTTTATGGGTGTGAGGGAGCAAGAAGGAGGAATTACGTATTTTGTTTCACACATAATGCAAATTGACAATACATGATCTATTTTAATGATAAAAATATTCATCTAAAACACAAGCCATTCCAAATTTTCAAGGAATTTAATACTTTAATTAGATATGTCAAAAGTTGAACTTACCTTTATATTTATTATCATCAAATTTAGCTAAAGCATTTAAGAAGCATGGATACTTGCGATTTGCAATAATTTTGGTTATTCGCAGAATATTTTTATTTACCATGCCACTATTTGGAATATCAAATAGCTGAGCCAGAAGCCAGTCAAACCAATTCTTCATAGCAACTGTACTATAAAAGACAAATATTTTTTTTAAATTAAAAAATTAAACACAAATTTAAGTAGTAAAGATGAAATAAAAGCAACATCACTTATGAAGAAAGGCAAAGTAAAATAACATTATAAATGTTGCACTGAAGTAACATGTCATGTAATTTGCATAGAGAGGCAAAATAAAATTGTTTTCATCAAGAGACAAAAAAATAATGAGATTTGATGAAGACAGCTAATAAATCTGAAATTATAATATTGATGTTTCAAATGTTATTGTCATAAAAATTTGAACTGAGCATGAAGTTATTCTCATAGTGAGCTTGTAAGGTAAATTTTGTTCCTGGCAAAATAATTTGTATAGCTACCTGTTCCAACAGATTTTAAAATATCCCTGAATGACATAATTTGAAATAATTTATGTTTAATACTGAAAGACAAATTCAGTTTATTTTTCCATTCAGGGAACCAATCAAGAAAAATCAGAAACCACCAAGGAAAGTAAATATTTCTGATACTCCAGTTAATTTAAAATGATTGTAGAATATAGAGATGGGAAAAAATGAGAATTTTCTAGTTTTACCATTTTTTTTTTCTTTTATAAGAGTTGTCAATGTATAATCAAAGTTGTACTTATAAAAATCCTTTATTTCACAGACAAGTTCAATGAGAGACAATGAGACCGGGAACTTACAAAGAGTATTAAGTAACACATTTAACTTTAGTTTACCACAGATTTTTTTTTCATGTCCTTTGATTTATCTACACAAGAATACAATCCAAACAAAATGAGAATACAAAATTAAATTCATCGACATAGAGAGACTGCAAGAGGAGGATTTACAATATGCCTTGAACTCATTATGTACAACTTGTAGGGATTTTACTGAAGTGATTTTGAAATCTTCCTTTTTTCTTGCCAAGTGTACGAATGCATATTAAACCCTAACTTTCAGAAACACTAGATGTGAAATATTCTGCTGACTAATGATTCATATTTTCCCATCTCATTACATCAACACATTTCTTTTAGCACAGAAACTATGTTGCGAATAAAATTTTGAGTATATTTAAAAATTAGACAAATTAACTATACAAGTATACATAGGTACAAAATTTATTATGTATAATCAACTAGAACTAATCCTGTAATACAATTACTGAACACATTACTTTTATTATATCAACCATTATCTAAAGCATCAAACTATAAAAATTCAGAAATTTACCAGTATATTATATAGATTAAAATTCAAAATTATCATACTTAAATTACAGTACTTAGGACTGACTCTTTAGCAAGCAAATTATGTTAGGAGTCTTCGTGTTAATATGATGATAGCAATTTTCATGATATATAATCTTTCTTTTCTGAGGTAAAAATAATTTTGAACTAACATCATGAATATATGCACTCAAAATAGCGATTAAAAAAAGAGAGAAAATAATAATCTTAAAAGATTATCTTTGGTATAACTTAGCATTTAATTTGATTTTAAAATCATCAAAACAGCTTTTTCATATCTTATTTAATAATATTTCAGCCAAATAATGAAAAACCCATATGTGCCCTCAACGGAGAAACCATATCAGCATTATAATTGTATTTGTCTAAAGTAGTGTTTCCCAACCTTTTCCAAGTCACCATCCCCATCAATGGTTTTCATGCATCCTGTGACCAACCCACTCCTTTCCACCCTGCATATTTTCATTTAAAAGGCCTTTTAAGACATAGAGAAAACACTAAAATGCATATTCCATAATTTTAATTCCAACTACATGTTGAATTTAACAAAAGTGAAATTTTAAGAAACATTCAATGGGACAGACTAGATCAGAACCTCAAGCAAAATAATGCACCTGTCATATGGATTCAGAATTCTATAAAAACTAGTGGCCCCGTTGCTCAAAATCAAGCAAATTTCATTTAATTTTTAGAATAACAAATGTCATTCTATCTTACTCAGCTCCATGCTTATTGAACTTTAGCATTTCAGTCTTTGCATCTAATTTATCAACTTTCACTCAAGTAGGCTCCTTAGTAATAGGAAATTATTCAACTTCTATCATAGGTGCAGTGTCTCCTGGTTGCTGAACATTGGGAAAAAGATTTTGTTTAGTTTCAATGAAGCAACTTGACAGCAAAACTGCTATGGCACCGTCTTAGACATTTCGCTGGAGGGGGCAATAACTTTTTTCATTTTTACTTCTTCAATAGAAGATTATTAAGTAGAAACATGTCAAAATTCAGGCTTCATTTTTTTTAAGGACAAACACATATCAAGCAACAAAGATAAAATTAAAATTTATTCAAACACCTCCATTTTGATACCTCAAACTTATTTTTATGTTCAGCCATTCTCTCAAAAATAGGTCTACATGGAAAAATCCCTGACACATGAGCACTTCAAACCTGACACTGAAATCAGCACTTTATGTAGATAAGGGCAATGACAATTAAAAATGTATTACAAAAGGCATGTTTTTTAAAAGTTAAAATTTCAGTGCGCTAGCAATAAAAATAAATAAAAACAAAGTAGCGAGCATGCATGCTTTTCCTATAAACTTTATGTGGTTAAATTGCCAATCTGCCACAGTCGCATTTTTCTCTTAGACTGGCAAATCTACATGGCAAGACTTTTATTATGAAACCTCAATCATATTTTTAAGTTTGGTTGTTCTCCATGTATTTTAAAAAAAACTTTACTTTTAGAAATAATATATAGATTGCTTCCTTTGATATTTCCATTTCCAGATATATTCCATTGATAGCTTGGTAGAATTTTGTCATATGCAATTCAATTGTGTACATAGAAATGAATAAATAAAAATAAACTTTAAAAGGGCATACAAAATAAATATCACTAATAAAATGTACTATGCAAAAAGAAAAATGACACCTACATGGATGTTGCCAATCAAGAAAAATTATAATAAATAAATAATGAGAAATCTTTAGGTGAAATTTACTAAAAAGTTTTTAAGTTGAACACAAGATGATCTACAGGTTGGGAACCCCTGGTTTAAACATTTAAGTGAATAGAAAAAAGGAAAACGTGAAAAATTATTTTCACATGATAATAAACATTGAATTGAAACATTTTCCAGATTCTAGAGACATTTATGTTTGACATACCTTAATGCTATTTACAATAAAGATCTTCAAAATTCAAATATAGTTAACTTACTCTATAAGAAAATCATATGCTGGATGCAAACTCAATTTAATAAAAAGAGATATTAGCACATCTTTATTAGGAAGTTTACTTGGATGTTTATTAGGGCGCTTTATTGTATTTTTCAGCATGGTTGACATATCACTCAAGGTATCAACAATAAAATCTGAAACTAATCACAAAATAAAAATTAATGAAAATTTTTCAAACACAAGTCCAAAATATATAGCTAAAATTCAATAAAAGTACACACATTTTCATGTACATATGACATGAAATATATATATATAAGACATTTTAATGGTAGTTTTACTGAATAAATATTAGGATAATCCCTTTAAGGCAATCAAATGACTTGAAGAGATAAATACAATCAAAACCAGGTTTGAAGAAAAAAGGAATATTTAATTTTTTTTACTTAATTTTTTTTCAATATTAAAGATAGTTTGGCTTGGTTTGGAGTGCTACGTTCAATTTTTGGTACACAAGGGCTAATTAGACCAGAACCTACATTTTAAACAGAGAATTTTTCGAAAATTAAAAGTATTTGTAGACATGTTTAACAATTTTATGAATAAGTGGCCACTACTGCTAATCTTTCATAATGCTACAACTGAATAAAATAATTTGTATAAGCAGTAATCCCCCCCCAACCCACCCACCCTAAAAAAAACAATTATGGTGAAATAGTTTAGATTGGAGCAGGCAAGATACTGAGTTCTGTTTGCGAGTAAGAATTTGAAAATAGGTCTTATTTATTACAAACTTAATGAGGCCTAGAGGTTCAGATTTTACATGGTAATGCTGTTGGAATTTAGAGATCCCAAGTGTCTACATAATGATCGGCACGTGCAATAATGTAAAAATATCACTAATTTATTAATTAAGTTAATCATAGATCAGATTTCAGAAGACACTTTGTGCTTAAAAAAGAGAAGATAGACTACGCAATGGGTTAAAACTAGGAGGAGGCCTTTTTTTCATTACATACATATATATACAGTATACTCTTGATTATCCGGTTTACAAATTATCTATGCAAGTCTGAAAAAAAAAAAAAAAAAGAACAAATCTAAAATCTTTATCCAAAACAATACCTACATAATACATTAAATATTGCTTCCAAATTTCTTCCGATACACATTATATTTTAAATAACAGAACAAAATTTTTTAATAACAGATTCCTATCTATTGAGAAAGATTTTATATGATAAATGATGCAATAAAATACTAAAATAACACTTCTTTAAATTTTAATGGCAAATTGAGGAGTTTATGAAGAAAATCTTCTCAAGTAGTTAGAAAGTGATTTGACATGAACCAGGGTTTGAACACATGAGTGACCCTGATATCATAAATGCTGCCACAATTCAACCTCAGGAAGAAGTTGAAGAGAGTGAAGAGTGACCAGATCGAACACAGCATAGCACTACCATGTGTCGAGACTTTGCTAGATAATATGAATATGGCGATATCATAACTATTACGCAAATTTGTAGGGATATCAAAAACATATCAGAGATTTGCCCCCCCCCCCAAAAAAAAAAAAAAAAACTGTGGATTACATACATAAATTTAATTAATAAAATAAAAAAAGCAAGTGTAATATTATAATTTGAAATTACAATAAAATTGTATAGAAATTGGATTATCTGTGTTTTTTGAGTATTCCTGCAACTCCTCCCCTCCATTAATTCGGATAATCAAGAGTAAGTACACTGTGTGTAAATATATGTATGTGTCTGTGAGTATTTATATATATATATATATATAAAAAAAAAAGTTAATATTACGTTATTCAATGACTATAAAAGTATGTAATATGACTATATGAATTTTCTCTCAGAAGATTAGATTAACACAAAATATAAAGTTGAAGGCATTAAGGCATTTAGAATGCAATGTCCTCTTAAAAACTGTAGTAGATTTTTGAAATAAACATTCAAAAAGCTGACCACAGTTAAAATCTGTTACCATAATGAAATTGACTTTTATGAGAAACATTGCCTAATAAACATGATCAACTGAATACATGATCAACTGAATACAATTTGCTAGTTTTCTCAAATCTTAAAAAAAATTTCCTGATTTAAATTGAATGGAAAATTTATAAAACAATTTAATGTTTAAAATGCTAAGATCAGTTAAAGAATGCAGAAAAACAAGTAATAAAATGAGTTGACTTAAGTCTTTATTGAATAAGTTTTTAAAATATTAAAAATACATTTAAAAAATACTTGATTTTTCAGGTGTTATATAACTTTTTAAAGAATTAAAAATTATATTATTCTTAAATTGCATGAAAATTATAAAAACTAGGAATTTCAACAGTGTCTACAAATTACAAAGTGAAATATAGCTGCTGATCTGCTTAAAAACAATACCAAATAGAAACAATGTTCTTGTGAACAATATTTTTTAACTGTTAATGCATTAATCTGATTAAAATGTTACAGCAATCTACTCAAAACCAATATCAAATTGTGGCTATGTATTTTTGCGAAGAGATATTAGAAATGATTCCCAAATCTTGTTTAAATTGTTTGACATCAGTTGAATGAAAGTATTATGCCTGTATTTTATAAAAGTATACAAACATAAACAGTGTTCATGCTCAGAAAGCACATACTTTCTCTTCCTGTCAACTTTTGAAGAAGTTCTACATTTTTTACTCTAACAGTATGCTTTTGCTACATCCCATGCAGTAAAACAAATAAAAATGTACAGTATACCCTGTAATGTCATCAGATCCCAAACTCTTTTTATGACCACTCCTTTGAAACAAATGCATTCTAACCCCTAGACCCCACGAGGAATTTCAGTGTGGGAGTAAGATCTTAACTGACTGTCAGAGAGGGAGGTAGTGTCAACACCCTACTGTTCAGTGCTTTCAACTCCACTGTGGGCAGATCAAGCTGCCCTGGTGACATTGGAGGCAATCAAATTGGGTGAAGACCGAAAAGTGGTCTTGTAAGCATATGCTTCAAATTATATATAGTTTGTATAATAATAGTGTACATAATAAAGGCTTGAATGTTTCTCATATGTTCATTGATGGAGAACATTACAACCCATAGATAAAGACCAATATGTCCCATAATGACTCCTAATGGAGAATAGGGATGCAACATCGATTTATTGAAGTCGATTTTTTTAAACATCGATGTTTTGTGCTCAATGTTTTACATTGTCTTGATGGGATTTTTTAATAAAAAAGTACCATAATAAATAAAAAAAACCATCCACGTAGCATAATTTTCACACTCAGTAAATGTAAGTCTGAATTCTGTAAAGGACGAATACAAAAGGGGGAAACAATACCCTAGCAGCGAGACAAATGGCAATTAACAGCCAATGAACCAATCAGAGCGCTTGAAATGTTCTCGACACTCCAGAACCTACCATGGGGTTTTATTTTATAAATAGTACAAACACGAACTTTTATATATGTTAATGTTAATTAATATTAAGATGCCTCACAAAAGTACTGTTATTAAACCAGTTTTAAAGAATGGATGTTCAAAAACATCGATGTTTTATTAGCGTCAATGTTCTATTATTGAATATCGATGTTTCAAAACATCGATGTTTTGTTGTCGATGTTGCATCCCTAATGGAGAAGGAAGGTACACTTATAAGAATTTAAATTTTGTTATACATGCAATCCCTCTTCAGACATCATACTGCTTTCATTTCTTTTTTACCCTAATTTAAAACTGTGGTTCCCTATGAAATTTAAAAAAATAAGTCTGTTTACTAACATCTTTTGTACATTCAGGTGGATAATGTACATTTTAATAAATTTTTGCCGTTTTCAATAGGATGAAATTTGTGAAAACTGAAATCTTTTTAACTACAACTGCTTTTTAAAAAATAACACCAGGCACTAATAGTCTGTGTTAGAAAAAAAAAGCCGTTTTCCCCCAAGCTATTTTTACTAAGTGAGCCGTATGTTTGACGTCACCATTACCGTCGATTGCGTCACCCACCGATAGCTATGACACAATCACCAACCCAGTGACGTACACCTTCGTGATGGTTGACACTTTAACCGGAACTTCAACCTCATGAAAATATTTGCATATTTCCACAGCCGAGCGTGCCACCAGATGGCGACACACACACCAGTCGTGTATAAAAACCGTAGCAACTAGGCAGCTGTGTAGATGGTTCGATGGTTAGCTGGTAGGTAGTTGGTTAGTTACCCAAAGCCAGTGACAGCCAGCAGTTATGTGCTAGGCAGGGGCACTCTCGATGTACGCAATGTGAGGAAGCAAAAAGCAAGATAGTTTACAATGCGCTTGGTGAACCACGCTCTGCTACCAGATCCTATCCAGGCATCTCCAGAAGTCACCCAGTTCTCCCATATAGCTAGACTTCTGCACGGACGGATCTCCAGCTGAGCACCAGCAGATATTTCCAGAACCTTTTGGGGCCGTGTCCGGGCAACTAGCATAGGAACTTGGTATCTGCATATGTTTACCCGCACAGAGATAAAGTACATAAACATCAACCAGGTTGTACCGAACTTTTAATTTTTATTTCATCTCCGTTTAACTTACGTTAAGTAAGCTTTGAAGTCAAGAAGCTTTACCTTATGTTATAAACAGGACTTTTACCTTTATTTCTGAATGTTGTTTGTTTTTGTTTTCAGTGTCCGCTAATGAATAAACGTTAGCTTATTTTTAAACTTATTTTTGTTATTATTGTATGTTTGCACACCACACACTATTTCCGGCTAATATAGCTACTTTTAAGAAACTTATCGAGTTATCGTTCACCTTCCACTGCGAGCCAATACGACTCTGTAACCCCAAGCCATAAGTGTATAGCTATTGGCACTTTTAACCATATTACACGAGTAGGGATTCGGCATTCCTGCCAAATTCCCTAACAGCCTGTTGTAAATGATTGACAATTCAAAAATATTTACATGGAAATAAGCATAATGAACAAATTTTCTTATAAGTTTGCAAGGAAAATGTAAAAATCCAGTCAGAAATTCCTTAAAAATGCCAGGTTTGGGGTAAAATTTTCTCCTTGACTTTTAAACTCAATTACCGTATTTTCCTGTATATAATCCACAGCGCCATATTATCCGCAAAGCCTTTTTTTCAAGTTTATATATATATATATATATATATATATATATAAATAAAAGGCATAATCTGCAGCACGGATTTTGAAATTTTCAAAATAAAAAAGAAAATACTACCTTGAATGATCACTAAATTTATTAATAATAATTAAAAACCTTCAAAATCTGATTCATCAGATTCGGAAATGAATAAATTCATTACATCTTCACTTATAATCCTTCATATATTATCCGAGTCACTAGATAACGAGTCTTTATTGTTAGTCATTTTCGTCAACAATATTGCATTTTCGCAACGTGTTTTTTATCGTTGTTTCTGAGACATCATTCCACGCTTTCAAAACCCAATTAGAGACATTTTCATATGATGCATGCTTCAATTTTCCTGTTTTTGTAAAATTCTTTTCTCCATCGGACATCCATTGTTCCCATAATTTCCTAACTTGTGATTTAAATGATCTGTTGATTCCGACGTCTAAAGGCTGTAATTTCTTTGCCAGTCCTCCAGGTATTATTGCAATTTTTGCAGATGCAGACTTCAGGGCCTTTTTAACATTCTCACTGAGATGTGCTTCCATTGAGTTCATAATTAGAAAGGCTTTAGGATGAAAAAATGAATTTTCTTTTTGTTTTCGCCAGATGCTCTGTAGCCATGACATCATGATTTCTATTCATGCAGTCTTTCTCGTTTACATGAATTTCTACACCTTTAGGAAAATTTTCTCCTGGGAGCGTTTTTCTTTTAAATATTAGCATCGGTGGCAATTTCAAACCAGTTGCAGCACAGCATAAAACTACCGTAAATGAAGTTCTTTCATTTCCTGTAGTATTTATAGGAACACTGCTTGTTCCCAGAACATCGATGGTCCAGGTCAGTGGTACATCAAATGATAATGGAACTTCACCCATATTAAAAATCAAATCCGTTGTAAAATTATTTTCGAGAATAATTTTTTTTACAAAATGTCATGAAGTCATCTGATTTTTTCTCCAGTCATCAGGTAATTTCTGGCCGACCATTAAACGACTACGAACAGCTAAATTGTTTCTTTTCATAAACTGGTAGCACAATGTGTGCCCACCAGAGAAGTTTCCAATATTCATTTCTCATGCAATAAGTTGAGCTTTCATCTTTATACTTGTTGTAGAGACAGCTTTCCCATTTTCTCTCTCTTTCAAAATCCATTTATTTAATTCTTCCTCTAATTCTGGTCGATGAGGTTTTCCACAGCAATTAGCTCTTTTACGTCGGTTGTATTTTTCAAAATTAGTCTTTTTTTTTCCCTCCCCACAATCGAATATTTGATTCATCAACGTTAAACAATCTTGCAGTTTCCCAATTTCCTACTTCAGTAGCCTTCTCTATAACTTTTAGTTTAAAATCTGCCATGTAACTTACATGCTTTCGCTTCAACATGACGATATATGAACTTGATTATTTACAGGACGAAACAGCTCAGGTCAAGCCAGAATGCGAAATGATGGTAGCGACTAGCAACAGTAATATCCTTCCCAGGAACCGAATTTGTTCTTCAACGTAAATGGACAAAACTGATTATAGCTGAAATACATCAGCCGAGTCATGAAAGCTTTCAGCACCATGTTATTTTTTTTATAAAACATAAACGGCATTTCTTTCAAAACTTTATTGTAAGCTTTTCTGATGGAGAAGGTTTTTTATCAGATTATCCGTGCCGGCGTATAATACGCACAGTGAAATTTGAAACTTTTTTAACGCATCATCTGTGGATTATATACAGGAAAATATGGTAGTTTTCCAGAGCAATTTACTGTATGAATCCTGAAGAATTAATAAGTAATTTTTATCCCAAAAGTCCTAATTTACAACAACTCTATTAGAGCTTAGTACCAAGTCATGTTAGAAAGGAAAGAGGAGAAAAAAATTATTACAATAGATAAAAGAAAAATAACCAACAAAAAAGGACTCAAGGAAATTGCTCAGTACCAACATAAATAATTAAAATATAACTTACTTTGATCGATATGAGTCAAACTATAATACATTTTCAATATTTTCACCAGCATAGGAATTGAGTTATTTCTAATTTCATAAGGCAGGTGAAACACACTCTTGATATACTCTAATACAGTATCATTATAGTCATCTTTATTCCATTCAGTTTGAAGTAAGAATTTGCTGTGTAGAAAACACACAGCTAGGTTCAACTCTGCAGCTTCAAAACGCTAAAATTTAAAAATGAAAATGAAACAAATCACCAGTTTCCTTACATTCAGTATATAATAAAAAAAAATTTCAAAGCAGAAATGCAGTGAATCCATGTCTAAAAATACCAAAATACAAGAATGGGTAGACAACATAAGAACAATATACCAAATGCTCCCGAGCAGGAATTTTTTTTTTTTAATATTTATTTATTTTTTTTTTTCTTCTTAAATTGCCTGATACAGATTTTTTAATCCAAAAAGCAAAATTCCTAACAGACTTATTTATTTATTCTGAAGAATATTCAGCACCAAAGACAAGTACTACAATAAGTACAGTGGCTCCCAAAAGTGTTCGTACACTTACGATTTTGAATGAAATAGGGGTCTATCCATTAATTAAAATGAATATTTCAGAATGGGTATTTAAAAATATGATCTATAATCTATTCTTAACAAAACTACATGAAATATTTTAAAAACATAGTAAAACTTTATTTTTAAGAAGCCAATAATCAAAAAGTAACAATAACTTTATCTCACAAAAGTCTTCGTACACTTGTAAAAAATCTCTACATATTAGTAAATATTCTAATTTTTCATTAAATTAATATTTAGTATACCTTTAGCATCCACAATAGCTTTTAAACGTCTGGGAATAGATTGCACTAGTTCTTTTGTAATTTCTGCATTAATGTTTATCTATTCTTCCATCAAAATTGTTTTTAGTTTGCTTTTCGTGGGAATGTCGTGTTTTCGTACTTGAACCTCCAGTTCTCTCCAAATATGTTCTATTGGGCTTAAATCTGGCGATTGAGGCTGTGTTTTCAAAACTTGTGGACAATTATAGTGACACCAGAGGTGAACATTGAGAGCTGTGTACTCAGGATCGTTATCTTGATAAAAATCAAAGTTGTTTCCAATACCCAAATTTTGGGCTGATAATTTTAAATTGCCTCTTAAAATATTTATATAAACAGCATGATTCATTATGCCACCAATAAATACCAAATTACCTAGACCTGATGCTGACATGCACCCCCACACAAGGACACCTCCGCCGCCATGCTTAACTGTTCCTAATAAGTTCATGGGATTAAGTTTCTCATTTTTTCTTCTCCATACAATTATACGCCCATCGGAACCAAAAATGTTAAACATGCTTTCATCGGCAAATAAGACATTATTCCAATACGTTTGGGGCTTATTTATCATTGATTGTGCGAAGGAAATCCTAAGCTTTCTGTTTTTCTCACAAAAAATTTTCTACGGGCAGAACGCCCATGTAATCCAGCTGCTCTGAGAACTCGTCGAACAGTTTCAGGTGAAATTGAAGTAGAAAATGTTTCATTAAATTCTGCAGAAACTTTTACAGCACTCAATCGTGGATTTTTTGCAAATTTTCTAATTATAAATCTCAGATCACGTTTTGTTAACTTTGCCGGACTACCTTTTCTTACCTTGTTTTCGATCCGATTTTCTTCTTTAAAACGTTTTATCACATACTACACAGTGGAATGGGATAAATTAAGTAATTTAGCAATATTCCGAACTGATTTACAACTACTATGAGGAAAAATAATCAATTTTCGAATGCTGTTTCTTGTGTCTTTACGACTACGAGCCATTTTTAAATAATAAATAGAATATTAGGGAGTAGGTAAGCAAAAGCCAAACGATAGTTTAAATGCCACCACAATTCAAAAATAAAAATAAAGCGCCAGAAAATAATTTTAATTATGAATTTATCCGAAAATATTTCAGTGTACGATGACTTTTGTGAGATAAGATTTTGTTACTTTTTGATTACTGGTTTCTTAAAAATAAAGTTTTACTATGTTTTCAAAATATTTCATGTAGTTTTGTTAAGAATAGATTATAGATCTTATTATTAATTACCCATTCTGAAATATTCATTTTAATTAATGGATAGACCCCTATTTCAATGAAAATCTTAAGTGTACGAACACTTTTGGGAGCCACTGTATATCCAATCTAATAAATCTTTTAATGATTTATAAAGAAACTCCTTTAAAGTATGTTACAAAATAATGAAGAGTCAAACTAATTTATATTTAAAACCTAAATTCACTATGCTCGCTTGACTCATCATTCTACAAATCTCCTATAAATGACTCCATTGTAAGTTCTTGGCATAGCCTAAAGCCAACTTATTTTTAGGTAAGGATTCAAAAATCAGATCCCCCGCTTTCGCATAAACTGCAATTTACTGCTACTGATAACCGTCGCTATGACAGTAATCGGCTTCATGCCAGTTCCAAAAGGCCCGTCACTCAATACACCCCCCAGCCTCGCTACTGCGAGACTCTTCACTACCTCCAGTGTCATAGTTGCTATGCCACTTAATACCATTCACTCCAGCATTACGAATCAGACCATCCAAGAACCAATCCAAATTACTTCTTTCCCCATGCTGCTGCCGTACGCAGGGCAAACACCACACTGTCAAATACATCGACTCATCCCCCAACAAGGAGACAATTTTATTACAACTCATAACATTCAATAGTTAACATAATTTCAACTGTTCACAATAGCTCCCTAGAGAAAAACTACACCACTCGTGTCGTGAAGATAAGTTTATCAATAGAAAACATCTAAGCCACTCGTGTAGGAATCAAATTATACATCCTTTTCAGTAGCTATAACACTTCTCAAAGTCTGAGTCATAATCTTCATCATCTTGACGAGACATAGGACGTCTTCTTCCTTGAGGATCCATGACTGTGTCCTTATCTCCTTTTCTGATGGTAGCCTCCTGCTATGGACGTTCATCATCGCCTTCCCTTGTTTTCTTCAACTGTTCAATCACTTCCTTTGCAGCTTCATTTTTTCTTCAGCAACCTCCTCCAAAAGAGGACTAGCCTTCATCTGTGTCCAAGATTCATAATCGGTCTTTTCTATAATCCCAATTATTTCAGCTTTATAACAGCCGCAGCCTTTATCCGTCGGTAACTGACTAGTGCCATCTTTCCTCCGCATTATCGTATTATGCCTTTCACAATTTCCACATACCAACTTTTTCTCACATTTCTCCAGCTCATATGTCTTTTTGGCACATATTTTGCAAATTTTCTCATTTTTACAGTGTTTGGCCACATGCCCAAATCTCCAACAATTGTAGCATACGAGTGGTTTTATATACTCTTTCCATTTATATAGTTGCCATCCTATTTGTACTTTTCCCAACTTTTCCAATTTCTTGAGTGTAGCCCCTTCAAGGCTAAACACCCAATTCTCACTCCTCTTGGATTTAGTTATGACCTCTAAGGCTGCATCCTTCATTTCCAGATTATGATCTTTTATGTTCTGCTTCAATTCGTCCTTTTCATAACTCTCATCCAAATCATATATAATTATGCGAGGGTTTCGCTTTCTTGGTCTCTGGATATAATAAGACGCAGCTCATCAATTCTATTAAATTCCTTTATTAAAGTCTCCAGATTTCCTCCTGTTTCCATCCCAACTAGGACGCCACCATCTCTTATTTTGTGACATCTCTTAAAGCCAATTCCTAATCTAACAGGGTCAATCTTATCTTGCACAACCTTTTTGGTAGTATCTGAATCCTGCTTTTGCTGAGGAGTAATTATTACCTTACTCATACTCTCCTTGGCCTAAGCCCTTTTAATAAATCCTTTCTTATCTTCTGGTCTCTTTTCAACTATCTCAGCATAAGACTTCTCTTGCTTTTTATACCAGCTTAATTGTCCCTTTAAATACTGGATTATCTTTTGTTACTGGATTATCTTTTGCTAATAATAATAATTTGTCAAAAGTATTATTACTAGCATTAAACTATTTATTGTACGCGTCATGTCATATTTTTGTCAGATGTTGATATTATTTTTCTTAAAAAATTTAATCATGATAAATGAAACTTCCTTTTTTAGTCAATGTTAGAAAAGAGTAAAAATTTTTTGGTAATCTCTTCCTCATTCCATCTTAAATTTAAAATCAAAATGTACTCAGCCTGAGATTCTAGAAAATACAAAAATCTGACTCAATCTATTCTCCGAAAGGCATGAATTTTTAGACTTTTACTAAAGCAAAAATATGAAATGTAAAAACCAGAATATAATTATTTTCTTGTGTACTTCATGAGTAATAATACACATTTTGTAAAAACATCAATATCTGAATCATTCATTCAAGCTGGATGATAAAAAAAAAAAAAAATCAAAATCTTTAAAGACCTGAAATATACTTCCTGAAATACTCTTCATTTTATAAAGTTAATACCAAATGATACAAACTACAAGAAGTTATTTTAATTATAAATTCATACCTGATTAGAATCAAAAAATCCACTAGGATGAAATGGAAACAATTTCCGTTTATAAATATCATCAAGCAAAAAACTGCTGATTTCTCTCTCCTAAAAAATTAATGAAAGTTAACATTAAATAAGAATATATATAAATGCACATACACACACATATTAAAATTTAAGATTTTTAAAATTTTATTATAAATCTTTCCCAAAATAAATTTCAAGAGACACTGTTAAAAGTTCTAAAAGAAACAGTGCCTTCTGAGTGAATTTTTAAAAGACATCAAAAAGTGAATTGGGGAATATCTAATGATATTAAGTTTTGAACATAAAAAAACTTTCAGTACATTTAAATGACGCAACTGTCCAACAACATTTTTAAAAAATTTCTGTAATGTATAAAGTATGCTGAAATTTTGTTTTTTCAACATTATTAACACATTAAGTAAAATTCAGCATTTGATTGTAGGCATTTTAACAACAGTTTTTCAGTCATGTAGCTATGTGGAAATGCCTTACATATATATAATTTAATTAAGTTCATCACTCATATGATGATCATTCTTACAGCTAAGAAAATATACAAACTGCTTCCTAGTTAGGAGTAAATTAGGTAGTTTTATCAGTGTAGTGTAGTGTAGTGTATTAACTCTATCTGTTAATCTCCATGAACAGCTTTAACCGTGACCATGAGAACACGTGGGAAAAGAGAACAAGAAATTTCCTTTAATCTGTAACAATGTATCTTACGTGTAAATAGATGTACCATAGCATTGTAGATAAAATAAATATGTGTATAAAATGATAAAGAGTATTCTCTTCATTGACACACACATAACAGTCGGCCACGACAATCAGCATTTTAAAAATCTTTATTTAATGGAATTTGCAGCATTTATTTTGACACGTTTTGAAACTTCAGTTTTAAAGTATCATAACTGAGAACAGACAGTTCCCCCCCCTTTTTTTTATTAAATTTAGAATTATACAAATACACTGTATAAGAAAAATTAAGAACCATTTGTAGTAATTTTACAGACCTAGATGTGAAAACACACATACAACTCTTAGTTCACTCAGCCCCCCCAACAAGTAAGGTTTTTATGGATTAAAAGTTTTAGGACTTTTAAGGATTATTTAAGGGTTTTTAAGAACTATGTGAACCCTGATATAAAGTTTTAGTGTCCAAATGTATTTAATAAGTATAGATGAATTACTGCTGAAAATTTACCTAATTTTTTTTTTAAATTTAGAAATAAATAAATAAATAAATAAAAAGTAGAAAACAATTAAGTGTGAATTTTAAAATGTATTCACATTTGACCATTTGTAAAGGACAGTGACAGTAAACATATACTAATCTAAAATAATTGCCTAAACAAATTAAAATCATAAAATTAGCAATTTATTAAATTAAAATAATTGCTTTGGCAATTTGATGTAAAAAAAAACAAACATGGATCTGATTTTCTCGACCACAACCATGAACAAGCAGAGAAAGAACTTACCACTTCCTCACATGGCATTAACTGAATTAATTCAGTTAATTCACAAAGTACTTGCATTATTATACACAAATTCTGAATGGTTCTGTTTTGAAGATGACTATCTACATAACAAAGATAAATTTCATATTAGACATAAAAATACTATTTCTTTTTACATTTCAAACTGCTAAAATAACATATTCTTCAAGTGAAACTGTCTTAATTACGAATTCCTAAACTTTATCCAACATGAAATGAAAAAAAAAAAAATCCACAACTTTAAATTAGTCTCAGAACAGGTTTATATTTTTACTCATTACTGTCTTTTTATAATAAACTATTTTCTACAATAATGAATTGTCTCAGATTACATAGAATAGATTAATAGCCTTTATATACACCCCAAACTATTAAAAGTATCTCATCAAAATCTTTTGCAATACATCTAACATAGATGAGTGATATGTTTCTTTAAGTTTATAAAAATGTAGAAGAACAATTATTGTGCAACCAAATGATTAGCACATATTATCAACAATGATTTCAAAGAAATCGTACATATTTATATCCTTCCTAATCAATAAATCTTACATGGCTAAATTCAAAGTTTTCAAAGCGAGATTTGACAACAATTCATACTTTTATGGTCATACTCATGATCTACAGTTGGCTCTGAAATACTAAGTTTGTTTAAAATTCAAATGAACAAGAAGTTAGTTAACTCATTGTTGCATGTTGTCAAAAATTTTTCACTGCAAAAAAAAAACTAAATAAACTAGTGTTCAGAACACATACTGTAGGTAAAGAGATAGGTGAGTAGGTAGGTGGGTAGGTAGATAATAATCTAGTAAACAATTTTTTATACATACAAAATGAAATACATTTGAATAGCTTTTAACAATCACTATTAATCTAAAATCAGATCAATTAGCAACATAAGCATAATAAAAGCAGAATTATACAGAAATATATTGATATAATCAACAATTTCATCTTACCATCAGCCTTCATTTGACTAGGAATCTCTTCAAGAAAAGTCTGGCGAATTAACTTGACAATTGGAATTATTAAATCATAAACAATTGAAGGATCATCAAATTTAAGTTCCTGGGAATCAAAACGTTTGACAGCAGATTTTTCAATATCAACAGGTTTTAATCCACCACCAGCATATATTTCTAAATATAATGGGCCTTCACAGTTCCAATATACATCTTGCTCATCATAGTCCTCTTCAGCAATATCAGGAACTAAATTTCTCAGCATTTCTTTCAAAAACAGTTTCAAAGTATCAAGTACCTGTATTCTATAATTTTCATTGTTAATATGACCATCATGGAGAATAGGTAACATACTACTAGATTTTGAAGACTGTTGGTGAGACAACTTACGGAGTGGGACAAATATCAAATGCTGAAAGCTCTTAAGAACAGCCAATGAATTGCAGATCAATTCAGGGTAATGTTCTAGAATGATATTTAAAACAACTAATGTACTTCCTTTGATTCTAACAACTGTATGAGTCATACCACAACAAAGAACTTTAGTAAAAAGAGGCCTGAAGCTTAAAATTTTTGTCTTAAGAGTTTCAAAATTTTTTTTTTCAAAAATTTTCTTTAAGACTTTTATGGCAGCATTTCTAAAGTTGTTGTCAGTTTCTAAAATAAGTTTTGCTAGAGTTTCAAAAATTTCAGCAATAAAAGAAGTCACTTTATCACTATCTATTTGATCTTCCAGGGATTGTAGCAATCCAATTCTTACAGGAATAGATCCAGATTTTGGAGAGTTCAAGGAATCCTATAAAAGGAGGATAAAATTAAAAGCCATTAAATATTTTTTTAATGTGAGGTATAAAAACTCAAGATTTCATGATAAAATTTTACAATTCTCATTTTTAAAACTAGATTCCATGCAGATTATATAAATAGATAAACAAAGAACATGATACAGTGCCTCGCCAAGCTATTTTTTGCACCAAAGGTTTGGAACGTTTCTGGGTTTGATAGAAAGAACACTTTATTTTCCCCACATGGTTCCTCAATTTATTACCATACAATTTATCAATTAATTATCCATATTGGTGCCATATCGCCCCAGGTTGGCAACCATATCAAGTTCTTCATAATTAAAAAGTTGAGACTTCTCAAATGCAGCTAGTCATGGTTCTTTAAAAAAAAAAAAAAAAAAAAAAAAGGGGGGGGGGGTGGCCATGTTGTGGGGGAGCTGGCTACAGAAGTTGCATTGTGTATATATATATACAATGATAATTGATTTACAGGATTTAAATTATTAAGTTTGAGTTTTAAAAAATAAAAATATATATATATATATATATATATATATATATATATATATATATATATATATATATATATATATATATATATATATATATATATATATATATATGAGCTCAAATTTAACAATTTAATTCTGCCAATTTCGTTAAAAATATTTTTCTTCCAAAAATTGCATTATTATTAGGAATACGTAAATTTCGCATAGAAAATATCGAAATTTTGCTGCCTCCCCCCCCCCCCCCCAAAAAAAAAATACATAAAATTTCACATTTATTCACAAAAAAATATAAATACAAAAATTTTGCATTTATTAAAATTACATACTTACTTTGATAGGTAAGTATTAAAATTCTTAGTTAAAAGTGAACATTGTAGTAGTCTCCACATTATGTTACTTAAGTCTTTGCATTCTGTCATGAATTACTCTGTTGTACATACTAAAATATCGCAGCATCTACTCTGTTAACAGGATAATAGAAGCTTTGTGTAGCTGCCTTTGCAAAGTTAAGGTAGCAGCATTTAGTTGCAACTAAAATCTGTATAACATCAACATGAGTATCTTGGTTGACTACTGTAAGTAGCTGAAATACCCTTGAATTTGGTGCCCAAGAGACGTTCTTAAATCTACTAAATTGCTCCACAAAACTTGATGTTTGATTTTTACAGCTAGATTTTTAGGTTCGATTCCAGTGCGGACAAACTGGGTGAAATTCAGAGCAAATCCGAAGGAGAGTGAGATTTCTCAGTTATTGTAAATACGAAAATTATATATCCCTAATTATTATACATCAATATTTATTTTTATTCAATTATACAAAGTGAATAAGTCAATATATAAAAAAAAGTGATAAATATTATTAAATATTTATTAAAATTGGTTTTGGGCATTTTAGGTTTAATTATGGAACAATTTTAAATTGTTGACAGTATCTGCATACTAATATAAAATTACTTAAATATTTACATCATCAATATGCTCCCCACCCCCATTGGCGACTCCAAGGGGGGGGGGGGGACAAGCAGGGGAAAATTGCCCCCCCCCCCCCCAAAAAAAAAGCCAGGCTTTTTTTTTTTTCATAGCCTAAAATTATATACTCGTAGACCTAATACTTATTTTAAGGATTTTCTACATGGTAAAGATACAATGGATACAGACAATATAGTGATGAACAAGAACTTGATTTACCAACTCTTTCTGAGATTAAATCCGCAATTGAGAAACTTAATCGAAATAGATCAGCAGGCCGTAATGGGATTAACGCTGAACTGGTGAAAGTTGACGAACCTGATTTGATAAATACTATACATGCAATTGTTTGCAGGGTTTGGATAGCAAAGCAGATGCCCAATGAATGGGACGAGGGCTCCATCTGTCCCATCTTTAAAAAAGGTGATAGACAAGACTGCTGCAACCATCGTGGAATTACTCTCTTGAATACTATATTTAAAATTTTCTCCACTTTTTATAATGCTCAGTTAAAATGTGTGTGTGTGGGGGGGGGGAAACGATAAACTAATTTTTTCATATGCAGTTCTTCATGAATTATTTTACGTGCAGCTGGAGATCCAATGTTAAGTTCCTTCTGTATCATATGGCAGGTACAGATTATCATCAATTAACATTTTTCGTACAGCCAACACATTATCTGGGATTACAGC
The DNA here is from genome assembly GCA_907164885.2 of Dolomedes plantarius. Lineage (NCBI taxonomy): Eukaryota > Metazoa > Arthropoda > Arachnida > Araneae > Dolomedidae > Dolomedes > Dolomedes plantarius. The sequence goes on along the minus strand of OU015491.1, from coordinate 233,364,237 downwards.
TGACAAAGATCTTCCTGTGTGTTCTTCCCCCAGGACAGAATTTCGACCTCTTCTAAATTCTGTAAACCATCTGAATAGAGAGGCACGAGATAGAGCTTCATTTCCATATGCTAACTGTAGATGTTCAATGTATTCTTCTTGATTTAGCCCCACATAGTTTAATAATACTCTTGCATAACTCCATTACCTCTTCTTCCAAAATTTATTCTATAACAGCTAAATTAAAGTTGGTGTCACAAATTATCATCTGTGGACACAAAAGAGTTCAAATTTAAATAACAAACGAGTAATTCTTTTTGGCATATATCGTCTGCCCGTCTCAACAATTTCAGTGTTACCCTCGTATTTAGTATACTAAACACAGCGTACAGGAAAAAATCATTAAAATAGTGTATAACAAAATGCATGGAGAATATGCTTCAATAATACTGTAAAACAGGGTTACTTTGTGACACATAGTAATTGTTTTGTATTTCGGATCTTACGCTGCGCCCATGATACCGGGAGGGCAAAGAACAGCACCAACAGCTTGTCCGACATACAGAGACACCTAGTAACCAGTGTTCGAAGCTTCTGCAGACCATTTGTCTTCGCTGGCCAGTGAATTGCTCAAACTTCGGAAACTTTGTGAGCTGAAGGCTAACACCTTCCACAATCAACTACTACATGTAATTATTATATATTGTTATATGTTGGTTAGATTGTGGAACAAAATAACTTTTCGATAGTGATATTTCTGAGAGATATGAGAACATAACCTAAATATTGAAAGATGACGGGGTTACTTTGTAACACATTGACACTGTCACAAAATAACTCACAAAGTCGACTCACCTCCTCAAGCCGCTTAATGTTGCATTTTTCCGTCCCTCTAATATACCACTGGAAAGAAAGAAGTATTGACTATCTAGAAAAACTACCCGAAGGAGCAGGATGGGCTGAAAGACGAATTTCCTCATCTTCTCGAAGAATTGATGGCTGCCCTGGGTACCCAAGGTTTCTTTGATGTCAAAGATACAGATAAAGCTATCCAATATTTGTGATAGGTATATATAATTGTGCATCAAGCTTTTGATAAGCATTTTACAGTTTAATTTTGTGTCAAGTAATTTTTCCTCTGAGATTTCAAGGCGAAAACACAAATGTTACAAAGTAGCCCCACTCAGCGGGGCAACTTTGTGACACATTTTAGCTTTAATTTCTCAATGTTAATTAAAAATCCGGGTTAGTGCAATATATTACTACATAAGGAAAGGATGTACCAATGTTTTGCAATTGTTCATTTTGGGCTGCTTTTAAAACTGATCAGTTGGCACAGGAAAAAATTCAAAATCCGTCATAAAGTAACCCCATTCTACAGTATATTAAAACTAACAGAAATAAATAAACACGTAATACTAAGCTTAAAAAACTTAATATTAGTTGTCAGTGGGGAAAAAAACATTATTTACACATTACAATGTTTTTATCCACCATGCTTGAATTTATTTGAACTGTGTATTTTATCTAAAATTTCTTTTTTCCTTTAAACAAGTTTACCACAGAATTTTTCACAATAATATTCGAATTGGCTTTTATACCCAGCATCAGAAATAAATAATATTACCGATTCATTTTTGTGTTTCATATTATGTTTATAACTGGGAAGATTTCGTCAATTAGTTAATTTGTCCCTATTTAACACATTATTTTCATTAACTAGCCGCTGCGTGACCAGGATGGTCGCTTTTATTTTTATATTTTTTTTTGCAAAACAACTTAACTGAAAGTAACCTATGCAAGGAATGTTACTATTACCTGTCATCATAAATATACATTGTTAAGGGGTAGTGGGAGCTCAGCCAAAAAAATTATAATCGCTAAATTCACTATAACGCTGATTCTAAAACATCGTGATTAAAGAATGGGAATGTCCATTAATTCAGAACAGAGTTAAAGATAAGACTGAGAAACCCAACACCAATTATTTTAAAAATTGCATCCCTCTCTGTATGTAAAATTTTCAAAATTAAGCAATCTACACTTTATCATTACATCAAATAAGAAATTGTTGGGGAAATTTTTTTTTCACTTAAAAAATGGAGTAAATTCAGCAAGCACTAAAATATAGCGTGGATTGCATCACTCTCTGTATGTACTATTTATATAAATAAATTGTTGGGAGAATATCTTCACTTTTAAAATGGATCAAAAATTCAGCAAGTACTAAAATATAATGTGGATTACAACTATGATATTCATAAAACTTCTTGATATAAATAGTTGAGTATTTCAAAAGTAGAAGATACTACAGTGACAGAATCAAAAGAACGGACTCTAGATAAACCTACATACAACTGTCCATGACTAAACACTGGGTTTGATAGGTCTAAACATATTTTGTCAAAAGATCAGCGGTTGTAACATATGCCGGCACTATACACACGCGGTTTTAAATTGCGGAAGGCCACTAATGTTTACATCTGATAATTGCAGCCATTGCCACTCGGAGTGTAGAAATATCGTCGATTTTTGTGCCGCATACCTACGCGTTTTATATATATAGATATTAATTTTAATAAATTTTTACACCAGAAATTTTCTTTAAAATGGAAAATTATATGTTAACTGATGTTTTTAATGTTACCTATGAAAACGAATTAAATCACTTAATTTATGAAATCCATTTTATTAAATATTGCCTATTCTTATAAAACTAATAAATAAAGGTATCCAATGTCCTTTAATACCTTCATACCGTTTAAGGTCATTCAATATGCAGTATATAAATTAGGGGCAAATTTTTAAAAATATGAAAATTTTCCCTTTCAATTTAGATAACAAAGTGCTAATACTGAGGGCAGTTTCCCCTAATTTGGTGACACATTGTATATGGCATTGGTGAATTAGTGACTGTATTACACGGGTGTCACCAAATTAGTGACACCCGTGTGTATGGCATTTTATGTTATCCTTGTGATATAACTTCATATATAGCAGATTTTCAAACACCCTTAAATCCAAAAATAAAGGAGGCAGTTCAAGATCTTTTAGGTCCAATATAACCTTTTGATATCATATTTGTACAACTTAATTTTCAAGCATTTTTTTTTTCATTTATTATTTCAAAAAATGAAATAAAATTAGGTTCTACTTTCAACATGTTTTCTTCTACGACTTTTTCCAGAAAATAGAAGGCCATTTTTATTTTACAGCTTGAAGGAAGTAAAAAATGTTTGTGTGACTACTGCACATGTCTAAAAAGTAGATTGTCCCTATGCTATTATAAATCCTTATTTTTATGTTTGATATTCATTTTTATTCAGAAACTCTTAAGAATTATATTAATCATATAATATTTCCAAATCTTACAAAAATGCATCAAAAGGTTAAGGTTCACAGACTTATGGCATTATTCTTTACTTTTCAAAAACAAATCCTCTAACGAAAGTATGTCATTTTATGTTATCAGTGCAATACTGTGATTGTTAAGAATTTTAAAATTTTAATTAGTTATATAGGAGAATACACCTTTTACTTATAAGAAAATGAATATGTATTTATTAAATTTAGTAAACCCTGATTATTTTGAATATTTTTTTAATAAAAGCCTTAAGAAGATTATGAATGAAACTGAAATTGGCATTTGAGATGAAAGAATGTATATCATGATAAAGAGTTGATTGGACAAACAGTTCTGCACACTTTGTATGTAATAAGCAAGACATAATTTCAATTTCTTAACTATTGAATTAATAATGATTTTCAAGTATTACCAAAATAGTTGGAATTGATTTTGGAGAACCATCATGCTTTTTTGGCAAAATAAGTTTCTTTGCCTTAACAGATAGAGCAACATTTTTTCTTCTCGGAAGAGTACGACCAGGCTTAAGCTGGGTTTTGGGAAAATCTTGTTGTCTCTTTTTCGCCATCTATAACAAAAATGAGATATTTATAGCATGACCAACAGAATCATAACAAGACAGGCAAAATGTTTAAAATATTAATAACACATCAAACAGACAAGAAATTTTTTTCAGGAAGATAATGTTATAATATAGGGTGAAGAAGGGAAAGTGATAACGTGGGATAAGAGAGAACACAGGCTTAAAACCCTAAAAAGTATAACTTTTAAAAAAAAATTTCAAGTGTACTTTGTAGGAAAATTTTTGCTCTACTGTTAGGTTTAGTTTTTATTTACAGAAAAAAATTGTAAAAAGGAAAAGTTTTGTACCTAACAAACCCTTGCATTTTAACTAGTATCTAAGTTCAAGTACTAGCAAAAAAGGGGGGAAAATTCATAACTAATTAACCACAACACAAAGTTATATTGAAAATACCCACTTATTCATTAAGAAATAAAGAATACAGATAAAAATATAAAAACTATTTTTTGCAATATTACATCAGTACTGCAGGGTTTTCACTTGCCCCATAAAAATTTTATGTCGGGACAAGTGAGATCAGTGAAATTTACCAGATAAAGAAACAAAAATGAAAGAAAATGAACTAGTTATGTATGGCCTGTTCTTGATGATTGCTCAAATATACCAGATGATGACTTATTAGTGTTCCTGAAAGTCAGTGAGCTAATTTTTTCTGCGTCTTTTTAGTCCTACAATTTTCAGAAGGGCCAAGGCAAAGGTTTAAAAAAAAAAAAAAAAAACTTTAAGTAGTATAGAACAAGTAAATAAACAGCAAATTTAAGTAGTGAGCTAGTGAAAAAGATTTTGTTTGTTTTGAACTTTTAATAGAAGTTTTCATTTGTTACAATACTCAGTTAACTAAAGAAAATAAATATTCAAGTAGGATAGAAGACATTAATAAATAGTAAATTGAACTAACAGGCTAGAGAAATAGAATTTTTTCTTTTGAACTTTTAGCATGCATTTGTTACTCTAAAACAAATATATACAAATATACTTATTTTGTTAATATTCGGAAGTTGCTGATACTGCTAACTTGAACAACAAATACCTCCACAATGAAAGAATGTAAAGAAAAAAAATATATATATAGCTTTTTGTTCAGTATGAAATACCTATTCTTTCCCTTGCCTCACTTATTTTGCTATAAGTAACTAAGATTTATTGGGACCCGTGTTCTCACTTGCCCCAAGTGCCAGGGTAAGTGAGAATGCAAAACACAAAAACTATAAATGTAGAACATAACCAAAAGTATATATGCAAATTTTTATACAAATACAACTTGTTAAAAACTTATTTAGATTCAAAGTGGAACTATATGATTTTGCGTTCTCACCCCGCTTCACCCGAATAATTTTCAGATTAAAATATGATAATTTTAAGATATACAGTGAAACTTCGGAACAGATGTAGTATACGCAACGGGCCATCGCCAATTTGGCGCCAAAATCCCGTTCGGAAAGCTGTTAGGCTTAAACTGCGAAATGTAAACAATAAATTGGAAAACAAACTTACTGCTGGCTTTATGAAACTCGTAGGTGCACACGGGATCTTCGCTTCACTCAGATACCCTTGCTTCACTCCGCTACGCTCCGTTACGCATCCGTCCAAAAACATTACAGAAAATCCCCAGCCGCTGGCTTCGCTACATACCGCTGGCTGTTGTACAGTAAAAAAAATCTTCCGCTGGCTGTAGCGGTCAGTAAAACAAAGCTTATCGCAAAAAAAATTTTTAAAAATACCATCCGATCTTAAAATCCTCCCTGCCAGAATATAAAAACCGCCAAACAACCATCAGATTTGGCGAAAAATCGCCCCTTGGCGTTCGTTGCGTATACTACATCTGTACCGAAACTTCTGTAGCCAGCCATCCCTCTAAACACCCTTATTTTGCTAAGAACCAATAACTACAAAAAGCCAATGTTATGGAAGAAACCTCTTTCTGACGGCCATCCCTCAAAATGGCCAATTTTTTTCGGAACCATAACTGGCCGCCATACAGAAGTTTCCCTGTAACATAAAGAAAATGAATAAGATAATCCAATGAACACTACAATAACATTTCAGATAATACAGTGTATACAAGAATGTGTGAAGGTTCTTAATGGTATTAATTTCTGACACACAATTTTTTAGGGGGGTAAAATGCTTTACTAATCTTCATTACATATTGCCTTCATAATAACTGTATTATAAAATCTTAAATGAACATTTTAAAATTTTTAAACCAAATGAATATTTCTTCATGATTAAGTGTGTAACATTCAATATAATAGATATATTCAAATATGTACACACAAAAAAAAAAAAAAACTTTCATGGTTTAATTATGCAGAATTATTTACATAAAATATGTGTTACTGACTCCGGCAATAAATTTTAACAAAGTAACTGAGCATCTATGATCAAGTATTTTAACATGGTATAGCAATATCTAGGTGATAAACTATATCAAGCCTTTAAAGATGGAAGACTGGAATAAACTTGACAAAATCTATTATCAAATGACAAAGTTACCTTAATTTCAAAAGTAAGATCTGTACTGTGAAATCATACAATAATCAACACATTATACAACTGAAAGATATATTGCAATTAATTGTAAGTGTGATAAAAAAAATAATGCCTATTTAGAATGGCATAGGAAGCTCATATCAGAGTACTTAAAATTGGGTCTGATCAAGCAATAAAAATCTTACAAACTCACAAAGCTTCTTATTTCATAAATTAAATTTTTTACTATTTTCTAGGCGCAATTAAGGAAACTGTTCTCTGAGAAAATGTGTATCAACAGTATCTTATGCGCGGGGTATACGTGCATATTAAAATCTTAACCACGACAGAAATACACATATAAGTATTTAGGCCTCTACTATTCATGAACGGTAGTTTATGAATCAAATTTTCACTATCCGAATAGTGCATAGCTGATAATATTTTAGTACTTGCCCCGAAGTTAGATTTGTTTTAAACGTTTGCTCATCTGAAAAATTTTGAAAGATGGGTTTATCTCTTTTATATTTGGGGATATAAAGGTAAATGACATACAAGAGAAAAATTCAGGAATATCAATCTGCAAGAAATGCTTTTACAATGGCATTTTTTTTAAAACATCATTACCATTGAACTAATTTAAAAACCGGCTAAAACAGAAAATTATTTATTTCAACAGATATGTTATTGTTTATGATCAATATTGAAATTTTATAAGCGTTGTAAAAAGAAGAATTAGAGAAAGGCTTACTGGTTTTTCTTATTGATTCACGACAATAAATACTTGCAAATTACCATTCACGAGCCTAACGCTGAAATTACACTAATGACAACCGCACAATACACAAATAACAACCGCAACTACTGCAACTTCAAACATAATCGTGCGCTAAGGCTACGGCCACACGAGCCTAGAGATGGGTAAATCAGCACAGAGCCGCTCAGAGAATGGCTCTTCGGATATGAAATGAACGACTGATTCGGATCTCATACGGGCCTACAGGCCTATTCTCGGGCCAATTGAAAAGCGTTCATGTCGAGATTCTCACCGTTCGAGATGCGGTTCACCACGCAGGCTGTTCTCGATGGCGAGTAAAATCGGTATTCTCGGGCAGCTTTTTCAAAGGCAGTGAAAAGGCTTTCACCGTTCGAATTCTGGTTAAGCACCGCCCACTAGCTACTACGTTTTTTCTGGTAACGATTAACGATAAGCCAATAACATTGCTTCATTTGTTCATCGTTTCTGCATTGTTTATATTTATAGCTAGCACATGTGTCAGAATTTAGCTGCCATTACTTGGATTTGGTAGGCAACATTCATTGTGGATATCAGTTCAGGAATTTTTTAGAACTGCTATATTGAAAATTAATATGGAGTCCCAGGTAAAAAGAAAAGCTTCTAGGGCTACTAATAGCCAATTTGAAATGATAGTGGATTTCATGGAATAAATCCTGAAATCAGGGAAGGAAAACTTTCCATCCACTTTACAAAACAAGACCGAAAGAGAAAATGGGACGACCTGACAGAGGAGTTGAATTCATCAGGAGGTGCACTTAAGTCCTCTGATCAGTGGCGTAAGGTGTGTAAAATAATTATATTATATTATTATTTTAAGTGAAAAATAATGAAATTAAGTCAAGTTAACTAAATTGCATCCTAGACTGCCATCTCTGATTTCATTACGAGGAAAAAAATATTTTTAACCTATTCGCGTTTTTTTTAATCAAACTTCTGAAAGGTATTTGCCCCTCTTCTTTGAAATTCGTTACTACTGACAGCATGAGTTTGAACAACACACAATTTGTTACTACAATGTGTGTTCTCTTCAGTTATCATAGCATGCAATGATAACTACTTAATTCAGTAACTCTAAGGGCCTGTTCACATAGGAGTCCGTTGCGTTGCGTTAAGGAAAAGATCACTTTGAGACGAAAATAAACCAATTATATGCCTCCAAACGATTAGCAATGAAATTTTTAACGCCTATGATTGGTTTATTTTCGTCTCAAAGTCATCTTTTCCTTAACGCAACGCAACGGACTCCTATGTGAACAGGCCCTAAGATATACTTCCCTAGAGAACATTCAAAATTGCTTATAATCCTAGTCTTTAGATACCATTAATCCTAATCCTGTGAATTTGTATGTAATTTAATTACAGTAATATTTTTTTGTGGTTTTCCTGTGCACATTAACCAACATCTTCAAGATTCTAGCAACTATACATTGAAATAAATGTCTGCTGACATCAAGCATTTGAACACCTTATGCAGACCTGCCAACTTTCCGGATTTACCCCGGCAATGCCGGATTTTTAATGCATCTCCTGGGTTTCCAGAATGGACACTATTATTACCGGATTCTGAAACATAAAAAAAATAACACTGGTTTTAACAATCCCTCACAGCAATGCAGAGTGTGAAAGGAATTTTTGTTACATAACAAAAATATCTACTCAGTTCAGGTCATCTATGTCAAGGGAAACCTTAGAAAATTTGCTAATATGCAAATCGAACCCACATGGACACTGTTATGAAGAACAATTTGACAATGAATTTTTTAAAATGAGCAAAAAAGGCTACAGTAAATGCTACAAAAGTTCCAATATTTTCTGCAATTAATTAAAACCATTATAAAGAAATAGAAGTACTCGAAATATAGACTGCTGGGGTCCCTACTAGTGTAAATATGTTGTACATTAAAATGTATGATTGCAAACTTCAAATATATAACTTTTGTTAAATATTATAATTTCAAGATCAGCTGAACAGTAAGGAAATACTTTGAACTATGTAATATTATTAAAGAGATCGTATAAACTATAAATAAGTGTACATTTTTTATAATTTTTTACTATACTGTTTTGTGTTATGTTGATTATTTTATGCACAGTAGAATATTGCAGGATTTTGCTCTTACTGAGGTTGGCAGGTCTGCTCATGTTTTCAACAACAATGTTGGCCATAGGTTCCTCTATGATGAACAATCATGTACAATGCAGTTAATCTCTGAAAGAATTCAACAGAGAGCATCCCTTGTATATAGCAAACCACCTGAAAATTTATGTTTTTGAAAAGTTCAGATCTTGTGTCCTTCATGTTTGTATACACTTCTAACTTGTATGAAAAACTTTTACTATTTCAGTATTGGAGTGATCAAAAGAATTATATTCGAATGAAAGGAGCCAAAATTTTCAAACACGGAAAAGCTACTGGGGGAGGACCTTCAACAGAAGAGAAGCTGACGCAACTGGAAGAAAGAGTCCTAAATTTGACTGGCTGGACTTCTGCTGTTGGAGACGAAAATGTCCCTGAAGGCGGTATTCCGTTAGAAAATAAGGTAAATTTTCAAACAAGTGAATAATTGGGACTTTGATGATTAAAGATGTTTCTACAAGAAGTGTTTAATTTCTTTTCAGATTCCAGAAAATCCAACAGCTGTGGAAATGTCTTACAATTATGCACTGAATGAAATCGAGGTGGCAACTGAAGAGCAAGACACACCTAATTCTAACAAATGTAAGTTGCAATTTCTTTTCTTTTTTTCTTAATATTAAAAATAGACATTAAGGATGGGAATTAGTATATCTTAAATTCTTATCTCTTCTAAAATTAGTTTCTATTCTTTTAAATTTTTATTTTGATACATCTATTTCACATCAAGATATTAGGTTTTGTCCATAGCCTTTAATCCCTCCCAAGATAGAAGAGAATAAGAAATATTTAAGACTGTCTTTCACTTGCATGTCAAACAATTTATATAATTACAAAAGGATTTATTTTAAAATCTTTCATTCTTTTCCAGATTTGAGTAACAGGGGAGTAAGGGATAGGAGGAGCTCAGCCTCACTGAGAAATAATGCTGATGACGTGGTTGCATTGATACGCAAACAGAATTCTATTCTATCCGTAATTGCTGATACCAACACAGCACGGGCAGAAGAAACTCGTCTGCAGACAGAGGAAGCCCGAAAGCAAACTCATGAAGCTCGCAGGCAGTCAGATATTCTGGAGCAAATTTTGGAAACTTTTTAAAAAATTCAAAAAACTTAATATCTTATTTAAAACAAATTTGAAATGATTTTAATATGTCATACTTTCTGTAAATTTGTAAAATAAAGTACACTGTTAAGTTTTGAAAACTGTGTTGACTTCAGCTTTCATTCTCATTTGTTATAATTGCAGGAATAAGTTCTTCAGTAATTTTTTCACTTAAAAAAATTTTTAATATCAAAATTTTATAAAAAGATGCTATAATAGCTAGGAGTTATATCCACGCATCTTAATACAGTCGACTGATGTAAAAAGAAATGTGAGTGTATCAGTGTACATGCATAAGTGAAACTTCGTTATATACGAGTATCCTTATTTATTTTAACCATTTAAAAAAAATGAGGTATGAGCAAATGAAATTTTTTTTTGTTTTATATAAAAACTAGTTTACTATAGAGATATTTAAAAACAGTATAAGTATTATTCAACTTTGTTTATTATAAAAGAATTATTATTATTCACTTTTGTAATCAAAGGTTTATGATAATTAAAATAAGAAATATATGTTTTACATTCAGCATGCTCCAGGAACCTTGTGAAAACTGCATCAATTGTATTTGATTTTCTTGTTGATATTTATGGATTGTTTTGCATGGATAAATTAAAATTACCTTTTAAAAATTCCACCAGCTTTGCAGATTTGTCCAATGCAAAATTGACATTAAAATCCCCACTTGAAATCATAGGTATTTTATCATTATCATCACGGAGTTAAGTGGCACCTTCTATTGTATACACCTTCTACGGGCCTAGTCTCAGCCCGTACGAAAAGAACTCGCATTCGAGAAACGTCAGAAATGACGTCACGAAAGGGCCGTTTTCGTATGCTGGGAGAAAATCGCTAGTCTCAGGCTACTTTTCGGACTCTAAACTCACTTCATATTTCTCACTTAGCGGGTAAAACTTCTCACTGAACTTGAGTCGGTGAGAATGTACTTAGCGTGCGAGTTAAGAAGGCGCCGCTTGTTTTATTTTGATTGTGTTCAATTGAAAGTACATTCATTTTTGTAATTAAGAGAAATAAAAGGCCCTAGTTACGCATTTTAGTAGTAAGTAAACTTATTTGATTGATGAAAGGCCTTTAATAATGTATTAAATAACTGCAAATTTTCTTCAGATGAAACTGTTTTCTTGAAAGTGGTTAATCGGAAGAAGTTGGGGCTGCCGCCAACTTGGCGATTATTTACTTGTTTATTTACGAATTAGTCCATGGTTTCTTACATTCGGATCGGATTATTTGATTTTTTGTGGGATAAGCTTTGTTCTACTGACCTTTACAGCCAGCGGAAGCTTTTTTTACTGTACTACAGCCAGCGGTACGTAGCGAAGCCAGCGGCTGGGGATTTTCTGTAATATTTTTGGACGGATGCGTAACGGAGTGAAGCAAGGGTATCTGAGCGAAGCGAAGATCCCGTGTGCGCCTACGAGTTTCATAAAGCCAGCAGTAAGTTTGTATTTCAATTTATTTGTTCTTTCTTAGTCGCCACATTTCTTTACATTTCGCAGTTTAAGCCTAACAGGTCTCCGAACGGGATTTTGGCGCCAACTTTTCGCCAAATTGGCGATGGCACCGCGTGTTGGGAATTAACCCTAATAAACTTTTAAAAACAGCAAAACAACAAAATATGAGCGGGGAAAAAAATCGCGGACTCAGAAACGCAAATTTGGCGACTTTAAAAAAAAGGCGCCAACCGCCCCAGCTTCTTCCGATTTACCGAAAAATAAAACGATGTATGATTTCATATCTGGTATATGGAGGGGGAAAAAAACAAACCTTACCCGTTAAAAAATGTTTTCCGAAGTTTCTTGAGCCAGCATTTGGTTTCCAGGAAACCAAATGCTGGCACCTTACCCGTTAAAAAATGTTTTCCGAAGTTTCTTGAGCCAGCATTTGGTTTCCAGGAAACCAAATGCTGGCTCAAGAAATGCTGGCTCAAGAAACTTCGGAAAACATTTTTCGGAAAAATAAAACGATGTACGATTTCATATCTGGTATATGGAGGGGGAAAAAAACAAACCTTACTCGTTAAAAAATGTTTTCCGAAGTTTCTTGAGCCAGCATTTGGTTTCCAGGAAACCAAATGCTGGCTCAAGAAACTTCGGAAAACATTTTTTAACGGGTAAGGTTTGTTTTTTTCCCCCTCCATATACCAGATATGAAATCGTACATCGTTTTATTTTTCTAATAACTGTTCTGATGATGATATTTGTCTCATGGATCTTGTGTATAGTTTTTAAACACACATTGTGAAGAATTCTTGTATTTCAAAATAATACCTCAAATTTTCAATACTGCAGAAAACACATTTATTTAACAAATTAATTTTTACATACCAACTAGAGCCCAAGGCTCACCTAGTTCTAGGATATTTAATGGAATACTGAAAAAATAACAAAGTTTTTCTTTTAATAAAAAGAAACGAGAGTTTCCTTGTTGCCACAGCAAGCAAACTAAAAAGAAATATTTTTTCATCTCGTTCAGTTCACGGTGACAAAATTAAACAATGATAAATAAATTCGCGTGAACAAAATAATAAATTTAAATAATCGTTTTGCTTTTAATATAATAAATTGAAACTTATGAAGTGGATTTCACATCCTCCCACCTTGAGATGTGGAAGTTCCACAACTCAACAACTATATTAGAGATCCAGCCTTTCGGGAATTTTGACAGTCCGCCCTAGCCTTGTCTTGTTTTGAACAACTGCACAGTCGATGGAGTTGTCGCCAGAACTCTTAGGAATAGCATCCTTCATAGAGGCGATATTTGTAGATAATATACTTTTATCCAGTGGAAAAGGGGAATCGTTAGAAGAAATCTCCAAAGGGAAGACGCGCTGAATCGGACGAAGAATTTCTCCACGAGAAGTTCTAAGTTTGATGAGTCGACAAACACCATCTTTCCCTGGCAGAATTTCTATCACTTTTCCCAGTGGCCAGTCGATTCGATTAGCGTTGTCACTTTTTATGAGAACAATATCCCCGGGAGCTATCTTCGAAGTTCTAGTCTTTTCCGACCTCCTTATCAAAGATCCAAGATATTCTGACCTGAACCTCTTCCTAATATCTTTCTGCAAAGTTATCCTGTATTTGATGCGATGGTTGAGACTTTTATGATCAGCAGCATCACAGTCTGGAACACCAGAGATCTTGATATCCTGAAGAAACATGGCAGGGGTAAGTGGAACAAATTCTGAGTCACATTCGTCGATATAAGTCAAAGGGCGTGAGTTGATAACGGATTCACAATCACAAATAACAGTCGCCAATTCTTCGAATGTCAAACTTGCTCTTCCAAGTATTCTTCTCAGAAGACTTTTGAGAATACCAATTATCCTCTCCCACCATCCACCCCACCAAGGTGAAGAAGGGGGATTAAACTTCCACCTAATTGGATGAAGAACATTGTCGTTGCAGATGCGGTCCCAGTCTAAACTTCTAAGCAAATTGGAAGCTCCGACGAAATTAGTACCATTATCACAGTACATGGTTTCACATCGGCCTCTCCGAGCTATAAATCGCAGTAGAGCTAGTAAAAAGCTTTCGGTTGATAGTGATGAAACAAGCTCTAAGTGGACAGCTCTATATACGGCGCAGGTAAAAATGCATACCCACGCTTTCTTTCCATCCTTCAAAAATAAAGGCCCCGCCAGGTCAGTTCCACAGATCTCGAACACATTTGCCTGTCGTATTCGATCTTCAGGCAAAGGAGCAGATACAGCATCACAACATTTAGAAGAAAATCTTTTGCAAGAGACACACTTTGAGATAACAGAACGCACTGTTTTTCTTCCACTCAAAATCCAAAAATGTTCTCTCAAAATATTAAGTAAAATTTGAGTTCTAGCATGACTATTTTTGATATGATGAGAAAATATTAGTCTTTTGACAACTTCATGATTGGACGGGAAAACAGCTGGTTCCCTAAAATCTTCTGTATCCTGACGGAAAACGATTTTCGTCTTGAGCCGTATTATTCCATCGATATCCTTACGCACACTCAAAGCTTTTAGTTTTTCATTATGCTCGTTCACAAAAGATTCAAACTGGACCAATTTTATCACTTGTTTCTCTGCTGCCCTGTATTCTTCAGCATCCAGATCTCCCTTTTTTCTGAGCCGAACATCGCATCTACTGTTCTTTACAAATCTCAAAATCCATCCCACTAACTTCACAATGCTTTCATATTTTGAAAAGCGCTGATAAAACCAGCCTGCAGATGAATCTTGATTTACAGATACCAAAGCAAAAATTGAGCTTTTCTTTTTCTCTTTTAGTATTTCATCTTCATCAAGCTCATATTCATTGCATGGTCCTTCGTCTTCAAATAAAGTAAGCCATTTTGGCCCCTCCCACCATCTGGTTTTCATTAAAGTACTTGCTTTGCATCCTCGGGAGGGCAAATCTGCTGGATTTTCAAATCCAGAAATATGACGCCAAGAAAAAAATTGGATGATATTCCGTATTTCTTGAACTCTGTTATTTACGAAAATAGACCAATTTTCATCCTTAATGATCCAAGTAAGAACGGTAGTGGAATCACTCCAATAAAAACATCTAATATCCGTCCATCCAAGAGCATCTAACACAGATTTCGTTAATCTTGCTCCCACCAATGCAGCAAGAAGCTCTAATCTTGGAATTGTCACAACTTTTAGAGGAGATATTCGGGATCTCGAGGCTAAAAAATGCACCATTCCACATTCTCCCTCTTGTACAAGATACGTAACGGCGGCATATGCATCCCTACTTGCGTCACAAAAGGTATGAATGGAGAAGTTCTTCATATTTTCTGAAGTAATGTTGATCCAGCGAGGAACGGCAACGTTCTCCAATACTTTTAGTTCCCTAAACCATTGTAAAAATTCTTGTCGAAGGGATCCAGTGATTTCTTCGTCCCATCACAACGATAGTTTCCAGGTTTTTTGTAGCATAATTTTGGGACAAAGCATTACAGGTGAGACAAATCCAAAAGGGTCAAACACTTTGTGAGTAACAGATAATTTTGTACGTTTAGTGATGTTGTCGACATTTACTTCTTTCAACCAGCTGATATTTAGCGAAAAGCAGTCTTCAGTTTTATTCCATTGAAGGCCTAGCAGATCCGCTTTATTAGATCCTCCATCTTCTGTTAGTGAAGATTCCCAATCCCGCAGAATGAAACCACCTTTTTTTAATAGCTCATTAGAAACACTTATCAATCGCTGCAAATCTAATTCATTGTGGACGCTAGTTACTAGATTGTCCACATAAAAGCTCTTCAAAAGACAACCAGTTACAAAAGGATCAACGTCAGCATTTTGTTCAAGATGATACTTCAATACTGCTCCTAATAGAAATGGACTGCTGCGAACGCCAAAAACTACTCTGGTATGACAAAAAACCTGTAGTCTTTGCAAGCCTTATTTTTCCACCATAGAAATCTCAAAAAGTCTCTGTCTTCTCTACAGAGGCCAATTTGCAAAAAGGCTTTCTTTATGTATGCGATTACACCAATCTTCTTTTCTCGAAACCGCAGCAAAATATCAGGAATGAGCTCAATCAAGTTTGGACCACTATGTAAGGAGTCATTTAGTGACGGATGTCCCTTTAATCGAGCAGATGCATCAAAAACCGGGCGAATCGGAGTTGTCTTACTAACTTTGATAACAGGTCTGTGAGGTAGATAATTAGCAGGCAAATCTTTATCTTCAACTGGTACTTCTTCAATAATCCCTTCACGCAGCCATTCGAAAAATATGCCTTCATAACTATCGTACAAATTTTCCTGAAATAACTTCTTGGTTGTGGTGTCTAACCTTCTTTTAGCTTGTTCAAAATTGTCCGGTAAAGGCACACAGTTATCCAACCAAGGCAAGTGAACTTCATAGCGATTATCTTCGTTGTACCTAACAGTTTTAAGAAAATTTTCAGTAGTCAAATCCTCTTGCTCTTTCTTAGAGAGCTTTTCAATAGGATCCTTGATTCCAATAGAATCCAGTTTCCAGAAGTTCGAAATATCAAACTCTTTAACGTAAAGTGATGTCACTAACATGGCATTGCTTGTAGTAACTTCACTATCAGGAACTTTCCCTAACAAAGTCCACCCAAGCAAAGTTTCAATGGCCACTAATCCGCTTGATAAGACCCTACGCTGACCGGTTAAAATCTTTCCAAAATGATCAGCTCCTATAAGTACTTGTACGGCTTGTGGCTTTTCTCCAACATCACTTAATGTTATATCCCTTTCTTGACGCTCTTTTAACCAAGGCCCTGAATTCACGGGTGTTACATCATTACAAATAACTACCTGATCCAATGCTTCAAAGTTGCACGCAAAATTGTTCTTAATATTTTTCAACCTAATTCTGTAACATGTATGTACAAATTCTTTAGATTTAATCCCGCCAAACAGTGAATGTACTAGAGTTTCTTTCTTTACAGGTGCGTATCCCATTTCTTCAGCAAGACTCTTAACAATATAAGACTTTTGCGAGCCGGTGTCCAGAACAATTCGCACGATATTTTCCTTCTTATCTGATATGAGCTTGCACTTTAGAGTCTGTAAAAACACTTTAGGACCCACACTCAGGTTAGACATGTTGACCTCGTTGACAACTTCAGCTTCTTCTGTCTTTTTGAAATCACTTTTCTTTGACTCGTTTGTTTCGCACATCAAGGGAACATGTTTCTTCCCGCAAATTACGCATCTCAAAAATGAACATTTTCGGACGGGGTGACCGGGAGCCAGACAGGCATAACAACAATTTTTCTCCTTTAAAATCTTTTGTTTTTCAGCTAAACTCATTCTTTGTGCTGAAAAACAGTCTGCACTGGAATGAGTTTTCTCGCAAAACACACACGACTTTTTGGTTTCTTGAGTATGCGGATTGGTAAAAAGACCGGTGGCTGTGGGTGTTTTATTCTGTTTTACTCTTGGTTCAAATTTCTTATTTCTAAACCCAATATTGTCTTTCCTTTTGTTTAAGCCGAAACCTTGCATCGCCAAACAAATCCTTTCCTCGGATTCTACTTCAAATTTTAAGAATTTTAGTAAGCTACTAAGCCTTTCTTGCGGTTCACCACTATGGTTGAAATCAGAACTTCTTTGTCTTTGCCATGCTCTTAGTATATCTTCCGGTAAGCATGACTCAACCAAAGGGTGAAGTAGAGCAGCACTTTTATCCGTTGTTACGCCAAGTGTCTCTAATGCCCTGATCTGAGTCTCCAAATGGTCATACAGCGCACATAAATTAGCAGTAGAACTTTGCGAAGCGTTTTGCAAAACCAATTTTAAAAGCTCGCGGACATAGAATTCTATAAGTAAATCAGTTCGACCAAAACACGATTTTAAAGATTCTACAGCTTTGCCGTAGTTGGCGCCGGTTGGCGGAAAACTTTCCACTACCTCCCGAGCGCGCGAGCCACTAACGGTTGCTTGCACTAAATACTGAAATTTATTTTCTGGTGCTATATCAACATCATTATGAACATGTTCGAACTGGCTCCAAAATGGCAACCAGTCCTTTAAATCTCCCGAAAAATGACGTAATTCTAACTTAGGTAAGTGAAATTTCTTTTTTTACACTACCTGACTCTGGAGATTGATCATCTTGAGTATCTAAAGCTGTCCGGGAGTTTAATCTCGCCAATTCCAGCTCATGTTGTCTTTGTCGTTCTCTTTCTTCGTCTTGGCGCTTATTCTCTTCGTCTTGGAGTTCTTTAATTTTAGCCTCCTCTTCTTTTTTCTGCCTTTCAGAAACAGTTGTGGCTAATACGGCTGAAACAAAGGCCGGATCTTCTTTATATTCTTTACTATTTAAAATTACATCTTTCAGTGTAGATATTGTAACTTTCAACGGTAAGTCCTCGTTAATCTCTTGACACAAATAAATTAAGTTTTCTTTCTTGAAGCCTTTAACAGATTTAAACATATTGACGCTTACCGGTCCTGTCGCGGACGCCAGATGTGAAGAATTCTTGTATTTCAAAATAATACCTCAAATTTTAAATACTGCAGAAAACACATTTATTTAACAAATTAATTTTTACATACCAACTAGAGCCCAAGGCTCACCTAGTTCTAAGATATTTAATGGAATACTGAAAAAATAACAAAGTTTTTCTTTTAATAAAAAGAAACGAGAGTTTCCTTGTTGCCGCAAACTAAAAAGAAATATTGTTTCATCTCGTTCAGTTCACGGTGACAAAATTAAACAATGATAAATAAATTCGCGTGAACAAAATAATAAATTTAAATAATCGTTTTGCTTTTAATATAATAAATTGAAACTTATGAAGTGGATTTCACACACATTGTTAAATTTTAACATGATTCTAGTATGTTTTAATGTCATACCTTTCTGATAAGATGCTCTTTCCGATCAGAAAAGTGGATTTATTGTGAGTCCATATGCACTTGTTGTAGTTTCTGTTGAAACGGTGTTGAAGGGAGCCCATAGGGAGAATGCCCATACAAACATAGAGCTAACTTAAGTTAACAGCAGTAATTGAAGAGTAAAGTTTTTGATTAGATACCACTGGCTCATTTGAGAAACCACGTTTTTTTTTAAAATCAAGTAGTTGTATGTAATGCTTATGTTTAATAGATTAAGATGCTAACATCTAAAATTTATTGTTGAATTTTAATATTTGAAAAATATGTATTGGGTAACTTTTCATTCTTGTTTTACAATGGTTATCAACATAATTAATATTTTATGTTTTAGATTCAATGACAAATGGCTATGACATGTGTTCAGTGCTGTGACCAAGTTGTTTGGATTACAAAAGTTTTTAGTTCAAAGGATGTACAAAAAGATTATGCTTTTTGGAAGAACGCTCATTTTGTTCTGAAACAATTGTAATTCATAAATTTAATGCCATTTATTAAAGTATTATATACTGTAAAATTTATTGCAGTTGTTTGTATACATTATTATTGTTATTTTGTTTATTGTTTAAATATTTTAAACTGAGAAATCTGATTTATGTTTCAATATTTCATTGGTGTTTATTTTTTGAAAAATGGTGCTTACTTAGTATTAGTTTTTTGGAGAAAAATAGGCTGAAAGTAGATATCCCCTTTAATACAAGTAGAGAGGTACAACATGCCTTGTGCTGTAATCCTCCCATGGTGTAGAAATCAAAAAGTCTGAATAATCAGTCTTTATTATGAATTAATTTTTTATCATATAAAATAAATTATGCTCACTTAATTATTAATACTTTCTCTTACAGCATTTTAGCACTGCAGACTAAGAAGATCATCTTCCTATTATCAGTCAGAATTGAATTGGTATGTCATATTTAGTTGCATTTAAATATTCAAAAATGTTGTTTGTATCTAGATTTAAGATTTATGAATTACAACTGAATGGTTACTTTCAGAGATTTGCATCTAGTGCATTTCTCTAAATTTGACTTTTCAGTTTTTAGCTTTAAACATCTGTACTTTATTTACTAATTTGGATCCTTTTCTAATCAGCTAAACTTTTGTCTCACTAGGTAGCTGTACTGTTTCCAAATTCCACTTTAGATAATTCAGGAAATATTGCTGTGTATACAGGCCTTCGATCAAAAATTTTTTTGATTGGTAAATTAATTGTGTCATAAGCCATACATTGAAAGTGTCATTTTATTATGTGCTGCACTTTGTAACATGGCCCCATATGTAGTTATAAGGTAATGAAGAAATGTCATTTGTCATTATTATATAGATTTTTATTATTTGTCATTTTTATATACGAATTGTAGTAAATGCAGAACTCATTTTAGAATTCCATGTAATCTTGCATTTTAAAAATTATCGATACTCCTTATGATAGCTGTATGGTTTCCAGAAATATTAATTTTCTGAGTTTATAAGTTTATTTGGTCAAAGTTATACAAATTTGAATTTTGATTTCATTCAATTCTATTGTTTATCTAGTATAAAAATGATTTATACTAGATATCAAAGTTACATATTCTTTGAATAAATCTATGGTTAAATACTTTTTAAGTTATATTAACATTAGATTGTCTTGTACATTAAACTATAGAAGTATGACATGTATGTATGCAGGGCCCGATTTAGAAAATTCTTGACTATAGGCACAACTCGGGATGGGGGGGCCCCCTAACACTGATGTGGGCATAACATTTCCAAAATTCACACACACACACACACACACACACACACAACAAACAAACAAACAAAAAAAGTCATGAATCATTGTGAAAGTACCATTATACCAAGAATTGGCTATTTCAAGCGTAGAAGCCTAGAACATTATCAAATAACAAAAAGCAATACAATATATTAACTTCTTCATTAAAACACCAATACAATGCAACCAGAAAAACTTATTAATCCCTTATATACACCATAACATACATATGATGAACTATACATATAACTATACATATGATGAACTAATCAATCAAATTTGAAAGGATATATAAAAAAATTCCTATTAAAAAAGGTAAAATAGAAAAAATTGAATTGGGAATTTCCTTTTTTTCTTCTTTTAAAATAAAAAATTTTTGGGGGGCCCCTAGGCCCGGGCCTACTGAGCCTAATGGAAAATCAGGGACTGTATGTATGACATGTATGTATGACAGTTTAAACTCCCCATGGATATTTCTGCCAGCTAAATATGCATTTCTTTTACTTTTCCTGCTCCTAACTATAGAATATAATAATATTAGTTCTTCATTCTGTGATTCCGATTCCAAATCCTTGAGAAGTTAAACTTCGGACGTCATCGTGCTAGGCTGGCGTGGATGCCTGTGCTGGGTTCAATTTGCGGTGCCCAGACCCAACCCAAGCGAGAAAGAGGCGGGGCCTAGGCGTAGGCTGTGCGTGCTTTGGGTTCAATTTGCGTCGGGCCTTACACTGGCAACTTTATCCATGTCCCCGCTAGGCGGCGCTGAAAGTCTTTTCCCGCGAGTTTTGTAGTAGACGTGTGGAAGACGGAGACGGGTGACCACAAGAATAAAGCGTTGTGAAAGTCGACGGTGTCAAAATAAAGTTTTGATTTCGAATCCACGAAATCCCTTTAAACACGTAACCTTACCCATTCGTTAAATATTTATTATCATTTTTTAGGTTGTACACCTTTTGATTCCATTCTGAGCAACTTATTTATTTCAACTAATATATTCTTCTTTGTGATCAATACTAAACTCAGATACAGACTTAAATCTTCAAGCAGATCTTGCAGTGTCAGTTTCAAACACGAAAATTGGGGAAATGACCAACGGACAAGTATCTCATTAAATCAAGTGACTGGAATTCCGGTGAAAAAAAATTGATTAAAACTATTACTGTTTGTTGTAAAACCTTTCGTCTCATATTTTTTTTCATATTTCTTGTTATCTTCATTTTGTGTTCTGAACCTCTAACAAATGTGTTTCTTGTTCAGAGGTACTGGAGGGCACGAAAACTGATGGCTTCATGGACACCTTTTCTCGGCATTTTCAAATTGCATTTTAGAACCTTGCATGGCCCGATTTAGAAAATTCTTGACTATAGGCACAACTCAAGATGGGGGCCCCTTAACACTGATGTGGGCGTAAAATTTCCAAAATTGACACACACAAAATAATAATCATGAATCATCGTGAAAGTACCATTTTACCAAGAATTGGCTATTTGAAGTGTAGAAGCCTAGAACATTATCAAATAACAAAAAGCAATACAACATATTAACTTCATCATTAAAACACCAATACAATGCAACCAGAAAAACTTATTAATCCCTTATATACACTATAACATACATATGATGAACTATACATATACACTGCTGGCCACCCAAATTGCAACACCAAGAAAGACAAGAGATATCACAACAAAATTTATTTTGTAGATAACATGTTGACCAAGTATCAAATGATTAAATTTATAGACTTCTGTGAAGTGTGGTTCCTGCCAAAATCAGTAGCCAGAGTAGCCGCCATTGTTGGAGATCACCGCTGCCACACGCCTCGGCATTGATTCAAAGACATTTTGGATGAGTTCTTGGGGTACAGCAGAACAAGCAGCTTCCACACGTTGCCAAAGTTGATCTGCTGTGGCAGCTGGGGATGGAATCTGGATCAATCGTAGAGCAACCATGGACCACATGTTTTCTATCGGCGAAAGATGCGGAGAGCGAGGCGGCCAGGGAAGCAATTCAATCTGGCGATTGACGAAGAACCGTTGGACAATGCGTGCCACGTGTGGTCGCGCATTATCCTGTTGAAATATGGCTGTGGGCAAGCCCTGAAGGTAAGGAAGGACAACTGGCTCCAACACCTCGGAGATGTAGCGCTGGCTGTTTAAAGTACCGGCAATGCATACTAGAGGTGTGCGAGAGTGATATCCAATACCGCCCCATACCATAATACCCGGTGCAGGACCAGTGTGGCGGTGCATAACGCAGCTGTTCAGCATCCTCTCTTCACGGTGTCTCCAGACTCGAATGCGACCATCGTGGTGTTGCAGACAGAAGCGTGACTCGTCAGTAAAGACAATTTCATTCCATTCTGCCGTCCACATCCTCCTGTCATCGCACCATTGGCGGCGGAGACGTCTGTGGTTCTGCGTCAAGGGTAGACAAAGCAATGGACGTCTTGCGGACAGACCACTCTGCTGTAAACGGCGTCGAATGGTACGCGCAGACACTGGATGATGCGTTACAGACTGCATGTGCTGTGCTATGGTTCGTGATGTGACTGAGCGATCCGTCACTGCCATGCGCACAGTTTGCCTGTCATCACGTGAAGTGGTGCGCTGAGGTGGATGCGATCGAACACGCCGGTCCGTCGTACCCTCCTGCATCCAACGATCACATATCCGCATTACAGTTGTTTGGTTTCGTCCAACACGACTACCGATTTCCCTGAAAGATAATCCACTATCTCGGCAGGCCACTATCCTTCCTCTGTCGAACTCGGATACTTGATCAAAAGATGATCGCTGTTTTCGACGAGGCATAATTGATCGTTTTTTTGAAAAAACCACAAGAAAAACACAATTGCCGAACTTGAAATCGTCGAAATCTCCAAGCCTTAAATAGCGCTTTGAAGTGGCGCCACAGGCGCGCGTGATGTGCGTCTGCGCTGAAATTCTAATCATTTGCATATCTCACCTCCGCTAATGCATGTTGTAAATTTCATGTTATTTGCATGTTTTCTTCAGGGTGTTGCATTTACAGTGGCCAGCAGTGTAATTATACATATGATGAACCAATCAATCATATTTGAAAGGATATATAAAAAAATTGCTATTAAAAAAGGTAAAATTAAAAAATTTGAATTGGACATTTTTTCTTTTAAAATAAAAATTTGGGGAGGGGCCCTAGGCCCGGGCCTACCGGGCCTAATGGAAAATCAGGGTCTGCCTTCTTGTGAGCCTCCCAGACACCGCTATGCCCCCCCTCCCCTACAAGGAGTCTCCACCATTCAGCTGAAAATCATTGTTCTAAAACAAGAGTATGGAGCGATTTTTTTTTCATTTTGCGAAAGAGCTCTGCCATTTTCAAAAGGCCTTATCACCCGAAATACGGGTTCAAATCTAATCTCCCAAAAAGAGAAATTAGCGTGAACTGATATCGATCTAGAAATATGTTTTTCTTTCTTTCAGTTGTAAGGGTTATTATCTCTCCGATAATATCGCAGCACTTTAGCAGTTGTCGACTGCCCGTGGAACTGGCGGTTCATCCGATGATCTCTGCTCGTAGTCACACCCAAAGTGGTGTTACACCGTGTGACATTAGGGTCGAATGGAAAACAACGATGGGGCTTTCGTGGTAGAGCCGCAACACAGAAGATAATAAAGGAGCGCGTGTTGAGAGAAATTCTGAACCTCCCACAGACGCTGAAATGGATTTATAAGAGGGCCGACAGTGACGAACTTACGCTTTATCCCTCTGTCGTAAGAGCGATGATTTTACTACACTTTGGAAAAAACAAAGGTAAGTTTTATTGATAAGGGTGCAATGAATATACGCATGCCATCCCTTCAAAACCGCAGATCTTCAGCTGTTGTGCTCAGCCGATGTTTGAAACCGTTAAGGTAACTGACCGTTGGAACTAGGTTGCAGGTGACTGATCCATAAACCGTCAATTTCAGGAATATCTATCTTCAAGTTTTTCTTAATTTGCTATCACGGATAGATTAGACTACAACGTGCTTGTGATATTAAGATCCCGTCTTGATGCATGTATAGGCATGTGTATATATACAACTGCATAGTATATACATGAAGATGTACACATGTATAGAGAAGTACATATACTATAGCTATATTTTGGCGTATTGATATTTAAAGTTGGTAGGTCGAACGAAACAGATACACGGACTGAGGTAAGTAAAATCTTTTCGCTCTATAAGGTCGTTAAGGAAAAATCCACCAAACATAATTTTAATTCTATTTTGACCATCATTCTAAAAAAGCACAGTCGGTAATTGTGAAATAAAATAAAATAAAAATGAACAGAACAAGTACAATTTAGAAAATTCTTAATTATTCAAAAAATGTATGATTTATTTAATTACGGGGAAAGAAATTAAGATATTTTAATATTTCGAAATCAAAAAGCAACAACTTTTTTAATCAGCTTCTAATTAAAAAAACAAGCCTCCAAACTTGAAGTGGCAAAAATTCAGTCTGAACTCTGTAGTGTGACACTTGAGAGGCGAGTGCCGTTTTCTCCGTGCTCAGTTGCAGGATACCATCAACAAAAGCTGAGAACCTCTTACTCGATAAATGATAAATGATAAATGCTTTGATAAATGATCGTCAGAGTGAGAGTTCTTATAAAGTAGAATTTTTTAACAGACTTAAGTAGCCATAAAACGGTATGTCCTATACAGAGGTAATAATAAATTTCGGAACCTTTCCCAATTTTTGAAGCACTCGCCTAGTACAGAGCACTTTGAGAGAATAAAATAGAAACATTTTTAACTCATATAAGTAACAAAACTACAAAAAAAATCTCTATTAGGCCATTAAAAAGAAGGAATCATAAACATAAAACTGGAGGGATATTGGACCTCGTTTTTGCGGAAATGGTTGCAATTCTTCATCTTAGAAAATAATTGTTCACAAATATACACAAGTGGCAAAAAGCGATGACATGATTAAAGCCTGATTGTGAAGTTTACGATCCTGTGGGTACAAAAATAAACCTTGATAGCACTGTGTTAATATGTTCTGCAATGCATTTGGAATAGTCTTAGTACAGTGATTTCCGCTTATAAGAATCACGTTTGTTATTACTGTTTTTGATTCTTATATGCGGTTGATTCTTATAGCCGAAATTTAAGTTTTTGGACAGGCACACACACACCTATATATGCATATATTATATAATTTACCATAAATTACTCTTTAATTTACGTTAATTATCTTTTATTAAAATTATTTTTTATAATTTTAAAAATACAACTTAATTTTTAGACCTATAAGTAGATACACATGATTATAGTAAGAGAAGAAAAAATCCAATATTTGTTACAACATACCTGCTTAACAGTTTTAACATTTCAACTACAGGAAGGGAGCAAGAAAAAGTTTTCTATGGTAGTTTGACGTAATGAAGTTTTCAGGAGGCTGTTTATACCTCTTTCAATACTAATAGTTTCAGACGAAGATTCACCTTCTAGCTTACGTTTCACGGTTTGATAACGTACTGAATCTACTAATGTCACGTTTGCCTAAGTGATAGTGGACACTTCGCCGAAGATTTCTATGTTTCAGGGTCCAGGAAGCCGCAACCAGGATATGGGAGGTGAGAAAAAAGAGTCCCTATTTTTCTTTGTCAATGGAGAAAAGTGAAATCGGATCCGGACGGGTAAAGATGCGACGGGTAAAGATGTCCTATTACCCGGACGGTCAATAGGACAGTGTTGTGCTAAAGCGTTAAAGGGGAAACTATTATGTTATGTCTAATAAAGAAAGGGATGAATTTTATGACTATATTCAATCCCATCTTATATATCTTTCTTTAAAAAAAAAAAGAAAGAATTTCGTGCGTTTGAGGGTGTAAGTGGCTTTTTTTGAAAAATGAAAGGAAAGCGAAGAGTGCAAGCTGATTCTTAAAACCGGTGGATTGATTCTTTAAAGCGAAAATTTTAACAGGGAAATAATACATTTGTTTTTGTTTTCACGATATTGATTCTTATAAACGGTTGATTCTTATAACCACTGATCACTATAAGCGGTGGTTACTGCATAACTTAATCTGCGCCCTCGGTGTGTCAAAACTGCTTATGGGCGTTCGCCTCTAGCATTTATTTTATTTTAATAGGTACTTATTTTGCAATGGAGTATCTTGCCTGTTTTCTTTGGGATGATTACTTAATTTATTTATTTTATAATACAAAAAAAAATGTTTCCATTATTTAATATTTGGAATATCGAAACAAAGCCCAGGAAAAACAAAAGGGAAAATAAAATGCTTCCCTCATGAATCCTTATCAAGCGGGCGATCGGAATTTTTCAAATAGTTAGCGGCAGCCGATAACGTGCCTCTTATTTTTCCGGAATAATACGAACAACCTGGCACTCGACCTTTGCTCCCATCACTTCCTCACGATTCCCTCGCGTACTTTGTCACACTCGATTCGGAATCGTTTCGTCTCACCCATGCCGTTTTGAGACGCCAAGCTAGCCGGGATAAATAAAATGACCCCTCGTATGATGGACTTGTTTCATCCGCCCTTTTCGAGCAGTGTTTCCCAACCCTTTTCGAGTTGCAACCCCCACCCTGTAAGGAACCCCATAATTGAAGTCTTTTCGGGCATTAAGAAAAAAGACAATAATTTAATATGAACCAAATATTTAATGTAACAAAAATAAGCAAATGAAATCCTGTTAATGCGATGGCTGTACTTACAACTGCATACCCAGCTTCGAAATTTGTGGTTAGGTGTTTGGTAATCATATCATCTTCGACACACAGATTTAATAACCTCGTTTTGATGTGGACAAGAGCTGCAAAACTACTGATCAGAGGGGGGGTGGGGGGGGGCACTTTGCTCCAGACCCCCAAAAATTAAAAAAAATTTTTTTTTTAGATTTCTTACGAAAGAAAATTCTGAAACTTGCTCCGTACTTCAAAATTCAAAATAATTTCCTGAAAAAAGGACCCCCTCAAAAAAAAAGTTCGGTTAATTAGATTTCTCTTACTCCGAAATAGTCTTCTGAAAAATACGCGATTTAGTTTTAATGAAAAATATAACTGTTTAGCCCTGACTACTATAAAATTACATTCTCTCTAATAAATTGAAGACATTACTAAAATAGATAGATAATTTTAAAACTAATTAGATAGATAATTTTATCTTTATGAAGAAGTAAAAATTAAATTTATGTCTCCTTTAGTAATGTCAAGGTCACCCTCGCTCCCCTCGCAGCAGTCGTCTGCAGCGCTCCCTTTGTTTATGTTAGACTAGCTGAAAACCCGCTCTTGGCTACGGAGTACATTCAAATTAAATACAACTGTCAATGCATGCAATTAATGCCAAAAAAAAATAAATATATATATTTATAATAAATGCGACGATCAATGTATACAATTGATGTAATATATATATATATATATATATATATATATATTTATTTATTTATTTATTTATAAAAAAATCGTAAGGGATATTTATTTTTTTTGGATAATATCCAATCGTCTGCTACATTAGAAAGAAAAAAAATATTTTTTTTGTCTATTTAGTTGTTATGCACGTGACGATAAATTTATTTGAAGTACCAGAAAAAGAAATCACATGATCAGCATTTAATAAATTAAATTCTAAAAATGAATCTTTAAAAATTCACCAAAAATCAGAAAATCGAGGTAAAGGTTCGAAAAAGATTTCATTTTAAAGGAATTTTTATGATCTTTCTCGTGATATAAATTTTATAACCCTAAAATTATGATTTGAAATGCAAACTTAAAAAAAAGTTACAAAAACAGCTTAAAAATTTAATTTTAAAAAATCTAAGAAGAATTTTTCAAAAATCTTTCTTAGTGCACCCCTACACCATAAGAAGAATCGCCATGCAAAATTTCAGCCCTTTAGGCCCAGCGGTTTGGTCTGTGCGTTGTATGTCAGTGAGTCAGTCAGTCAGTTACGGAACTGTTTTATATATATACTAGCTGAAAACCCGCGCTTCGCTACGGAGTACATTGAAATTAAATACAACGGTCAATGTATGCAATTAATTCCAAAAAAAAAATAAATATATATATCTATATATATTTATAATAAATACGACGATCAATGTATACAATTGATGTAAAAAAAAAACATATTTATAAAAAAATCGTAAGGGATATTTTTATAGACAAAATAAAGTCCAATCGTCTGCCGCATTAGCAAGAAAAAAAATATTTTTTTGTCTTTTTTTTTTGGCACGTGACGATAAATTTATTTAAAGTACCAGAAAAAGAAATCACGTGATCAGTATTTAATAAATTAAATTCTAAAAATTAATCTTTAAAAATTCACCAAAAATCAGGAAATGGAGTTAAAAATTCGAAAAAAATTTCATTTTGAAGGAATTTTTATGATCTTTCTCGTGATATAAATTTTATAACCCTCAATGTATTATTTTAAATGCAAACGTAAAAAAAGTTTAAAAAACAGCTTAAAAATTTAATTTTAAAAAATCTAAGAAGAATTTTTCAAAAATCTTTCTTAGTGCACCCCTACACTATTAGAAGAATCGCCATGCAAAATTTCAGCCCTTTAGGTCCAGCGGTTTGGTCTGTGCGTTGTATGTCAGTCAGTCAGTGAATGAATGAATGAATGAGTCAGTTACGGAACTGTTTTATATATATAGACTAGCTGAAGTACCGGGAGTTGCCCGGGATATTAAGAATGTTTGTTAACCAGAATCAATTTAAAAATTAACACAGTATAAATAACATAGAAAAAATACATGTGAAATGTTATACACATCTCAGAATTTAGGAATTTCAGCCTTTCATCATTGTAACACTAAAATCTGAAAAGTAAAAATGTCAAATTGTCTAATGTTTGTTAACCAAAATTAATTTAAAACTAAACACAGTATAAATAACATATCATAAAAAAGCTAAACAAATAATAATAATTAAAAAATAATAATAAAATAAAAGCTGAAATAAAAAAGCCTTCATTAAAAAGCTGAAATTCCAGGTTTAGCAGAATTCACATGGCCGGTATTCGAACCCGGGTCAAAATTTAAGGAAGTACGCGGTCCTCCGCATGCGCCACGATTACACAGTATTATGAAGACTAAAGTGAAAGATATTCGCACTGTGATTATTGGAAAGTTTGTGTGGATTGGTGAATATACATGTAAGAGGAGTTTTAAGTTAGAAATAAGTTAGCAGTATAGAAGCCTAGTCTTTAGCTCTTCAATAGACACAAAGATATAGGCGAGTGGGATAGCAGTAGCAATTAAAAAAGATCTCGTGACACTTAGCGTGATTGATTAGAATTTTCCATCGCTTGTCGAGTGTGTCAATATGGCGTTGGATCTATTTTAGAGTATAAAATCTGACTTGAAAGATTATTATTTTCATTCATTATTCTGGTTTAATATATGACTTGAAACTTTTTATTTTATTAATTTTTATCTTTTCGCTCGCTGTTTGCCAGTTATCCCTAACGTGGCCGCCATATTCAGAGGGTGATTCCACAAAATGAAACAGCTTACATTTAGTGCAAACACCCTTCAAAAATTGTTTTTTTTATTAATTAAAAATTAACGGTAATTATTTTCGATTCCGGAAGTTCTGAAAACCCTCGGCTGTTTTTAACGACGCCTGTATGTAAAATTTCACGATCGTTGCTCCTAAACTGTGGATTTCTATACAATTACAGACAAACAAACATTCATTTTTATATATTAGATATTAGAAATTAGATTGTCATTTATTTAGACCAGAGATCCCCAAACTTGTTTGTCCCGTAGACCCCCTGCCCATTTTTTTCAGTTTTGGGTAGACCCCTGCTATCCTAATACTGATATTTTGCAAATTCATCAACTTTAAAATTATTTTTGAACCTGACACAGAGCTACTCACTTTGAGAGGGTTTACTGTAGAGTAAAAAATTTTAAAATTAAAAAAAAAGTTAAATTTTATAGTTATACATTTATTAATTAAAACGACACAAAATACAAATCTAGTAATATTTTTGCATAGAATAAATACACAACAAAATCGATGCTTTTAATGGGAGGGATGAGCCTGATGCTTTGATAGCAAAATTACAATATTTGGCTTCAATTTAGTCAGGTTTAACCTTAAATCTCCTCGGCGAGTGATTTCCAATGTTTCTTTTTTTTGGTAAGGAGATTGACAATCGCGCTGAAACCCCTTTCCACGAGGTATGAAGTTGGAAAAGCTATCAAAAACTTTCTCGCGATAGTCCATAATGCAGGATATGTAACAGATATATCTCTCTGAAGCCAGAATTGTTGATATCCCCTTCTAAACTGCACCTTAAGTTCTTCGTTGGTGATTATACCGATCAGTTGTTCTTGTAACATGACATCCGTTTCTTCAGTGTCACCGTATGGATTGATAATCATCTGTGGTATTTCCACAGTCAATACATCTTCAAACCTAATTGCAAAGTCTGTGTGAAGGACATTTAAATGTTGAAAGTAGGCTGAAAGGTCATTCTGGCAGTTTGTCTGTGCCAAATTGGGAAACTGGCAAGTTCAATAGAACGGTCACTTGCTGGCACTCACTGTAACCGTTCCAGTCCATGATGTCGCAACACAAGTTGCACGTACTGAGACCGAAAAGTGAATAGATTTCTTACATAATTTTATGAAATATACATTTAATTAGGAAATGTATCTATCTATTATAAGAAAGTACTCGTATTATGTAAATACCTCCATAGGTACTATCTGTGTTAGGCGGATTATTACATTTACGGGAAGCCAACATTTTGGTGACGGCCTGTCTAACTCGTGGACCCCCATTTACATCTCATGCACCCCCAATTTTCTTTTTCACTGGCATGGACCCCTTGCAGGTCTATATCGACCCCTGGGAGTCGATATAGACCACTTTGGGAATGACTGATTTAGACATTCAGCGGTCTCGTAATATAATTTTACAGTATTTCAGAGTGGTATACATAATAATAAATTGTGTTTTTTACGTGTTATACGAGTGTTATGTCGTAAGATACTGAGTTTTGTAATAAATTGTTCAGTGATTTATGAAGTGTGCAGGAAAGTGATCCAGTTTTTAATTGTTTACATCTTCAGTCAGTCTAGCTAGGCCTACCAGCTACCAATTACAACAAAGTACCGGTAAGTGAACTATTGCAATAAAGTTGATTCACAATGAGTCAACTAATTTCAATTTACTAATATTGGGTTCAGATCCCTAACTTCAAAACCATGAAGCGCATCTATCCATCTGGTGCTGAAAAGGGGGGGAAAAGAGTTGTTAGAAAAGAACGGACCCTCGAGAGCTTTTTTCGGACCGGAACCAGTACAGAAGAAGATGGAAAACAATTTGACACGGAAGACCTTCTGCAATTGCCAGAGAACGTCATGTCTACCTCAGAGAATCATCAGTTTTCAAGGAAATTGGACTGATTAGTAAAGGTGGGTCCAAAGAGGTTGGATTGTTCAGTTCATGGAGGTGAAAATCAGAAAGCGGAATCAAGTAAAATTCATACATCAGAAGGCGAACAATGTTTAATCATGCCTCTTAGAAGAAAATTCCAGACGAACGGAACATTTTGAAATGAATACTGATCCAACCACATGGGTTAGACGTGATAATAAATCAAGAGATATGATAGTACCAAAGAGGCCACCTAGTAAGCTAGGGTGTATGCCTCGAGACAGCAGTGGTAGGCCTTTCCCAATCACTGTTTTTTCAAAAAAAAAATAAGTAATGGGGAATCTGCTGACAGAGATTAGATGGTTTGGAGTAAGAAAAAAGAGGGGTTATTTAAATCTGAAGATGTTAGTCAAAATTTGTGTAGTGCCCCATTGGAAAAAAGATATATGACAAGATAAAAAGCTACGAATGAAATCCAAACCATATTAATAACTATGTAAAATGGAAAGAACTTCTCAATTTACTTAAAGGTAGAAAATCTGCAATTGATGAAATATATTTTAGAAGAAGAGGCGAAATGGAAAAGGATTTTAACAGCTGCGTTAGATGTTGCGTTATTCCTAGCAGAAAAAAATCTTCCTTTTAGAGATAGCAGCTCTACGGTAGATCAGGACGATTGTGG
The DNA here is from genome assembly GCA_907164885.2 of Dolomedes plantarius. Classification (NCBI taxonomy): domain Eukaryota; kingdom Metazoa; phylum Arthropoda; class Arachnida; order Araneae; family Dolomedidae; genus Dolomedes; species Dolomedes plantarius. The sequence goes on along the minus strand of OU015491.1, from coordinate 233,331,571 downwards.
ACATTTCTTATCCACGTTGAAACTGATAGGACGTTACAATCCAGACATCAGAGATCATTTGGAAACAGTTTCAAGTGCCAAAGAGTTTGGAAAAAGACTGCAAGCTCACTACCGATCGCGAAGTACCCTAAACGAATTTTTGAAAGTGTGTGGTAACAAATTGGAAAGTTACATGATAGAAGAAATTAAAGAATCCTTTTACTACAGCATTATAGTTGATGGAACGCCAGATGCTTTACACACCGAGCAACTAATTTTTGTAATTACATACATCCTTCAAAAAATGAGTTATGGGATGTTTTAGAGAGGTTTGTTAAGCTTACTGACTTTGACCAATGGAACTGGTAATACTGGTGAAGCTATTGTTGAGAATATACAAACCGTGTTGCAAAACTGTGGATTGGACCTCCAGCTATGCAGAGGCCAAGCATACGACAACGCATCAAATATGTCAGGGAAGTTTAAGGGAGTAAAAACCAGAATTCTCGCTGAAAATTCCCAAGCATATTTTTCTTTCTGAGGTGCACACACTTTGAATCTGTGTGTGTGTGTGGGGGGGGGGGGGGTTATGCTATAGAAATAAACATAGAAGTCGAATCATACTTTGGGAACGTCCAAAGACTTTGAAAACTTTTTGCATTAAGTCCAAGTAGGTGGAACATTTTACAGTCAGCAGCAAATATTTCATTTCACTCAGTGTCAAGTACAAGATGGAGTGCAAGAGTTGATGCTGTACGACCTCTTGTCAAAAGATACTCCGAGATTTTGGATGCCATGCACAATATAGATAAAGAAATTAATCTTCCATCTGAGACGCAGGATGATCTTGATGCACTTTCTCGTTGGTTTAAGTCCTTTGAATTTGTTTTATTAACGGCAGTTTGGTTCAAGATTCTGCAGACGATTGATGAGAGAAACAAGGTTTTACAAAGTCCGAAACTATCTCTCAAAGACAAGAAAAAAATTAATGTAAATTTACTCTTTTTAACTTTTAAAATCGTTCAGATTCAAATATTTTCAGTTTTAAATTTGCCACTTCATCTTCTGTTAAAGTAACTTTTATTATAGTTGAAGGATTCCAAGGCTTTTATTTGTAATACATCAGTTGATAATCTAAATATCAGTTGAATTACTAAGTTGTTGGATTTAATTAAATGTAAGTTGTTTTTTACATATTGTCATACTTGTGGACATATACATACTTGTGGATAGGATTGATACATAGCACACCAGAACTGAATGAGCGATTTCTCTCTAAACAAATCACGTGCCGATGAATTATTCCGAAGATCTAAAAATTTATCTTGCATTTCTTCGGGAATAATTACTAATCACGTCTAGAGAAGAAGAGAATGGGTTTCGTGCCAGTGGTAGCTTCTTCTTTGAGCTTAGGGAAATACCACTGAAACCCTTTTTACAGAAATCGAAGTCGACCTGTAATATCTGACTTTAGATGCTCATCGAGTTCTTCAGATTCCTCAACAACACTGGACAATTTTCAAACATAGCAAAATCTACTTTTCGAGGCCAGTTCAGCAGTTTCGAGGCAAAAGCCCTTGAATTGTCATGCTGTTGGATAATGTGCGTGTCCATTCCTTTAAGCTTCAGGTTAAAAAATTATTCAACTGCTCAAAAATATCTGTTAAATATGCAAGTCTTTTCTTCCACAGTTCATCACTGAAGTGAGACAAAAGATCGTATTTTTCTTCAGCTTCTAAGAATCTTGATTTCGTCTTTCATCTCATGAACACGGTTCAGAACATTTCGCTTTGATAACCAGCGAATAGGTGTGCAAAACAGCAGAATTTCATGATATGCATTCAAGTCTTTGCAAAATTCCCTAAAAAGACGGGTATTAAGGGCTCCAGATTTGATTCAGCAATGCGGTGGCTGCGTCTGCGATTTGTAAATAGATGTTCAAGCGATCAAACCTCGGTCACTGCAAGGCAATGAGAACGGTTTTTCCTCGCCAAGATTCGCTGTTCGACGGGAGGTTGGCAACAGGTCAGTATAATGGTAAAGTACCGCTTTAGCCCATGCCAAGAACTTATAAGGAAGAAATTTATGGGAGATTTGAATAACGGTGAGTGAAGAGAACATAGAGAGTTTAGGTTTTAAATAATTATCTATCAATAAGTATTTGGACACCTGTGATAGAAAAGTAAAATAAAATTAATTCATATGCAATAGTCGGTAGAGCCTCTACGAGAGGCAATTACAGCCTCAACCCTCCGGGGCATGCTTTCCTCAAGTCCTTGAATGATGGCTAGTGGTATTTTCTTCCACTCGGCTTGGAGAAAAGCACTCGGCAAGTTCCATCACCGATTTTGGACAGTTGTTGCAACCCTTAATTCGGCGATCCAATCGTACCAGAGGTTCTCGATAGGGTTCAGGTCTGGGCTCTGGGTAGGCTAGTCCATTCGGTTAGCTCCATTGTCAGTATACCAATCCTTGGCGGACCTCGTAACATGACAGTTGGCGTTGTAGTCCTGGAAATAACATGGGTCCAACCCGTAAAACTACCACAACGCCTGAAGCACACTATCATCCAAAATAGTGCAGCAGAAGTCGGCGTTAAGCTTACCATGAATTGGGACCAAAGGTCCCAGTCCATATCAGGAGAAACACCCCCAGACCATAATTCCACCTCCGCCGAACTTGACTGTGGGCACAGTGCATTGTGGCAGGAGGTGTTCTCCAGTCAGACGCCAGACCCAGCCATCCGAACGGTAGAGGGTGAACCTGGGTTCGTCACTCCAAAGAACCCATTTCCATTGATCTGCGGTCCACTTTAGACGTGCTTTGCACTACATTAATCGAGCAGCGCGGTTGGACTTTGTGATCAAAGGTTTCAGGGCGGCAGCACGACCATGAGAACCAAGCAGATGTGCTTCCTTACGGATGGTATTCATCGTAACAACACTCCCAGATGCCTGTTGAAACTCCTGGATGTGGGCCATCAGTTGGGTGCGATTCTTCCGAATTTCTCTGGACAGCTTCCGTCGGTCTACCAGTTTCGTGGGTCTGCCGACACGGGGCATATTCCGACAATCACCGCTCACCTTCCACTTCTGAATCTTACTGTCGATTTTGGGTCATTCAGCTCACTAGATAAGACCCATAAGGATCGGCCATTTCTGTGATACCCGACGATTACACCTTTCTCAAAATCAGATAACTCTGCACTTCGTGGCATCTTGCACGCGACTCATGCCGATGATGTTCCTTACACGATATTTAACGGCGGAGGGCGTGACGTATATCAGGACCGCAGATATCGTCATTTGTATGGGTGTCCAAATACTTATTGGCAGATAGTGCATAAATTCATTTGACTCTTGATCATTTTGTAAAATATCTTAAAGAAGATTTATCCTAAATCATTAAAATGTTGATTGCTTTGGAAATGCATATCGCAGTGCTTGTCTTGTGTTGCTGAATATTCTCACGTCTACTACTTTTGGGTCTTTCGGTTGTGGGCTGGGTTAACTCACCAGTAAAACGTTTTAGAGGAATTTTCAGCGTTTGGAATAGTTTCGCCTCCATCGTCGGTGCACATCCTAAATTCCAATGTTAAAGCAGGAGGACATTTTGGTACTTTTCAGTTAACAAGGGGTCATTCGTAATTGTGTGCTAAGTCGCCAAATGTGTGGCGTGAAACGTAAATATTAGCCCCAAAAATAAATAAATAAAATAAAATAAAGATATGAAAAAACTAATAAAATAACAAAAATAAAAATTTCAGGTAGTTTCTTCTAACGAAACTACCGCGGGTTATTAACGTAGGATTACTTATCGTTGCTTACCTCTTTTGTATGTATATATGTATGTATGTGTTATGTATATATGTATCTACATATGAGGCGGTGAAAGGCAAAGTGGTGTAAGTCCGTAAGTCAAGTGTTGTAAGTTCAAAGCGTTTTACTTCAAAAACTACAAAAAAATCCAGTATAAATTGAACAAATTATAATTCATAATAATTATTATAATATTGCAAATAATAATTATGTGCAATTCCACTATAAATTTAACAGAGATTACATTTTTGCCCTCAAATAAAAAAAGGTGAAAAAACGTGACTTACACCACTTTGCCTTTCATCGCCTCATATATACATATATATATATATATATATATATATATATATATATATATATATATATATATATAAATATATATATATATATATATATATATATATATATATATATATATATATATATATATATATGTGTGTATATATATATATATATATATATATGTGTATATATATATATATATATATATATATATATATATATATATATATATATATATATATATATATATATATATATATATATATATATATATATATATATACAGAGGCTGTTCGCACATTTTTTAGACTATTTTGGTAAGCGGTAATAAAAAATCGTTTGCTGCAAAAGAAATAATTGCAATTGTACTATGTTTTAAAAGTCAAAATTATCGTCTGCGGCTTGAAAGTTTTGTCTCTCTGGAAAGCTGTTCAGGAGGAATGGGATAGAATACCTCTTCTGACACTTAAAAAGGCATTATTATCCTGGAAATTACGGTGTCGAAAGAAAATTCAGAATAAGGGATATCAAATAGAACATTTAAAATACAAGAATTTTATGTAATTTAGCTTTGTGAATACAATATACATTGTGTAAAAAATGTGTGAACAGCCTCTGTATATGTCTGTCAAAGTTTTGACGCATTTTGGTGATTTTCTGTTTAACTGTATACTGCTTGCCCAAGCGATACAGACTGGGTTTGACGCGCGGCCAAAATTATAACTCGCGACGCAGGACATCTCAAATTTTGCTTTTCCGGACGACCGTTATGGAGGAATGTAATCCTACGTTTAAAAGGGTAATATAAAATAAGAAAAATACAAAATGAATTTTACATTATACAGAAGGCATAAAACTGCTAATTTCATTTAAAATTGCTGAAAACATATGCATTTTGTCATGCAATCGAAGCTACACGACGAAGTACGAATGTTTGTGGTAGCTGACGTTCATTTCGCCATTTTGCACTGCCTTTTTACAGTTTGTGTACGGCAGGGGTGTCAAACTCGCGGCCCGCGGGTCTTATGCGGCCCGCGACGAACATTTTTGCGGCCCGGCCAATATATTGGCACACAATAATATATAATAAAATAACCGACGCATAATTATAATAAGATAGGAAGAATTCGCTAAATGTTTTTTTAATGATACTCTTTTTTTGCTATTATTAAACAAAATGCATATATTTATGTTGAATATAATGTAATTAGGTAAATAAACCTACGTTTCTATTAATATTGATTTTTTTGCGGCCCACCTATAGTTAAACCTTGTTTGTTTGGCCAAAGGTAGCCTTTGAGTTTGACACCCCTGGTGTACGGCATCCTGATCAATAAATTTATAATAAACTAGCTGAAGTAACCGGCGATGCCCGGGACTTTAAGAATGTTTGTTAACCAAAATCAATTTAAAAATTTACGCAGTATAAATAACATAGAAAAAATATATGTGAAATGGTATACACATCTCAGAATTTAGGAATTTCAGCCTTTTAACATTGTAGCACTAAAATCTGAAAAGTAAAAATGTCAAATTGTCTAATGTTTGTTAACCAAAATTAATTTAAATCTAAACACAGTATAAATAACATAGAAAAAAACATGTGAAATCTTATACACATGAATAAAAGGAAAACCCAATAAAAAAATATGTAAATTTATAATAAACTCCTCAGAATTTAGCTATATCTAGCCTTTCATCATTGGAGCAAAAAAAAAAAAAAAAAAAGAAGCTGAAATTTCAGGTTTAGCAGAAATTTCCAATAGAACCATGATATGACTCCAGCGTTGCCTCTTAAAAAATGAAGTGTTTGACTGAGGGCTGCAAACCATTCAACTCCTCTCCACATTAAACTCCTATAAACATCCTTTACATATTAAATTCCTTTTCTCTCCATAATAAACTCCTCAGAAGTTTAGTAGATTCAGCCTTTCATCATAGTACCACTAAAAACTGAAACATCCTCTCCAGAAATATAAATTTATTAATTTCAATAATTAAACACCCACAAATGTATAAATTACACAAAAGTATTTTAACCAACATTTGAAAAATTCGTAAATGAAAAAGCATATGAAAATAAAGATAATAAGAACTTCCGAAAACGAAATTAATTACCCTTAATTTTTAATTAATAAAAAAACCAACATAATAAGAAAAAAAACGATAGTTGTTTAAAAGCATATGAAAATAAAGCTATTATAAATATAATAATGAAAAAAGCATAAGGAAATAATGCTCGCGCATGAAGTTAACGTTACGATATAAAGATAGTAATAATAATATAAACCGCGTGCATAAAATATTTAGCTTTTCAAGCGAAATAAATTAATTTTTAGAAAAGAACTACTTTTAATCGAGAAATTAAATTCATTGCACAAAATTTTCATTTTACCAACTATCTACCCTACAATTTACAACTTCAAAGAAGTAGGGTGTTGAAACATCCTCTTTGAAAAATTTACACCCTACTTCTTTTAAATCGGGTATAAATATAAAGTTTTAACAGCCAATTGAATGCCAGTTAAAAACGATTGTTGTTTAAAATCATATGAAAATTACGCTATTATAAATATAATAATAAAAAAACATAGAAAAATGCGTGCGCAAGAAGTTAACGTTACGATATAAAGATAATAATAATTATCTATATACAGTGGCTCCCAAAAGTGTTCATACACTTACGAATTTCAATGAAATAGGGGTCTATCCATTAATTAAAATGAATATTTCAGAATGGGTATTTAATAATAAGATCTATAATCTATTCTTAACAAAACTACATGAAATATTTTGAAAACATAGTAAAACTTTATTTTTAAGAAACCAGTAATCAAAAAGTAACAAAAACTTTATCTCACAAAAGTCATTGTACACTGAAATATTTTCGGATAAATTCATAATTAAAATTATCGTCTGGCATTTTATTTTTATTTTTGAATTGTGGTGGCATTTAAAATATCTTTTGGCTTTAATTTTTGCTTGCTTACTCCGTAATATTCTATTTATTATTTAAAAATGGCTCGTAGTCGTAAAGAAACAACAAACAGCATTCGAAAATTGATTATTTTTCTTCATAGTAGTGGTAAATCAGTGCAGAATATTGCTAAATTACTTAATTTATCCCATTCTACTGTGCAGTATGTGAAAAAACGCTTTAAAGAAGAAAATTGGATCGAAAACAAGGTAAGAAAAGGCCGTCCGGCAACAAAACGTGATCAGAGATTTATAATTAGAAAATTTGTGAAAAATTCATGTTTGAGTGCTGTAAAAGTTTATGCAGAATTCAATGAAACATTTTCAACTTCAATTTCACCTGAAATTTTTTGACGAGTTCTCAGATCAGCTGAATTACATGGGCGTTCTGCCCATAGAAAAATTTTTGTGAGAAAAAAAGAAAGTTTAGGTTTCCCGTCGCACTATCAATGATAAATAAGCCCCAAACCTATTGGAATAACGCCTTATTTGCAGATTAACATTTTTGGTGCCGATGGGCGTATAATTGTATGGAGAAGAAAAAAATGAGGAACTTAATCCCAAGAACTTAGTAGGAACAGTTATACATGCCGGTGGAGGTATCCTTGTGTGGGGGTGCATGTCAGCATCAGGACTAGGAAATTTGGTATTTATGGATAGCATAATGAATCATGCTGTTTTTATAAAAATTTTAAGAGACAATTTAAAATTATCAGCTCAAAATTTGGGTATTGGAAACAACTTTGTTTTTTATCAAGATAACGATATTAAGCACACGGCTCTCAACGTTCACATCTGGTGTCTCTATAATTGTCCACAAGTTTTGAAAACACCACCTCAATCGCCAGATTTAAACCCAATAGAACATATTTGGGGAGAACTGGAGGTTCGAGTACGAAAACAGGACATTCACACGAAAAGCGAACTAAACACAATTATGATGGAAGAATGGATGAGCATTGATGCAAAAATTACAAAAGAACTAAAGCAATCTATTCCCAGACGTTTAAAAGCTGTTGTGGATGCTAAAGGATATTCTACTAAATATTAATTTAACGAAAAATTAGAATATTTACTAATATGTAGAGATTTCTTACAAGTGTACGATGACTTTTGTGAGATAAAGTTTTTGTTACTTTTGGATTATTGGTTTCTTAAAAATAAAGTTTTAGTATTTTTTCAAAATATGTCATGTAGTTTTGTTAAGAATAGATTATAGATCTTATTATTAAATACCCATTCTGAAATATTCATTTTAATCAATGGATAGACCCCAATTTCATTGAAAATCGTAAGTGTACGAACACTTTTGGGAGCCACTGTATATAAAACAGTTCCGTAAATGACTCATTCACTGACTGACATACAACGCACAAACCAAACCGCTGGACCTAAAGGGCTGAAATTTTGCATGGCGATTCTTCTTATAGTGTAGGGGTGCACTAAGAAAGATCTTTCAAAAAATTTTCTTAGATTTTTTAAAACTATATTTTTAAGCTGTTATTGTAACTTTTTTTAAGTTTGCATTTAAAATAATTCTTTGAGGGTTATAAAATTTATATCATGAGAAAGATCATAAAAATTCCTTCAAAATGAGATCTTTTTCGAATTTTTACCTCCCTTTTCTGATTTTTGGTGAATTTTTGAAGATTAATTTTTAGAAATTTAATTTATTAAATGCTGATCACGTGATTTCTTTTTCTGGTACTTTAAATAAATTTATCGTCACGTGCATAACAACTAAATAAACAAAAAATATTTTTTTCCTTGCTAATGCGGCAGACGATTGGACATTATCCAAAAAAATGTTAAAATACAGTAAAAGAAATGTTCTACAAACTGTACTATATTAGCTGTACCATATTCTTTAGTATTCTTTATATTAGATTTAATTTGAATATTTTCTTCTACATTATTTTGTCTATGAAATTATCCTTTACGATTTTCTTATCTATATATATAAAACAGTTCCGTAACTGACTCATTCATTCATTCATTCATTCACTGACTGACTGACATACAACGCACAGACCAAACCGCTGGACCTAAAGGGCTGAAATTTTGCATGGCGATTCTTCTAATAGTGTAGGGGTGCACTAAGAAAGATTTTTCTAAAATTCTTCTTAGATTTTTTTAAATTAAATTTTTAAGCTGTTTTTTAAACTTTTTTTACGTTTGCATTTAAAATAATACATTGCGGATTATAAAATTTATATCACGAGAAACATCATAAAAATTCCTTCAAAATGAAATCTTTTTCGAACCTTTACCTTGATTTTCTGATTTTTGGTGAATTTTTAAAATTAATTTCTAGAATTTTATTTATTAAATGTTGATCACGTGATTTCTTTTTCTGGTACTTTAAATAAATTTATCGTCACGTGCATAACAACTAAATAGACAAAAATTATATTCTTTTTCTTTCTAATGCAGCAGACGATTGGATATTATCCAAAAAAATAAATATCCCTTACGATTTTTTTATAAATATATATATATATATATATTTTGGCATTAATTGCATACATTGACCGTTGTATTTAATTTGAATGTACTCCGTAGCGAAGCGCGAGTTTTCAGCTAGTCTATATATATAAAACAGTTCCGTAACTGACTGATTCATTCATTCACTGACTGACTGACATACAACGCACAGACCAAACCGCTGGACCTAAAGGGCTGAAATTTTGCATGGCGATTCTTCTAATAGTGTAGGGGTGCACTAAGAAAGATTTTTCAAAAATTCTTCTTAGATTTTTTTAAATTAAATTTTTAAGCTGTTTTTTAAACTTTTTTTACGTTTGCATTTAAAATAATACATTGAGGGTTATAAAATTTATATCACGAGAAAGATCATAAAAATTCCTTCAAAATGAAATGTTTTTCGAATTTTTACCTCCATTTCCTGATTTTTGGTGAATTTTTAAAGATTAATTTTTAGAATTTAATTTATTAAATGCTGATCACGTGATTTCTTTTTCTGGAACTTTAAATAAATTTATCGTCACGTGCAAAAAAAAAATAGACAAAAAAATATTTTTTTCTTGCTAATGCGGCAGACGATTGGACTTTATTTTGTCTATAAAAATATCCCTTACGATTTTTTTATAAATACGTTTTTTTTGCATCAATTGTATACATTGATCGTCGTATTTATTATAAATATATATATATATTTTTTTTTTTGGAATTAATTGCATACATTGACCGTTGTATTTAATTTCAATGTATTCCGTAGCGAAGCGCGGGTTTTCAGCTAGTAAATATATATATACAGTGGCTCCCAAAAGTGTTCGTACACTTACGATTTTCAATGAAATAGGGGTCTATCCATTGATTAAAATGAATATTTCAGAATGGATATTTAATAATAAGATCTATAATCAATTCTTAACAAAACTACATGAAATATTTTTAAAACATAGTAAAACTTTATTTTTAAGAAACCAATAATCAAAAAGTAACAAAAACTTTATCTCACAAAAGTCATCGTACACTTGTAAAAAATCTCTACATATTAGTAAATATTCTAATTTTTCGTTAAATTAATATTTACTAGGATATCCTTTAGCATCCACAACAGCTTTTGAACCTCTGGGAATAGATTGCTTTAGTTCTTTTGTAATTTTTGCATCAATGTTCATCCATTCTTCCATCATAATTGTTTTTAGTTCGCTTTTCGTGTGAATGTCGTGTTTTCGTACTCGAACCTCCAGTTCTCTCCAAATATGTTCTATTGGGTTTAAATCTGGCGATTGAGGTGGTGTTTTCAAAACTTGTGGACAATTATAGAGACACCAGATGCGAACGTTGAGAGCTGTTTGCTTAGGATCGTTATCTTGATAAAAAACAATGTTGTTTCCAATACCCAAATTTTGAGCTGATAATTTTAAATTGTCTCTTAAAATATTTATAAAAACAGCATGATTCATTATGCCATCAATAAATACGAAATTTCCTAGTCCTGATGCTGACATGCACCCCCACACAAGGATACCTCCACCGGCATGCTTAACTGTTCCTACTAAGTTCTTGGGATTAAGGTCCTCGTTTTTTTCTTCTCCATACAATTATACGCCCATCAGCACCAAAAACGTTCATCGGCAAATAAGACATTATTCCAATAGGTTTGGGGCTTATTCATCATTGATAGTGCGAAGGGAAGCCTAAACTTTCTGTTTTTCTCACTCACAAAAAATTTTCTATAGGCAGAACGCCCATGTAATCCAGCTGTTCTCAGAACTCGTCAAAGAATTTCAGGTGAAATTGAAGTAGAAAATGCTTCATTGAATTCTGCAGAAACTTTTACAGCACCCAAACGTGAATTTTTCACAAATTTTCTAATTATAAATCTCTGATCACGTTTTAACTTTGCCGGACGGCCTTTTCTTACCTTGTTTTCCATCCAATTTTCTTCTTTAAAGCGTTTTTTCACATACTGCACAGTAGAATGGGATAAATTAAGTAATTTAGCAATATTCCGAACTGATTTACCACTACTATGATGAAAAATAATCAATTTTCGAATGCTGTTTGTTGTTTCTTTACGACTACGAGCCATTTTTAAATAATAAATAGAATATTACGGAGTAGGCAAGCAAAAATTAAAGCCAAACGATACTTTAAATGCCACCACAATTCAAAAATAAAAATAAAGCGCCAGACGATAATTTTAATTATGAATTTATCCGAAAATATTTCAGTGTACGATGACTTTTGTGAGATAAAGTTTTTGTTACTTTTTGATTACTGGTTTCTTAAAAATAAAAGTTTTACTATGTTTTCAAAATATTTCATGTAGTTTTGTTAAGAATAGATTATAGATCTTATTATTAAATACCCATTCTGAAATATTCATTTTAATTAATGGATAGACCCCTATTTCATTGAAATTCGTAAGTGTACGAACACTTTTGGGAGCCACTGTATATAGACTAGCTGAAAACCCATACTTCGCTACGGAGTACATTCAAATTAAATACAACGGTCAATGCATGCAATTCATGGCTAATATATATATATATATATATATTATATGATAAATACGACGATCAATGTATACAATTGATGTAAAAAATATGTATATATATATATTTATAAAAAAATCGTAAGGGATATTTTTATAGACAAAATAATATAGACAAAATTAAATCTAATATAAAGAATACTAAAGAATATAGTACAGTTAATATAGTACACTTTGTAGAACGTTTCTTTTACTGTATTTTAATATTTTTTGGGATAATGTCCAATCGTCTGCCACATTAGAAAGAAAAAAAAATATTTTTTTTGTCAATTTAGTTTTTATGCACATGACGATAAATTTATTTAAAGAACCAGAAAAAGAAATCACGTGATCAGCATTTAATAAAATTAAATTCTAAAAATGAATCTTTAAAAATTCTCCCAAAATCAGAAAATGGAGCTAAAGATTCGAAAAAGATCTCATTTTAAAGGAATTTTTATGATCTTTCTCGTTATATAAATTTTATAACCCTCAAATTATTATTTTAAATGCAAACTTTAAAAAAGTTACAAAAAAACTGCTTAAAAATTTAATTTTAAAAAATCTAAGAAGAATTTTTGAAAAATCTTTCTTAGTGCACCCCTACACCATAAGAAGAATCGCCATGCAAAATTTCAGCCCTGTAGGTCCAGCGGTTTGGTCTGTGCGTTGTATGTCAGTCAGTGAGTCAGTTACGAAACTGTTTTATATATATAGATAAATACTTTAAAAAAATTTTTTTGATGAATTAACCCATCAACTTGAAACAAAATGAAGTTAATTGGAAGTTAGCTTGCATTTGACTAGTTCCCTTTCCGGCCAATAGATGGCTACACCAGTCTGCAAAACAAAATTCACTGAAAATAACTGAAAATAAATTCAATGCTGCTTAACCCATTAACCGCCAAAACTATAAGGGGTGAATTTTTTTTTATACAAATAATATTGGCTATTTATTCATTTGAACATATACAACATTAATTTATGGGTAAAATAACAAAACTGGTCTTAACTTTCGAAAAATCGAGTGTTTCGTTCGCGCAACGTCAGCGGAATAAGAGTGTTGACATTAAGTGAGTTCAACTGAACTTACTGCAGGGTTTTCTTGGATTTGAGCACTGGGAATTTTTTTTGGAACAGATTTCTCAGACGCACCGGGCTTGGCGACAAGTTGGAGCCAAAACTTTTTGACGCCAACTTGGTTGAAAGATGGCGTCAACACATTTTGGCACCAACTTGACAAAAAGTTGGCGTCAAATGTTTTTGACGCCAACTTTTCCCTACTCCGCAGACATGTTAAAGTGCGAAATGTAAACAAAAACATCAATGGCGACTAAGAAACAACAAATAAGTTGGAAAACAAACTTACCGCTGGCTTTACGAAACTCGTAAGCGCACACGGGATCTTCGCTTCGCTCAGATACCCTCGCTACACTCCGCTACGCTACGTTCCGCGTCAGTCCAAAAACATTACAGAAAAGCCGCTGCCGCTGGCTGTAGCGGTCAGTAAAGCAAAGCTTACGCTGGCCATACGAATTCGTAGGCGTAAACGGCAATTCTCCATACAAAACCTATTACACACCTGTTTTCAATAAAATCCAGCTTAAACAACAACCTCGTGCACTCAATGGCAACTTAGAAGCCATTGCACTCAATAAATGAACATAGCACCAAAAAAAACACATATAACATCAAATAATGCACAAAATTTAAACTTAACTTTATAATCCACCATTATTTTAAAAACTCACACACCGCATTCAAAATTGTTCAACATAAGAAGAATCTTTTAATTCGTCAAAATAAATCACCTGTCAAATGCACGTGATACATCCGTCACGAAATAATCACATGATAAATACGTCACGAATTTACAGGAGCCACAACGTTGGCGCCTTAATCGCCTCAGCTTGGCAACCAAAAAATTTCGCCAAAATCGCATGGTTACCACGCCATACACAAATTCGCCAAGCTTTCAATGCGGTGCGTTTGAGAAATCTGTACCTTTTTTTTAAACTTTGTTACACTTTAGAAAGATAATGATCACTTTACAGGTAATTTATTTATTATAAAGATTTAACTTTTTTTTCCTTTACAAAATTACCCCCTTACAAAATTATTATATCCAGAAAACAGTTTCTATCACGAAAAGCTTCACTACAATCACGATACTAGAGTAACGTGACAAACTTTTCATGGATAAATTGTCTGGCTATGGCATTGTTTACTACGCAGTCTTCTGCTGTCTTCGGACTTGACAATAAAATTTTCACGTTCTCCACGTAATGGCTTTTGCATGCTGAATGTCCTTATCAAGAGATCAGTAAATTTCTTCCTGAGGTAAAGAATAATATCCCGTCGGCAACAATATTCCAATGAACCGTCTCATGTATGCTTCAGATGCTAAAAAAAGGGGGGTGATTCTTTTGTTGAACACATGAGTTTGTCTATTCTACGAGAAGGGAATAAACCTCTGAGCCAAAGAGAAGATCAAAAATCTCTGCACTAGTTTTATCTTGTATTATACTTTTCATAGTTCCGATTTGATCTTTTTCTTCATTTTTCGGCTGAGACATATTCAATGGTCCCTTCTTTATACATTTCAAATCTTCAGTTTTTGTTATTTTAATTTTTTTCGAAAAACTTGTACTGTTTTTAGGAGGCAAACACTTCTTTTTTACTCACACTTCAATTTCGACAGTAGTATCGCATGGTAAATCATCATTGCCACTATTCAAAATATTATCATTTCCTTCTTCTTCATCACTAGCCTCTGCTGTCTCTGGTAGAATAACAACAATATCAGTTTAATTATCGTCATCATTATCTGAATCTTCGTCGAAAATTCTTTGAAGAACTTCTTTAAACGTAAAGTATCTAGTTTTAGGCATTTCTATAACCACAGAACGGGGGAAAGTTCTACGGAGTCGAGCGACACATGTGAATACCCTTTTCCCGCTGACGTTGCGCCAACGCAACACCTGTTTTTTTCTTCCTCCCCCACCCAAACAAAATCAACCGATTGATGGAATGTTCTGATAAACTTTGACCTTAGCTAAAAATAAATCACCCCTAAATCTCACGTTTGTCTCCCTATATTTCTTCTGTGAAAAAGACCAGGAGAAAGTTCTCGTTCAAAAATGCTTAACTGTCTGTCTAAGTTTGGAATTCGTTAATTAATTAAAAGAACAGTTGAAGGCAAATATTTTTCAATTCGATTATTATCCCTACTCAAAAACTACTGTTAACATAAAATTCATTTGATAGCTAAATTTTTATACGCATTTATTTTGACCGTTGCGTCAACGCAACACCAGCGGCTAATGGGTTAAAGATGGCTATAAGTATTAAAAAAATGCATTGTCATCGTGTTCTGAGCTATTCTAAAAGTATCAAATGTCTAGCTAGTCAGGAAGTTAGTTAAAAATCGATTGCAAGATTTGTACTAGACAAACACACACACACAAACAAACACACAAAAAGCAAGTTAATAAAAACATGGTAAAAAGTAGGCTTGGTCAGCGAATCATAAGCAGTCACATTCTCCTACGCTTCTTAGATGGAGGGGAGATATCTGGAAGGCGTAATAAAGTTCAACTGACTTTATGAGAGTGAAACTTGGTTGCTAGGTTCATTCGATATTTTTGCTGTAGTATGACGAAAATGGCTCCACCGCACACTTTCTTCTCTGATTATGCATGGTTTTCGAAGAAGCGTATCTTACAGTTCCGTTGCACGTTCGTTTTGCAGGTGCGGCTTTTTAAAGCCGCTCCGCCATGGATGAAAGGAAGGTGACTGTACCTCTGATGGTGAGATCTGACGACGACATCCAGTTTGTAGAAGAAGATAACGACACGATATCCGAGACTGAACCCTCTACAGTCAGCAAAACGGTAAGGACCATTTGAAAATTCGCAGTAGTTCTCAAATTCTGAAAATCTCATATTCGGCTAAAAATAGTTCTCCTTTCAATGGAATTCATATGTACAAGTGAAAATCTTTTCCGATGTACCCATTTCGTTTTTTGTTAGGCGTGAAGCCACTGATTACTTAGTGGTCGCTGCTAATGGGAAGTTTGCAGTTGAACGGCTTCTATTATCCTCCTGAAAACACTGTAACTCCTCCCACCGGAAAAGATCCATTATTTCTAACTCCTACTTTTCAGTTTTCCATAACAACGGTTCCTTTACAACTTTCGGTTAAACAGAAGCCACGGAAATTTTGAATGAAAATTTTGAAACGATGCTTACATTTTCCTTGAGCGCATGATCTTAGTACTTGCGATTTGCGTTCCGAAAGGTAAAGATCCGTCATGGCTCTTTTCGGGTCTCACCGGGCTTGAACTGCAGTGATAACTAGGATTTATTCGAATAAGTGGGCTCGTGAAATTCGCAAAAGAGATTTTAAGGTAAAGTTACTTTACAATGGATTATTGTATTGAGTTAAGGGAAATTAAATATAAATGGGAAGAAAAAGTGCGACGAGTGAAACGCGTGACGAGTGAAAACGCGACGCGTTTCATGACGAGTGAAAACGCGAGAGAGAGGGGAGAGTGAGTCTGGTGATGGCTCAAGTGAACAGCGCGGGTACGCTTACGGAAAGCACTGTCCTGATAATCATAATCGGAGAATTCACCAATTATCTCGTTAGGAATCTTGTCGACTGAGAGCTGTTGAGAGACCCTACGGAAAGGAATCCCTCTTACTGACAGCATTAGAGAGGTATCTGAAAGCATTTCTAATATTCCCCAGAGTTCTATTTTGGTAGCGTTCAATGATATCGATGTCAGATTTGGCAGCCTGGGTCCAGACAAGTGCAGCATAGAAAGCTGTTGGAAGAATTACTGACTAATAGAGTAGCACTTTATTCCTGCTGTTAAGGTGGGGACCGAAAAGAAGAGAACGTGGCGATTTGACTTTACCGATCATCTTGTTTTTGACATTTTGAATGTGGGGTTTAAAAGTGAGCCGCCGGTCGAGGGTTACACCCAGGTACTTCTCAGAGTTCTCCCAATTAATAACCGAGTTGGAAATGTAAAGTCTGGCAGGATTTTTATAACTTGTTTAGAAATGGATGGCTTGCCATTTAGAGGGGTTAACTTTAATTTTCCATTTAACAAACCAATCGTCCAGAGCATCATTATGATTTTGAATAAAACTGGCTATTAATTGGTGAGCAGTGGCCAGGATGGCAGCGTCATCTGCATACAGGGCAAGAGAAGTGTAATTATTGCGAGGAATGTCATTATATGTAAATTAAATAAAGTTTGGCCGTGAATGGAGCCTTAGGGGACTCCGGCAGTAATTGATTTGTGTGAAGAGAACATGTTTTGCGCGCCGACGCAGAAAGATCTTTTGCAGAGGTAGTTGTGTTCAAAATGCATATTAAGCTGAATTAGTTTACATATGAGTACTCTTGTAGAAAGCCTTTGCAAAATCTAAAAGGAGTATTCCAGTTGGTCTCCGCTCTTGAAGTCCACAAGAATCAAACTCTACGACTCGGAGCAACTAGTGTGTTGTTCTGTGGAGGTTACGAAAACTAAATTGCTCTGGAATAATAATGTTATTGAGGCTGATTTAATTCTATTGAGAATAGCACGCTCGGCTATTTTAAAAAGAGAGTTCAGTAAAATAATTGGACGATAACTCTCAGACAAAGTTAAATTTGAACCTAGGTTGGGAATGGGGCGGGCTACAGCTGATTTCCAGTTTTTGGGGGAAGTATGAAAATTTGATGATGGCGTTAACAATTGCACTGAGACTGGGGGGAACGATAGTAGGGGGAACATTTTTGATCACGAGGTTAGTAATTTTGTCCAAGCTAAGAGCAAAAGATAAAGCTTTAGAAATATTTTAAACTGTCAGTTAGTAAGCTCAATGGATCCATAACGTTTTTTTAGGCGTAACGCCACTTATCACTCATTGGAATTGGTTATGGGAAATATTTAGCTTTACCAATCTCGAGTCAGAATTTTCCCTCATATCCTCTTGAAAACAATCTAAGTTCTGGCACAATGGATACATAGACCCAGAGCGGATATTTTTTTTCGGTCGTGACGTCCCTTATCGCATATTGGTCCCCGGATAATAAGAAAATTTTAGCTTAAGTATTACGTGAATTCCATCTCTTGAGTTTTAACGTAGGATTACGTTCCTCAATAACGGTCCCTCGGAGAGAAAAAAGTTGTCCTGCGTCGCGAGTTATAATTTTGGCAGCGCGCCAAACCCAGTAGCAGTAAACAGTTAAACAGAAAAGTACCAAAATGCATAAAAAAAGAGGTAAGCAAACGATAAGTAATCCTACGTTGATACCCGCGGTAGTAGAGGAGAATACCTGAAATTTTTTCACAACCTCCTTATCACCTCCCACAACCTTCTACTACAATGGTTTCATTCCTCAACATTTTAAAACATGCATGGAAGTAAAAGGGGAAAAATTTATTTTTTCTTACCGCCTCGAACAAGTTAATTTGCCTCCTAAATACTTTGTCAGTCAGCAAGGTCAGCAAAGTCATTCATTGCATTAAACAGTAAATTGTAGATAGAATAAAGTATAATACTCCTATTTTGTGGAAAAGCACTTGCGGCAGCGACTTTTTAAAATAATTTCGTATTTCAAAACGAGGTGCATCGTTTCTTTCTACAGAATCCAGGAAACACCGATAGACAAGTCGAACATGTGTACAACGAAATAACTCCAAAAGGGATGCCTATGAATTTTCTTGGAGTTCCTAAATTTACCGCATCGCGATCTACCTCCACAGAATCATCGGACGGCGCTCTGCCAATGTTAGTACGAAGTTCGAGGTAAAGTGTGTATTTTAATTACTTTTTCTTGTGAATTAAGGGGATATTTTTACTTTATTGGCTAAAGTAAAGAAGCGGGTATCCCTTTTTTGGTGAAGGCAATAAACGCGCCAAAGTGGCAGCTGGTAGCCTCGCGTGCTGAAGCTGGGCTATGGCAAACCTATTTGCACATGCGCAGTGTTCTGAATAATTTTTAAAAAATTGAAGAATTTTAGGCTTGTTAGCCATTTTTTGAGGTTACTCGTTTAGAATTTGAGGTTTTATGTGTAGAATTTTGCTATTGGTTTTTGACTTTTAGAAAATGGATTCTGGAATAAATTTAATGTATGATTGGAGTAAGATTGCAAGTTCTTTTATTTTCTTGAAAGGGATGGAAAGCATGAAATTCTTACATTTTGTATGGATTTAGGCTTGATTGAGAGTAAATAGGAATGTCCGACATGTTTTAAAGACATACGTTTGTTCAGAGAAAGGATAGGAGCGATGGTTTTGAGTGCCGTGTTAAAGGTGTAAAAGGACATTTTGTTAAAAGATCTGTGAGAAAAGGATCATGGTTTAATGAGTGCTTAGTTTGATTCAGGTTGACGTTTTTTGGGTGAAAAAGGCAATGAGTGAATTTATTACGGAGGAACTGGAAGTTTCGGAGGTGACTGCGGGTGATTGGAAGAGTTTTTGCAGAGAAGTGTGCGAGGAAACAATTGTGCTCGAAAACGTGAAGCTTGGTGGCCCTGGTGTAATTGTGGAAATAGATGAAAGGAAATGTGGGAAACGGAAGTAAAAGAGTGACAGGAAAATCGGTGTTTGGTGGGATTGATATGGGATCATCCAAGGGTTTTATAGCAGTTGTAGAAAATCGCACGATAGAGAATCTCCTGAGTGTAATCAAAGAGTTCATAATTCCGGGGGCGACTATTGTATCTGACTGTTGTAAGTCCTATGAGTGTCTTTCAGATGAGGGCTATGTGCATTTATCAGTTAACCATAGCATTACTTTCAAGGACCCGAAAACTGGCGCTTTCACAAATGCAATTGAGGGCACTTTGGGTGTGATAAAAAGAGAATTTAGAGCACAAGGCATACGTATGGTGGAGAACCAGTTTGATTACTATTTAGCAGCATTTTTTTTGGCGCAGGAAACTTAAAGACATTCCGCAAGCGATGTTTAAATTTGCGCTCAGTTGTTAATGTATATTCTCCTCATACCAAAGATTTCAGAGAAGATTAGGTGGTAAACGATTTATGCTCATTGTAAATGTACCGTATATTTTTAACTGTCATTATTTTTTTAAAATTTCCAATGGCAAGTTAAAAGACACCTGAGGTCACAATAACACACACAAAAAAAGAACATAACAAGAACAAACGTGACATCAGTAAATCTATAAACTTAGGGCGGCTCTCGCCACCCAATAACGCTCCCAAATTGCAATATGGGGAAGAGCAGGGCAAATGCGAAGATGACAAAAGTCCATTTCCTCTTTAAGATCACAAAGAGTACATAGAGGGTCCGATGTGACATTGATGGAATGAAGATGTTTACGGAGGCAATCATGCCAAGTAACAAGACGAAAAATTGCAACAGATTTCTTTCTGGGCCACTCGAGAATTTTACGAATCTGTTCTATCCATAGTTTACCACTATTTTTATGAGTAAGTTCCTGGAAAAATGAGGTCCTGAAAACCTTCATAACAATAGCCCTGGTGGAGTGATAAGGGAGACCAAAAATTGTCGTTTGCTGGACAGAAGCTCCCTTCTTAGCCAGGAAATCAGCAGCCTCATTTCCCTGAACACCACAATGGGCAGGGATCCATTGAAGCACAACCTCTTTGCCGTTACTGGAAAGCCAATTAAGGAGATCAAAACAGTGATCGACAGTAGAGGGGCGAGAGGCACTCTGAGTATCAATAGCCTGAAGATCAGCCTTAGAATCCGATAGGAAAACCACCCTGGGGAAAAATTCATGCCGAGACTGAAGCTGAATTAGGGCTCGGTGAATTGCCGCTACTTCACCGTCAAAAGCACTAGCATGAGAGTCAATAGGAGTGTAAGAGGAGAACAGCTCACAATGAAAACCGGCACCGGCATTAATGGAGCCATCAGTATACACTCGCAACCAATCCTCTTCCGGGTAGCGAGCGTTTAAAGTTTCATATGTGAGAGCCTTGAGCACGTTTACACTAGATTGAGACTTAAGAACTCTCTGTTGGAGTTCGAGGCAGATGGAGAAATTCTTGTTTTCGACAGGGTTTCGTAATGGCAAGAAACGCCCAGTCCCTAAATCCAGGCCCAAACCCTAGATCACTTCAAGAATCTCCTGCACAAAACCTCTTTGTGTTTTCAAATTCCGCTTGGTCTCAAGAGGAACACATTCCCAGAGGGACAGAGAGTCTGGGGTTCTGATGATCTTTTCCCAAAGAAGTACAGCATTTTCTTGGATAATAACTTTAATGGGTCTATTATTCGTACATAACTGCATGCAATCAATATTTGTAGTTTTCACACCACCGGTAATAAGGCGAAGTGCCTGATTCTGGAAAATTTCTAGCTTATCGAGGGTTTGCTTTGAAGAGGTGATCAGAGGTTCACAACAGAAAGTTAATATAGGCAGAATATAGGTAATATAAGTGGTGTTTAAAACAGATCTTGAGCAACCCCACTTAGAACCCGCAAGGGTCTTTAAAAGTGATAGTCTTTTCGTAGCTCGACTAACCACATCCTCCACATGCGTCTTCCAGGAAAGTTTTCTATCCAGAGTAACACCCAAGTATTTAAAATTTTCAGTTGTTGGAATTGGATGCCCTCCATAGAGAAGCCGTGGTGTGAATGGCTGATGAGAAAGAGAGAAAGACTCTACTAGTGTCTTATCAAGATTTACTTTCATGTTGTTTCGCTCAGTCCAAATCTTTAAAATACTAAGAGCTTTATTTAGAATGAGATTAATATTACGTTCAGCAGTTCTCTTAGGGGACACTGACCAAATGACTAAGTCGTCAGCATAGAGAAGACATCTGATACCCTCAATTGATTTCAGTTCGGTGATCAGTTCATTGATGTAAATGTTATAAAGGGAACAACTGGAAACTGCTCCCTGAGGTAGACCTGTTTTAAGGCCTCTATATTTTGAATGATAGTTGTTATACCTAACTCTGCAGAGTCGGTTATTCAGAATGCCTTTATACCATTTAAGCATGTTAGCGTGGAAACCGATGTCTGAGAGCTTCAGAAGAAGATATTCCCACCATACTAGGTCATAAGCTGACTTGAAATCAACAAAAACTGCTGAGAGTATAAGTCTTTTATCCATAGCGTCCTTAATAGATTGACTCAATAGCGCCACTTGTTGGTTTGTGGATCTAAAACGTCTGAAACCGGCTTGACCTTATTTGTTTTTAGATAGTAATTTAGTCTTTTTGAAACAATTCTTTCCATGGTCTTACACAGTATGCTGGTTAGAGAAATAGGTCTGTAACTAGAGAGAAGACCCGGATCTTTACTCTTTTTATGGATCGGGATAATCGGGGATTTACCCCATTGGGAGGGAAGAATTCCAGAGGTCCAGATGATATTAAAAAGGATCAGAATAGTTTCGTGGGCACGAGGGCCCAAATGCATGAGAAATTCAGAAAATATGCAGTCATCACCTGGGGATTTTCGAGGTTTTAGGAAATATAACTGTCATTATTGAACATGCTATTTTGTTGTTTTTTTGCGAATTTTTCAAAATTTGCCGCAATCACATTCCGACGGATACGAGTGACAACATAGCGGATAACATGTAATTTTGTTGTTTGCTAAGGAAGTCTTCCTTGTCCTGTGCCGCTTGGAGCCCTTTGGCGTGGTTTCTGAGTTTTCCGCCAAGCGCGGAAAACACAGAAACAACGGACCAGATGTGGCAGACGCACCGCGTTGATGAAAAGTTGCAGCTAAAACTCTTTGGCAGGAAAACCTCGTTTTCCCAGACCTGTTAGACTTGCTATAGTATTAGTATGGCCCCCAGAATCAGGGTCAACAAAATGAATACTATGATTAACAGACAAATGTTTAAATTCTTCTGTTCCTATGTCTTTCCAGCCATCTGCCAGGACTATTGTAGTTCCTGACAGAGTCTACTCCTCTATATAGTCAATAAGAGTTTCCTTAGTCCTATCCGCTACAGCCACTAAAAGCAATCTGCTAGATCCCCTTTCCACACCTCCAAAAATCCACTGCCTCTCAACTGGATGCCCTCGATGATTCTACCCCTCCCCCCCCCCCTTTGGTAGGACTGCAGTTTAGGGTGCCCTTTGTCTTTTTGGCGTAGGGTTTTCGATTTTCAGCAATTTTTTTAAAACCCGGGTTTCGGGTTTGACGGTTTTTTTTTTATTATTTAAAACCCGAGTTTACTTGGTTGGTTCCAGGGGGTCAATAGCAAAGAACTAAAATAATAAATAGTTTATTAGAAACATTTAATTTATTTCAGAATTTCAGATATAAAAAATAACAGTAAATAAATTTAATGTTAGTAAACATATACCTATATGTATAACATAAATAAAAGTGGCACAAATATCTCATTTTTTACAAAACCGCCTTACTACCATCATTGCACTCAACGTATCATCATTGAGTCGGCTTCTGAGTTTATTAGCAAAGAGACCCATTACAGAAAATGCTCGTTCTGCTTCCACCGAATTGTTGTTAAAGACCGGAAAAGTTTATCTAGCATTTCAGGTTGGCTTTATGTTGCCCGAAATAATTCAATTTTTTCTCTTATGATATACTAGCGGCCCGTTCCGACTTTGTCCGGATTGAACAAAATATTGTACCAATAAATTTCCAGTTGATAGCCAATAAATTGCAAATCTTTTTTACCTTAAATATCCAATAAAAAGCGTAGTTCCAAATGTAGTTTTCTTCAATAAACCCTTTAACGTTGCCAGTTTCAAAAATCCTTTTTGTATTTATCAATACCTCCTCTACTTGAATCTTTCAAATATTACAACCTTTTCCTTACGGAGTGGGATAGCATATATCCGAAGCACATACTCTCGAAAAATACTGTGTGATGTCGGCAGAGATATAGTCTCGAATTCCACTTCGTTGTGACTTTCCTAACGGCTTTGCCCCCAAAGAACAATTGTGTGACATTCTGGGAACGGAGGGTGAATCTTGCAAAATAGGACTGAATAATAATCTTTTGTCGTTCTAGCTAGAGGTTATTTCTTTTCAGGCTAGAGACATCAGAAGGGCGGTTCACCCGCGGTTCATCCATTTTCAGCCTTTTGAGAGATGAAAGAGGCACGGGGTGCCGATGAACTACTATTGAAATTCTTCTTCAATAGTAAGAAAGCAATTAACCACTCTTTCCCCTGACCCCCCCCCACGCTGAATGTCCCACACGTTAAATGTGGATAGGAAGTAGATAACATTTTCCCGTCCTAAAGAGCGATTTTGAAAAACAGACCCCGTAAGCTAAAGGGTGTTGCTATGGTTACTTGATTGCGGTTGACAAAGGAAAAGTTGTAAGGTACATTGTAATGTACAAAAGTTGTACATTACCCTCCACATACAAAATCTGCTCTCTCTCTTTATATATTATTATAGAAGTATAGATACACATTGGTATCTCAAAATTAGAGTGAGAGATGAAATAAAAATACAAAAATAAAAAAAAAGGATTTTAAGTAAAGAATGTTTTTTTAATTATTTTAAGCACCTAAAATAATATTCAAATTAATATTACGTTACTTAATAATTGTGTGCACGGCCGCCATCTTGGATTTTTTTGCGCCAACTTGGCGATTTTACCGTGTTTTGAGGAGTTTAAAAATTCTCGCCAATGTGTTTTAAGCGGTGTTTTCAAAACGCTGGACTTTGAATTTTTTTAGCTTTTTTAATTAAAACCACTTTTTTAAATTATGAAACTTGGAAATTTTTTTGAAAAAATCATTTAATCGTTGGACTGAGATTTTTTTTTGTCATTTTTAATTAAAAACTACCTTTTCAAATTATGATCCATATGAAAAATTTGGTCAAATGAATTTTACTTACAGATAAAATTTCAATGCCATGTATTCAGTTTGCCCTACCTCTTTGACTAATAGCAATGAATCACCAAAATATTATGCCAATATATTGTTAATTAGAAAAAAAATACAGCATTTTCGTACCACCTAAATAACTTGCAATTTAAAAATTATCTAAAATTCAGCTTTGAAAAATGTAAAATAATTATGAACCCATAAATTTATGGTGAGTAATCAGATCCTCTTTTTTTTTTGTTTGTTTGGTTAGTGCATTGTGGTAATGAAATTTTACTTCAGATTTGACCTTAACCAAATATTTGGTGCATACAATAAAATAAGTACAAGGATTATTTGACCATTTATCCTGCTGTGTTGGAAATAAGAAAAAAAAAAACCCTTTTCCTAAACCAATAACTTAATCTTAACTAACTTCTTAACTTAGGTTCCTGGGGAGAGAGAAGTTGAACTTCAGTTATTTAAATTTATTTATAATCCACTACAACTTGGAATTATAAAATATTTTAAAATATATTGTATTTAAAATGTATACTGTATTTTACATTTTACGAAAAAATGATGGCAGATAATTTTTACTTCAAATAAATGAAATGGTGTATCATTATAGTATACTAATTGACAATCGATAAACAAAATTAAAAGCAACTTAAATTTAATAAGTTAACGAAAAACTGATAATGGATTCAAAAATTTTCAACAAAAAGACTCTTAGTTTAAAAAATAATTTACTCTTTTGAGTATGGTCAATTTGACTCAGATTTCCAGGTCAAGGCCGAGATCTGACCTAAAATTATTATACTGTAATTAAAAGATCACATAAGAAATAACTGTTTGATCTTAAAATTAGAGAATTTGACATTGGGTTATTTTTACCAGAACGCAATAATTATCGCCATGCGAAATGCGCCAAACTCTGGCGGAAAAATCCAAGATGGCGGCTGTGCACACAAATCTAGAGTACTCCCCCTAACTTTATTTCTACTGATCAGATATACATAATATATAGCCTATGTCCATCTGGAATAATGTACCTTTCAAACAGTGAAAGAATTTTTCAAATAGGTGCAGTGGTTCCGGAGATTACCCTCCACGTACAAAATCGCTCTCTCTTTATATATAAGTATAGATGAACCAGATTTTGATTTTTTACGATTTTCCTTATAATCATTCTCCTGCAGAAACATACTAAGCCCATCACATTTGTTTAGTACAAGTACCAATACTCGTAGCTCCATCTTCAACTCCCACCTCAACGCCTTCTTGGTCGGCATGGTCGTGTAGCTGAAGTATTGCGCAATTCACACGGCATAACGCACGTGCTGCCCCAAATCATAAACTTGAGTGAAATTGAACTATGGCGTACGACGCCGCCAATATAGCTCCATCTCATTTCGTCTCATTGTATTTTTTTATTCATTTGTTTGAGAGCTGTACCGAGTCCGACTTGTTAAATTTCGGTCTTGGTTCCAAATTAAGGAATATAATTGGTATTCTACTGTAAATAACTAATTCTCCGGATTTACATTAAAAATTCCCCGGGTTTCGGGTTCGTAAAATCTTTGAAAAACCAGGGTTTTCGAGTTCGGCGAAACCCGGGTCAAAAACCCTATTTTGGCGCTAATAATGCCAATGTGCCATTTAAGTTGGCGGCTATAAACATCCATCGTGATGTATGCGTCACGAAATAATCACATGACAAACACGTCAGAAATTTGCAGAAGTAAGAACATTGGCGCAAGCGTGAGAAAACTCGCACACTTGGCGTTTATTAAGATAGAGAAAGAACCAAATTCCGGGGGCACCTTCTATGCAGTAAAAATGCACTTCGAGGTGCCCCTTGTTTTTTTGACGATAAACATCCATAAAAACAATGCAAATGCAATAAAAGGCATAAACTATGAGTATCAAAATTGTAAAAAACACAATATAGAAAAATTTTATACACAGTTGCATTGTATCAAATTTTTACATTTGCAAACGTATGAAGTACAATTTTTTAAATTATCAAAAAAATTCTGAAACTTAAGACAGAAAATATGGGTACTTATTTTCAGGGCCCGATTTAGAAAATTCTTGACTATAGGCACAACTCGGAATGGGGGGCCCCTAACACTGATGTGGGCGTAAAATTTCCAAAATTGACACACAAAAAAAAATAATCATGAATCACTGTGAAGGTACCATTTTACCAAGAATTGGCTATTTGAAGCGTAGAAGCCTAGAACATTATCAAATAACAAAAAGCAATACAACATATTAATTTCATCATTAAAACACCAATAAAATACAACCAGAAAAACTTATTAATCCCTTATATACACTATAACTATACATATGATGAACCTATCAATCAAATTTGAAAGGATATATCAAAAATTGCTATTAAAAAAGGTAAAATAAAAAAAAAATTTGAATTGGGCATTTTTCTTTTAAAATAAACATTTTTGGGGGCCCCCAACATTCGGGGGCCCCTAGGCCCGGGCCTACTGGGCCTAATGGAAAATCAGGGCCTGCTTATTTTAGGCAGAACTAGCTTTGTCCGAAGACAGCGGTATAAATAAATCTTTAACACAATGAAAGTATGAAGTCAATAAATTAGAAGAAGCAAAAAACAAATAAATTAGAAGAGACAAATTAGAAGCTTTCCATTCATAGCTTGGTAGAATTTTGTAAAAATGCACTTCGGGGTGCCCCTTGATTTTTTTTTTTTTTTTTTTTTTGGCGCCACTAGTGCAAACGTGCCATTTAAGATTGCGGCGATAAACATCCATGTGATATATGTGTCACAAAATAATCACATGACAAACACGTCAGAAATTTGCAGAAGTAACAATATTGGCGTACGAGTGAGAAAACTCGCACACTTGGCGACCAAATTCCGGGGCACCCTAAACTGCAGTCCTATCTCTTCCTATTTCCGAACTTAGATTCGTTAATTTCAATTACCTTATCCTTATCCCCTATTTTTTCAGAAGTATTACAAATATAACCCAAAATGGTCTCATTAATAAAAATCGCATAGTTACCACGCCAGACAAAAAAAATCACCAAATTTGGCGGGTGATGCATTTGGTACATCTGTACTCATTATATACCTACATGTGTATATTATGCACTGATTTTTCATTTTTTTGGGGGCTGTCTTTGATAATTTGTTTTGTTTTAAGCCTAAGTGGCATCGAGAAAATGGCGTCGCTTAGGTAGGTTGTTATAACTGCGATTTGGCTCGGTTTCTGAATTTTCCGCGATTGGCGGAAAGCTCAGAAACCGCGCCAAATTTCGCCAAGCAGCATAGGATACTCTCTTCCCGGAAAGAATGTCATTTAGGATTTATTCTGAAATATTTATGCTATTTAAATTGCTTAAAACTGGCGGTATATTCTTTATATGCACGTAATTTTGGTGTCCGCCATGCCATTACAGTCGTTTTTAATGGCGTTTTTTGGCGAATTTTGAAAACGTCGGCGAACCGTGACAAGGGTACCCACTTCTTTACTTTAACCGAATATTCTTCCAGTTTGAAACTCTACAAGAAGAAAATTTTGTCATTTCTGAAATATCAAAACTGACTAAAGCGCTGATCTCGCACACATGAAAAGAACGCTCAGAATTAAAGCTCCTGGAACGGATCCATCTAGGGGCACAACTCTCAGGGGGACAACAGAGTTCAGAAGCACATGGATTAACGGGAAAATCTTACGAGTTACCCGTTATTCCATTCCAAGTATATCCATTCCAAGATATTTTTAAAAGAAAAGCAGAATTACAGATAAGCTCAGGTTCTCAAAGCCATTAAGACATGATGTTCTGCAGTGACAAATGATTGCGCCATGATCATGCTGTTAGCGGGGAACCACGCAAAATTTTGTGTGTTTGTATATACACTGAAGTGCCACTGAATTAGGGATAGCAAAGCCTATGCAAATTGTGTAGCGCTGCGCATCATGTATGCGCAAGTGAGGGCGCTGTGGTAACTGCATATATAGCGCGTACTGTGGTTGTTCTGAATTAGTTGTTGGAATTGCCAGTATAGGTAAACTGCCTGATTTAGACGACTTCGATCGCGGACAAATCGTAGGTGCGCGACGCATGGGCCATTCAATTTCTGAAATCGTCAGACAGCTAGGATTTTCAAGGTCGACAGTGTCAAGAGTATACCAAGAATACATGGATGGTGGAAAAAAAACTAGCGATCGGGTAAATTTCAAAGGACAATTAGCCTTGACAGTGCGTGGTGAGAGACGGCTCAGGCGTATTGTACGTAGCCAGCGAAGCCAAACATTAGCTCAAATTACCACCCAGTTTAATGACGGTGCCAGTCGTACAGTCAGTAAACGGACTGTGCAACGCTCGCTTCACCGTATAGGTTTCGGGAGCCGTCGACCTACGAGAGTACCATTGCTCTATACTCGCCATCGGACTGCACGTCTTGCCTGGGCAAGAGAGCACAGAGACTGGAGTGTAGAGGACTGGAAACGAGTAGCATGGAGTGATGAGTCTCGATTCCGACTACTTAACGCCGACGGGAGGCTGAGAATATGGCGTCAGGCTCATGAAGTCATGGATCCTGCATGCCTGGCTGGAACTGTACAAGGGCATGGTGGCTCAATCATGGTCTGGGGTGTTTTTTCGTGGCACAGTTTTGGATCTTTGGTGCGTGTACCAACCTCCCTCAATGCAATTCGGTACGTAGAGTTGCTGGGTGATCACCTCCATCCGTTTATGCTGTTCTGTTATCCGCACGGTAATGGAGTTTTCCAGCAATACAACTGTACCTCTCACAAGTCCCGGTTGGCTACTGGCTGGTTGGATGAGCATTCCTCTGACTTCTCTGTCATGAATTGGCCACCTAGAAGCCCAGACTTAAATCCTATTGAGCATCTTTGGGATGTTTTGGAACAAGGCGTGAAAGGCCATCACACAGCACCAAAGAACCTTACTGAATTATGGACAGCTTTAGCCAATATTTGGCAAGCCATTTCCGTGGAACGTTTCCAGAAACTTGTTGAATCTATGCCTCGTCGTGTGGCAGCCGTTATCAAGGCCAGAGGAGGCCCAACTCGTTACTAGGTAGGTATCCCTAATTCAGTGGCACTTCAGTATATATATATATATATATATATATATATATATATATATATATATATATATATATATATATATATATATATATATATATATATATAGATAGATAGATAGATAGATATAGATATATATGCATGTATGAATGTGTGTGTGAGTGGTACTTACGTATTAACCGAATCAGGTGGGCATTCTTTGGGCGCAGCGCTGTTTCTTCGTTCGTGGAGAAATTTCGTAGCTATCACTTTGAATATGGTTTCAAAGCAGTCTTTTCCTTTAGCAGTTTGATCTTCACGCCCAATAAATACGGCAAGGTAAGAATGCAGATGGTGGCATGTTGCGCTTTGTTGTTTTTCATTTCTTCACTTGGCAGAACCCAACAACGCGCTGAGTGTGTCAACGAAGTGGAATTTATGATCCACTTTTCCGTGAATGAAACCAGCTTCTTGTAAATCACTCGTTTTGTAAGCTTTCCAACAATCCGAGTAAAGTGGATTGACATCTTTAGTGATCTTCAGCTTTACGGCAAAATTACTTCTGTCAGGAACAAAAAGTTTTATTTGCCATATCCAGTTCTTCCTGAACGCTTTGCACCAACAATAAGTAAATCGCACGGATGTCGCGAACGAAATTTGACTGACTTCAAATCAATTTCCATCTCGCATTCCCACATGTTGGGATGCGAATTAGCTCATTTACGAACGTCCAGTAATAAGAGGATGATATCTTTCTCATTACTCGCCAATTCCCAAAGACATATCCCGAAAAAATATATAGAGAAGAACTAAGACATAACGTGTTTGAAGGGTAGGGGGTATGGCATTGTTTCAAGAATAGGACATTGGCAAGTCGCGATTGAACAGGGATGCAAGAATTTGGCGAGTTATGAAAGCATTTGGTTTCTAGTCTTTAATTATTATTCGTCACAAGACATGTTTTGGCGGGGTCTCTGGATTTTGATCTTGGTAGTACACCTTTATGGACCGAAATATATTAATGAGTATAAGCTAATTTACATCTACAGAAACTACTATAGCAACACATTTTTTATATTTATGTACTTATTTCCTCAATATTTCGTCATTCATTTAAAATACAACTGAATTTTACGTATCTTATGTACAGTTTTATTTAACGAAAAATATTGTTCAGTATAAGGTGAGGTAACTGGGCCATAGATTTTCAACTTTTTTATATACTGTACTTTTAACACATTGAAATTATACTAATATGTATAATTTTCAAAAATCATTGTATTACATGCATTTTAGTAAGTCTTAGGGTGTATGTTTAAGCTATGATATTGTTTTTATTATATATATATATATATATATATATATATATATATACCAGGTGGGCAAAAAGTCCGTAAAAACTTTAAAAATTCATAAAAACCGGAAAAAAAACCAAAATAAAAAAAACGTTTGCAGGGTTAGCATCGCTGGGTCACGGGGCATCGCTGGGTCATATTTTTTTAAGACAGGACAAAAAATAACTCAAAAAACAGCCGACAGGTGGCGCTGACGTATAGAAATCCAAAAAAAGATACGCAAATAATGAAAAGAATGCTTCTAAATCGTTTATTACAGCAGTAGGTGTTCCATATGACCTCCAACACAGGGGATAATACATTGCAGGCGAGTCACAAATCCAGCAACGGCAGAGTGCAGCAAGTCCGAATGTATACATGACACCTCTCGGCGGATCGCATTTTTCATTTCCAAAAGATTGTATGGACCAGATAGATACACCCGTTGACTTGTGTACGTCAGCGCCACCTGTTGGCTGTTTTTCGAGTTATTTTTTTTCCTGTCTTAAAAAAAAATCCCGTGACCTAGCGATGCTAACCCTGCAAACTTTTTTTTAAATTTTGGTTGTTTTTCCTGTTTTTATGAATTTTTAAAGTTTTTACGGACTTTTTGCCCACCCGATATTATATTTAAATACTGTATATATATTTTTTTAAATACAGGTAGGCCCAGTTCCCCTGATAATTGGGGTAAGTGGATCACCCAGGTCTATTTATCAGAATAAACAACAGAATCTGTGACTGGGTAAGATTCGAGAATTCACACCGACCCCAGCGGTTAGCAGATACGGCCCATTGTACTACTGACAACTCGTCGCCAAGACTGCAACCCACTCGACTTCAGCTCCGCACCGGGGCTCTTCGTTATTCCTGAAACACAGTCTATGCCACATGAACCGAGCCAATCCAAGAGCCACGAGTAATTCTAAGATAAACAAAGAGTTCCCTCTAACCGCAGCAAATACATCGGCTTTCCATATTTATGGAACTGAAATTCTACAGTATCAGTTTACAGAAGCCCTGGAGACAAATTAAGCAAAGAAACAATCCAGATCTTAGGACACCATAACAAATTATAACAAACAGAAAATAACAACGCTTTGCTAACTTAATACAGTTAATCCAACCAAGAACCCATCTCGGGTCCACAACAGGATGTATACATGCCTATGTTGTTTAACAAATCAGTTATGCATTATCAACAAAGTCCCAAAAAACAAACACAGAACTACGCTCAAGTCCGCCGCTGACGGGTCGATCCCACTGTAGTCCGTTTTCGCTATGAGTTTCTCAACCTCAATGCCGTAGCAGAAGCATGAGGGATCTGCTGGATAATGGAGAGTGTCACGTTCCACAGTATATCTCTCTTGCAACAATTACTACAACTTATACGTTTATCTCGACAATCTTCTTTATCTTCATGGTATAAACCACAAATGTTGCAAATTCTCTTGCATTTACAATACTTCGCCAAATGGTCAACAATTGTAACAAACTGAAGGTTTCAAGTGTTCTTTCCAATTATAGCATTGCCAATCTAACTTGATTTTATTAACTCTTTCTAATTTCCTAAAAGTCTCTCCCTTGACACTTATCAACCAGTTTTCTCCGTGTTTGGTTTAAAACGTCTATTTCAGCTTCTCTCCGTTCTGTTCCCTTAATTTCTCTTTAAACTCTTCTTTACCATAATTAACGCTCACACCAAATATTAGCACCTGTGGGTCTCTCTTTTTCGGCTTTTCCAGCTTATAATGCTCATTCAGCCGGTCGTGTTCTTGAAATTCCTTGATCAGCTTGTCAAGATCTTCCTTTTTCCCTGTCTCAGTTACAAGCCCTCCATTCCAAAATTTTCTTGCAAAATTTTATTCCAATACCGATTTTCGCGTGCTTCACGAGGTCCTGAACCTCCTTCTTATTTCCATCGGCTGTTTGCTCAATTTTCGGTACAACCGTAATCAAATGTTCACCATCTCCTCTCTTACGAGATCTTGATCTCTTTCTCACCTCATAGCCACTTTTAACCGCCTCCGCATAACTTCCTTTCTTGCCTTTTTCCAAAATGGAAATCCGTCCCCTGTAATATATAATAATACCTATCAGTTCAAAATCTATGTTCGCAAGATCTTTAACAGCCCCATTTCTCCGTTTCAACCGTCCATTTCGACGCACTGATTATGTCATATAGTCTATTTTCCTTAACGTACAAGTTCAGTGTGAGCCACTTCTGCTTTCTCAACATAGGGTCCATTATGAGCACGTAAAACGAGCGGCCCCCACGCTCCTCCCACGTTAGCAGTCAATCAGAAGACTGACCCCCATGGCCCACCGCGAGGAGGTGTCGGTAGGATTTTAGAAAACACCATCACTTTTATAATAATACTACAGGAAAACTTTTAGCACTAGGCTATAACAACACCTGTCTTGAAAAATTCGCTCACAAAATAATCACTTTAATAATCATGCATGGGGAGGGCCCCTCTGTGAATGGGTAAATGGGTCCAATGCTTGTATATCTAGAAAGAAAAAAAATTGTACCCCTATTTAAAAATAATTTTTCAAAGCAATTACCAATGTTGCAATATAGATTGTTCCGAACACCGGGAAAAAATAATACATAAAGTGATTAAAAACACAATGTAATTGATTATAAACACATTTTCAAACGTTCAAACATACTTTTCTAGTTTCGTTAGTAGCTGTAATGGCCTTTTCTATTGAAAAATGTAATATGAATTTGAGTTTAAGGGAACAGTGGACCTTCAAACCTAACTTTTTTTTGTTTTGAAAGGATTTTCTTGAAATTTAAATATGTGATTAGTACCATAGATATGTAAAAGTGGTTAAAATTTAAAGAGGAAATATTAATAATTTATGAATTAGGAATTATTAATTATATCAAAAATTGGCCTCATTAAAAATGTTCCATGCGCATTTATTTTGCATATAATATCGTAATTTTTATTTACAGGATACTTTATAGAACTAACAATGAAACTTATTGCTCATTTTAAGCATTCATTAAAAATATAAAGAGAAAAAAATAATAATATTGAAAACACCCTTTTTATGACGCAAAATACCTATAAATCATCTTTTCAAGTACAAAATTTAGACATTCTGAGCTACGAAGCATAATTATTTTCAATAAGATTTATTTGATGTACAGTTAAGTATATAAAACTTAAATTTTAAAGCAATACGATAATTAGAAATGAGCCTGTAGCAGTTTGAATATTCGTACGACATGAAAATTTTTATTTTGAGAAAAACACATTTAAAGTTATTGCTATTAGTAACCGCATAATATCTAAATTAAATGCAAATACCTATAACTAGAAAAGTAATCACAGAAATTAAAAATTATTTTTGCAACCCATTCCTACTCGTCCGTAGTTTCAAAATTCAATAAAATAAAAAAATCGAATTTTTTGACAAATTTCACAATTTTGAAAGTCCATTGTCCCCTTAACAAGCCATGAGTTAGTTAATGAGGACGAATTAATGTGTCACTTGCAAAAACAAGTTTTTTGTAATAACTTAACCAGTAGTAAGCTTAAGTAAAATAAAGTGCAAGACTCCAAAAGTGCAAGACTAGAAATGAGTGACTTAAATACTTAACTTATAATAGTTAAACTTACCCATACTCAAATAAACAACCTTTTAACTGTAGAACACTTAAAATTTCACCTTAGTACATGGGGATTGGGGATCTAATCAATCTTAAAATATCTTCTTCATACCACAGAATGTCCTCCTCTTATGGCCATCGCCAGTAAGTTAAACCAACACTTTTCATGTGTTTTATTTTCACTTGGTCTCTATTTAAATCTACAACTTGTCCAGGTTATTTTGTACCATTATACGGTACAATAACATAGTCCTTTGATAACAGTGATACCAGGCACAACTTTGTCTGATTCACAGTCCGCAATGCTCATACCTGTTGAGCCATCATCACCAGAGTCTGAATTCACTACAGGTTTCACCTTTTTAAACTTGCAGAGGCCAGAAGTTGAACGCAATGGTTTTGCGAAATCTACTGAAGTCAGTGGTTTAAATCCAATCTTTCTTTACTTTTTCTGGTATTTTCTCTCGCATTGTATCTTCAATTTGCTGTTTCTCTCTTTCTTTTTACTTTCAAGTTTGTCTTTAAGATTTTTCTTCACAGTGTCATCTTTTTCTGTTTTTTTAGGAGTTTTTCTTCTATTTTTAAATTTTTTCTTGTAAAGCCAAATCTTCCAAATTCCTCCTTTTTTTATTCCTGTCTTTTTTTTATGCAAATATGATGCAAATCTTGGGTGAGTTGTAAGGGAAAAAAAAAGAAAGCATGTTTGAACTCTCACAAGCTTTAAAAGTAAAAATTTCTCCAACAACATTCTATTTATAAGGGATTTTGTCTTGATTGACTTTATTGCAAGTTATTAACATAACTAAATTAGTTCAGTTACTTAGGTTAGGTTAGTGGTAGTTAATATAAGCATAAGTGGATCAGTGGGGGGTAACTGGGCCATACCTGGACCCACTTCCCCCGAAGGTATGGTCCAGTTGCCCCATATCACTAAATCTGATGGAGCAACTGGGTCATAACCATCCACTGACCTTAAACATGCAGGATAGGTTAAAACGCTACACAGAAGGTTATTTTGACATTAATTGAGCTAAAAATTCTTACATTCAGTTTTGAAGAGATAAAAAACAGACTTATCAAAGATTATTGAATTCACCCTTAAAGAAAGATGTCTTGTGATGACAAATACAAAAAACATTAGCAGCCATAAAACATTCTTCAAGCAAGCTGGAAACCAAAGGGCTGTTGTTTTGTTGACTTCTTCTTATCAGTGTTGCCACAACAGAGTGGAATTTCCCCCCTGATATGTAAAGGAAAAATCGGAGAGGGGATGGCCCAATTACCTCAACTTACCTTATTACGTTATCGTTGTCTTTTTTTTCTTATTTATAAACAGTAATATGTTTATAATAGTAACCCTTTTCTTCCATTCGCTTTTCAGTGGTCGAAAGAAACATCATGATTACGAAAAATTATCAGGTAAGTGGAGGATGCAGGCTTTCTTTTTTACAGTATAAAGCGAAAGAAGAAGCGGTATGAGATTGCAAGACTAGAAATGTTAAGATTCTGATCTTATTGTACGTACCTTAAAACTACCACAAAAAACACACTTCTGCCTCCGTGAATGCTCCGATAATGCTGCCTCCCTGATAATTTCTGCTCGAACGTTATGTATCAAGTCAAAAGTTGTTACACTGAGCGGAAATCGACACTTCTAAACCCGTCACCAAGTACATAGTAATATTTTTCTGTTGAGCGGCGCATGTAAATACAACTGATCACAGAAAGCGTATCTTCTTTCGGTTCCTCGGTAATTAGTCGTTGAGGAACTGAAAGGGTCAGGTTGATCTTTTATTGAACGGTAGAATCAGTAGTCACAGACACGATTATCTAAAACACTGACCTTACCCCAAACAGTGTTGCCAACCTCTACGAAGCGTCTCCCCCTAGCGCCATCTCGAAATCCCCCTGTTTCCCCTCAATACCAACTTGAGATCACCCTAGACCTTCCTAAAAGAAATTCTGGTTCCAAATAGGCATCCTGTTTGAGAGATAAATTGAAATAAATAGAAAATACACACTTACATAATGAAATGGAGGTTTATTTACATTTGACATGTGCATGGAACTTATAATCTAATAAAAAACGCGTCTCGATTGTACAAAATATTAAAAAATGTCCCCCCCCCAGAAAATTCCCCTAAAAAAATTTGGCCCCTAAAAACACCCCTTTTCATCTAAATTACCCCCAAATTCAGGGGGAAAACCCCCAAGTTGGCAACACTGACCCCAAAGTACATTCTGCAGTGATTACTGCGTTTTTAGAGAATTTTTTTCATGGACATAAAAACAGACTAAAAGAAACAGCTGCAGCATACAATGCATAGTGTAACAGACTAGAGAATAAAGGAAGGTTTTTGAAGGTGCAAAGCGTATAGCACAGAAAATGAATTTTAGGACAAATTGGCAAGATTTTTATACAGCTTAGTCACTTTCTCTTCCAGTCACATCTGGTACATCGAAGAAGAGTACAGTGGAAAGAATCACAGACGGCAGTTTTTTCAGAAGACGTCACGATACCCACGACTACAAAAGATCTGATAAAGGTGAAGACGAAGAGCATATATTAGAGGCAGTAAGTTTCACTTGTTTGTACCAAGGTCAGAATGTTCGACCCTATTTTTAATACCATGTTAACTATGCTATTAATACAGAGGCTGTTCACACATTTTTTAGACGATGTATATTGTATTCACAAAACTAAATTACATAAAATTCTTGTGTTTTAAATGTTCTATTTGACATCCCTTATTCTGAACTATCTTTCGACACCGCAATTTCCAGGATAACAATGCCTTTTGAAGTGTCAGAAGATGTATTCTATCCCATTCCTCCTGAACAGCTTTCCAGAGTCCTGTAAAGGTTTTGGGACGACGTTTGGATAATGCAGATTTTAAAAGTCCGAAAGCACAAAAATCCATAGGTGATACATCGGGAGATTTAGTAGGGATATCAGTGAAGGGTATGGCCTTGATACCAGTTTTTTGTTCCATTTCTTTTAGGAAATTTACAGTGGATTTTGATGTGTGACTGCTAGCTTTGTCCTGATGGAGTCTCACAGATTGATGGCACTGTGGGTAAAGCGATGGTATTTCATTCAGAAAAATTGGCGATAAAATCTGTTCCTGATAGTATTTGGAGTTAATCTTGACATTTTTTTCCACTCTCTTTATTTTTAACTTGTCATTATAAGAAAAACCAGCAACAATCATGAATCCCTTAGAAAAACTTTCTTTCGATTCTTTGAACCATGTACTTAAATTTTTTTCTCTCCCTTTATGATAATAAATGGCTCTTTTTTTGTGGCAATCATTTAAATACACCCATGATTCATCTATTGTGACAATTGTTTTCCATTTTTCTTTGGATAAGTGTTTCTAATATAGAATTCTGCAGCGTGTCCTGCGTTCAGCGATATGATTTGGAAGAAGACGATGCACATTGCGTTTTTTCGCTTTCTTAAGATTTAAATCAACGTTTATCATTTTGTTTACAGTGGACACCGAGCATTTTAATGATTTTGCAACTGTCCTTTGACTAGGGGGATTTTCTTTTAACATTAAACAACGTACCTTTGCAATAGTCGAAGATGTCCGTTTTTTCCTTGGATACTTGTTTGGAATTTTTGTCCCACTTGAGGCTCCAATTTGACGTTTTTTTTCCTTTCTTGTTGACGATATTACCTATCGACGCTTTAGATATCACAAAACCATGACTCTCACATCGTTTTTGGATAACGGAGTATGCATATTTCTCTTCGGAAAGAGCATAAATGTAGCCTTCGAACCACTGCTTTGTTAAAAACGCCATCTAATATATAAAAATGAATGTTTGTATCTCTGTAATTGTATAGAAATCCACAGTTTAGGAGCAACGATCGTGAAATTTTACATACAGGCGTCTTTAAAAACAGCCGAGGGTCTGAAGAACTTCAAAAATCGAAATTAATTACCATTGATTTTTAATTAATAAAAAACCAAAAATTTTGAAACTAAATGTAAGATGTTACACTTTGTGGAATCACCCCTCTGAATATGGCGTCCACGTTAGGGTTAGCTGAAGCGAACAGCGAGCGAAAAGATAAAAATAAATAAAATCAAAAAGTTTCAAGTTACATATTAAGCCAGAATAATAAATGAAAATAATAATCTTTCAAGTCAGATTTTATACTCTAAAATAAATCGGATCCAACGGCATATTGACACTATCACACGCGATGGAAAATTCGAATCAACCACGCTAAGTGTCACAAGATCATTTTTAATCGCTACTGCAACCCCCTCGCTTATGTCTTTGTGTCTATTGAAGAGTTAAAGACTAAGCTTCTATCCTGCTAACTTATTTCTAACTTAAAACTCCTCTTACTCCATAAATACATGTATATTCACCAATCCATAGCAACTTTCCAGTAATTTTAGTACAAATATTCTCCTATTTACACAATACACCAGCATGTTATTGTGGCGCATTCGGTAAGAGCGTTCATTTACTACACTACACGAAGCGGGTTCGAATGCGGATCGTACAGATTTTGCTAAACCTGTATTTTCAGCT
This sequence comes from Dolomedes plantarius, assembly GCA_907164885.2. Classification (NCBI taxonomy): domain Eukaryota; kingdom Metazoa; phylum Arthropoda; class Arachnida; order Araneae; family Dolomedidae; genus Dolomedes; species Dolomedes plantarius. The sequence goes on along the minus strand of OU015491.1, from coordinate 233,292,108 downwards.
TTTATTTTATTATTTTTTAAATTATTATTATTATTATTATTTTTATTTATTATTTTTTAAAATTATTTTTATTTTATTTTATTATTTTTAAAAATTATTATTTTTATTTTATTTTATTTTTCATATTATTAATGTGTATAACATTTCGTATACTTTTTTTCTATGTTATTTATACTGTGTTTATTTTTTTAATGGATTTTGGTAGGTTTATTATAAATTTATGTATTTTATGTTTTACTTTTCAGGAATTTTTGCTCCAATGATAAAGGCTAAATCTTTTCTATGTTATTTATACTGTATTTAGTTTTTAAATTGATTTTGGTTAACAAACATTCGACAATTTGACATTTTTACTTTTCAGCTTTACTTTCCTAAAGACAATTTGACATTTTTCCTTTTCAGGTTTTAGTGGTTTATTATAAATGTATATATTTTATGCTTTACTTTTCAGGGGTTTTTTTGCTCCAATGATGAAACGCTAAATCTAGCTGAATTCTGAAGAAATTATTGTAAATTTATGGTTTTTTATGTTGGGTTTTCTTTTTATTCATGTGTATAACATTTCACATGCTTTTTATTCTATGATATTTATACTGTGTTTAGTTTTTAAATTGATTTTGGTTAACAAACATTCTTAAAATCCTGGGCAACGCCGGATAAATTATCACCTGTGTAGGTTGATAATTTATAAATTTTAAAACTGTTACCACATGTATATTTACAGATCCACAAGAACTTTCCAATATTTTTAATTAATAAATAACCAAGAACTCTCGATTCACAAGCGGACAGTAGATGGCGCCACTATTTTAATTTTTTTTGTGTCTATTTCGTTGTTATGTGACGATAAATTTATTTAAAGTACCAGATAAAGAAATCACATGATCAGCGTTTAATAAATTAAATTGTAAAAATTAATCTTTAAAAATTCACCAAAAATTAGAAAATGGAGGTAAAGATGCGAAAAGAATTTCATTTTAAAGGAATTTTTATGATCTTTTTCGTGATATAAATTTTATAACCCTCATATTGTTATTTTAAATGTAAACTTAAGAAAAGTTACAAAAACAACGGTTTGGTCTGTACTTTGTATGTCAGTCAGTCAATCAGTCAGTTAGTCAGTTACGGAACTGTTTTATATATATATAGATTTTTGTTACTATCTCTATATCGTAACGTTAACTTCATGCGCACACATTATTTTTAACTGGCATTCAATTGGCTGTTAAAACTTTATATTTACATCCTATTTAAAAGAAGTAGGGTGTAAATTGTAGGGTGGAAAGTTGGTAAAATTAAAATTTTGTGCAATGTATTTTAATGTCTCGATTAAAAGTAGTTTTTTTCTAAAAATCAATTTATTTCGCTTGAAAAGCTAAATATTTTATGCACGCGGTTTATATTATTATTACTATCTTTATATCGTAACGTTAACTTCATGCGCGAGCATTATTTTCTTATGCTTTTTTATTATTATCATCTTTATAATAGCTTTATTTTCATATGGTTTTAAGCAACTATCGTTTTTATTCATATTATGTTGGTTTTTTATTAATTAAAAATTAAGGGTAATTAATTTCGATTCCGGAAGTTCTTATCTTTATTTTCATATGCTTTTTCATTTACGAATTATTCAAATGTTGGTTAAAAAACTTTTGCGTAATTTATATATTTGTGTGTGTTTAATTATTGAAATTAATAAATTTATATTTCTGGAGAGGATGTTTCAGATTTTAGTGGTACTATGATGAAAGGCTGAATATACCAAAATTCTGAGGAGTTTATTATGGAGAGAAAAGGAATTTAATATGTAGAGGATGTTTATAGGAGTTAAATGTGGAGAGGAGTTGAATGGTTTGCAGCCCTCAATCAAACACTTCATTTTTTTAAGAGGCAACGCTGCAGTCATATCATTGTTCTATTGGAAATTTCTGCTGAACCTGTAATTGCAGATTTTTTTTACCCCAATGATGAAAGGCTAATTCTAGCTGAATTCTGAGGAGTTTATTATAAATTTATATATTTATAGATTTCACAAGGTTTTTTTTCTATGTTATTTATACTGTGCTTAGTTTTAAATTAATTTTGGTTAACAAACATTAGAGAATTTGACATTTTTACTTTTCAGATTTTAGTATTAAAATGATGAAAAGCTGAAATTCTGAGACGTGTATAACATTTCACATATATTTTTTATGTTATTTATACTGTGTTAATTTTTAAATTGATTTTGGTTAACGACAAACATTCTTAAAATCCCGGGCATCGTCGGGTACTTCAGCTAGTTTTGAATAAAAACAAAACTTTCAAGCCGCAGAGGATAATTTTGACTTTTAAAAATATAGTACAATTGCAATTATTTCTTTTGCAGCAAACGATTTTTTATTACCGCTTACCAAAATCGTCTAAAAAATGTGCGAACAGCCTCTGTAGTACAGGGTGTCCCAAAAAACCTTGACACATTTTAAAAATTCGTACAAAAAAAAAGTATGCAAGGTAGGCACTGGAAATTCCCAGGTGTGTTACCGTATATATTTTTCTGCGTCAAAAAAGTTCAACATATGGCGCTAGTTGTTCCAGGAGTAGTAAAATTTTGATCCCATCAGACAGAGAGAGCAATATGTGTTGGCTGGTATTTCGAAACGTTATCCAAGTGCAACGAAACTTTCGGAAAGATCCTCCAAGTCGTAACAGCATCGTCTTAGCTTGGCATAAAAAGAGTCCTTGATAATCGGCAAAAATGTGGGAGACCGGGTTCGTCCGAAGACGACATAGAAATATTGCGGATTAACGGCAGATCGGACCATTCTTCTTCCACGAACAACCGGTAACAAAAAAATTTACTTATACATGATTCAGATTTTTGCTGTCAGCTATTTACATCCCCAAATCATTTGGAACAATGCCTCATTGGCGTGTTATTGCACGAGAATTTTAGAAGAGGAATTTCCAAACAGATGGATTGGACGAGAAGGTCCCATCCAGTGGCGTCCTCGATCTCGAGACATCACATCTTTTGACTTTTTTACATGTTTTTATTAACTCGCTTTTTTGTGTGTTTGTCCAGTTCAAATTTTGCAATCGATTTTTAACTAACTTTCCGATTTGCTAGACATTTGAAACTTTTATAATAGCTCAGCACACGATGACAATACATTCTTTTGATACTTTTAGTCATCTTTAAGCAGGATTGAATTCCTTTTCAGTTCATTTTGTTTTGTAGACTGGTGCAGCCATCTGTCGGCCGGGACGGGAACGAAAAGTGAAACTCAAGTTAACTTCCAATTAACTTCATTTTCTTTCAAGTTGATGGGATAATTCATCAAAAATATTTTTAAAAAGTATTTATTACTACATAAAATTATCAAGTTTATATGATTCGACAGAAAATTTAAAAGCATGGTATATAAAACGTTCTTTTTATCTTGTAATTATTGCTTTTTAATTTTCCAAAACATTCAACAAAAGAGGACAGTGTTGAAGAACTCAAAAAGCGCTTAATTCCTGCGATTTCATTCGTTACGGAATGCAAATGGGCCGAGTTGAATTTCCGAATAGATGTTCTCCGCGCCACAAGAGGTGCATACATTGAAACTGATTGACTATACTAAAAGAAACTCTAAGGTAACACATATGTGAATTTCTAGATTCTACCTTGAGTACCTTTTTTTTTTGTATAAATTTTTAAAATGTGTCAAGGTTTTTTGAGACACCCTGTAACTACTAGGAGCTGCTAAGGGCCAGCAAGTATTGTGTTCGAGTAATAAAAATGCCAGGAATGGGAAATGGTAATCGGTGTTTTTTTTTTTTTGTTTTTTTTTAATTATCAGTGTTTACACATTACAGCAAGTGGTAAAACTGAATCATGCGGTCCTACATTCTCGCCCAGCCCTTTTTTTGTGTCAAAAGCTTGGCGCGCAGGAGTTTGCTAGAATGGGAATTTTAAACACCGCTCATTTCCCCTTCATGGTTCTTCGTTTCGTTCAAAAGCAAGTTCCATACAAATCAGGCTCGACAAGTCATATTGAGAATTTTTTAAATAATAAGCAATACCGAAGTTTCCGTCGCGGTGTAATTCGTGACCAGTCGAGGCTGCTACTCAGCGGGCTGCTACCCAACAACTTGAACTTGCGAAAATATGTCTGTAGAATCTTTTTGACGTCCTAACCTGAGTTGCCTCATACTCATTCATCCCCCTTTTTCTAGCTCCGACATATAGTCCGGAAGTGCTCTAGCATTGATCCAGTCAAAAGGCCTTCTTCCACAGACGTCGTCGATCTCTTGTCGACCTTCAATGAAAAGTCCTGATATGTAATGCACTGCTTGGTTGCGGCTAACAGACACTCACATCCTGCATCAAAGTGAGAAACTTTTTTGAAATCCAAAATACTCCACAAGAATCATTAATTACAATTTTTTGGGGTTGAGTTGAGTTGAGTTACATTTTTTGGGGGGGAGAGGGGGGGAGGGAATTAACTCTTCGCGAGACCCATGGCGTCGAAAAATGGTTTGCCCTCGTAAAAGAATTTTCTTAAAAGTGAAAAGTTTGTCTTCCCGTGATATGATTGGAATAACGAAAATTCACTTAAGAAGGACGATTTAAAAAAAAAAAAAATCGATCATTTTATATCGAATCATTCATATTCATGGATCATTACATCAAATGCTTTTAATAAAACTTTAAATAATTCCCATGATTACATCTTCCTTTAGCGTCTGAAGGAAGACGGTCAAAAACATGAACAACGAAAATTTACAAGTGAATGACGATTTCGATATAAAATCGATCATTTTATTTCGATCATTATATCAAATGTTTTATATTAAATTGCATGATTCTCATGACTGCGTCTGAAAGAAAACCGTATACCATTTATACACATAAAAGAAACTATGAAAAAACTCGGCCCGAGATTTTAAACTCTCACCGAGGCATTATTGATTCAGTTCGTCTTTTCTTCTTCCGTTACCAGGGGCTTCGTCCCTAGGCTCGCTCCTCTGTTATGGCTAATAGCGAGATACATAGGGGTGATTCTCGGACAATGTAACAGCTTCCATCCATTTACTATTGTCACCCTTAATGCGAAGGGCGTTTCATCACTGTTGAATTACCAGCTTTAAAATTCAATTAAAAATCGAAAATTTAAGATATAGACTTGAAATGAGGTTTATATGAATAAGAAAGCTTTCAGCTTCCAGATGATGTAAATATTTTCTTTGTAAGATAAAAACTCGAGGAACATCGATATTACATCCACATAGGGGACGATATTTCTTGAAAAACTGTGTTTCATTTTTTGATGAAAATATTAGTTTGTTTTAAAATATTTTTAAACAAATGAGGTCTAGTTTGAAAGAGAAATGTCTGTAGTCTTGGACTGTAAAAAGATCAAAATTCTACGATCATTTTTTGGCGAGTTATTCGTTTGAAGATGAAAAAGTCAATATTTTCCCACAAAACATAAAATAAAAAAAAAATTTAAAGACCGGCGAAGATGAGACATGTCTTAGTTTGGTCCCCCCATTTTTCTGCATCCATTGGTATCGCTCTCGACTCCATATCCCCAGCGGTTTCGGAGGAGATAGCGTGACAAGCTTTTGATAGCGACAGCGGGAGTTACTTTTTTTTAGAATAGAGAGAAACATCGCCTTGCTGTATCACTTGTTTTACTGGAAAAACAAATCTGACGATCATTTTATACAAAGTTCATGTCATCCTGGATTCATGTCATATTCAAATTTTCATTGCAGTGTTGTAATAATAATCATTCATATAAGTCATTAAATGTTCAGATTTTCATCCCAGCATGCACTATTATTACACAGAATCATGGGAAGAAAAGCATTATATCTAATAGAATAGCGGAATGGAAATCGACTCCAAATCCAAGCCACACATACATTTGTGATGGATATATATATATATATATATATATATATATATATATATATATATATATATATATATATATATATATATATATATATATATATATATATATACCAGGTCATCATAATTAAACTTGGCCTATTCAGAGCCCTCTGTAGCTGTAACCAAAAGGCGGGTTAGGCTGAAATTTTACAGATAGACAATTCAAAAGATGCGCTGAAAGATTAAAAAAAAAAAAAAAAAGGTTCAAAAATGTCCGCTGTGGGGCGCATTGCATGGAAATAATTTAAACAAGCTACAAATTCCTATTCAAGCATAATTTATTTGTTATACACTGTTAAGCGATGTAAAGGAAATTGTTCAATGTGGACTCCCTCATTAGAATGTAAAATGTGCAGGCGATGAACAGCGTGTTCAACAGCGGACCACAGGTGGTCGCCAGTAATCTGTCGAACATACAATGTTATGCGGTCCTTCAGGTCAGCCAAAAATTAACATTCCCCCTATAAACAACGTTCTTTAAATGGCCCCATAACCAAAAATCACTCGGAGTGTGATCGGGAGAACGGGCCGGCCAAGGAGTAGGAAACGATCGGCTAATCACTCTGTCAGCCGTAAAACTGTTAGGCTGTAATGCACTCCCTAGCGGGCATTTTTTGAAGTTTTTCCCCGGAATCTTTCTGCGCATCCTTTAAATTATCTGCAAAATTCCAGCCCAATACCTTTTAGTTACATTGGGCTCTGAATAGGCCAAGTTTAATTATGATCACCTGGTATATATATACAGTGGCTCCCAAAAGTGTTCGTACACTTACGATTTTCAATGAAATAGGGGTCTATCCATTGATTAAAATGAATATTTCAGAATGGGTATTTAATAATAAGATCTATAATCTATTCTTAACAAAACTACATGAAATATTTTGAAAACATAGTAAAACTTTATTTTTAAGAAACTAATAATCCAAAAGTAACAAAAACTTAGTAAACAAAGTAACAAAACTTTTATCTCACAAAAGTCATCGTAAACTTGTAAAAAATCTCTACATATTAGTAAATATTCTAATTTTTCGTTAAATTAATATTTAGTAGGATATCCTTTAGCATCCACAACAGCTTTTAAACGTCTGGGAATAGATTGCTTTAGTTCTTTTGTAATTTTTGCATCAATGCTCATCCATTCTTCCATCATAATTGTGTTTAGTTCGCTTTTCGTGTGAATGTCCTGTTTTCGTACTCGAACCTCCAGTTCTCCCCAAATATGTTCTATTGGGTTTAAATCTGGCGATTGAGGTGGTGTTTTCAAAACTTGTGGACAATTATAGAGACACCAGATGCGAACGTTGAGAGCTTAGGATCGTTATCTTGATAAAAAACAAAGTTGTTTCCAATACCCAAATTTTGAGCTGATAACTTTAAATTGTCTCTTAAAATATTTATAAAAACAGCATGATTCATTATGCCATCAATAAATACCAAATTTCCTAGTCCTGATGCTGACATGCACCCCCACACAAGGATACCTCCACCGGCATGCTTAACTGTTCCTACTAAGTTCTTTGGATTAAGTTCCTCATTTTTTCTTCTCCATACAATTATACGCCCATCAGCACCAAAAATGTTCATCGGCAAATAAGACATTATTCCAATAGGTTTGGGGCTTATTTATCATTGATAGTGCGAAGGGAAGCCTAAACTTTCTGTTTTTCTCACTCACAAAAAATTTTCTATGGGCAGAACGCCCATGTAATCCAGCTGTTCTGAGAACTCGTCAAAAAATTTCAGGTGAAATTGAAGTAGAAAATGTTTCATTGAATTCTGCAGAAACTTTTACAGCACTCAAACGTGAATTTTTCACAAATTTTCTAATTATAAGTCTCTGATCACGTTTTGTTAACTTTGCCGGACGGTCTTTTCTTACCTTGTTTTTGACCCAATTTTCTTCTTTAAAGCGTTTTTTCACATACTGCACAGTAGAATGGGATAAATTAAATAATTGAGCAATATTCCGAACTGATTTACCACTACTATGATGAAAAATAACCAATTTTCGAATGCTGTTTGTTGTTTCTTTACGACTACGAGCCATTTTTAAATAATAAATAGAATATTACGGAGTAGGCAAGCAAAAATTAAAGCCAAACGATATTTTAAATGCCACCACAATTCAAAAATAAAAATAAAGCGCCAGACGATAATTTTAATTATGAATTTATCCGAAAATATTTCAGTGTACGATGACTTTTGTGAGATAAAGTTCTTGTTACTTTTTGATCACTGGTTTCTTAAAAATAAAGTTTTACTATGTTTTCAAAATATTTCATGTAGTTTTGATAAGAATAGATTATAGATCTTATTATTAAATACCCATTCTGAAATATTCATTTTAATTAATGGATAGACCCCTATTTCATTGAAATTCGTAAGTGTACGAACACTTTTGGGAGCCACTGTATATATATATTCTTTTAATATGTGTTATATGTCTTTTAAAACATATATTCCCCAGGGAATATATGTTTATGAAAGATTCGAAAATTTCTCATCTATTGCATATACAGCAAGCTAGGAAAGGTTTAATCCTAATGTTAGTTTCGTCAGACACCATTAAAGTGCAACATCAGTTATTTAAAACAGTGGTCCCCAACCCCCGAGCCGCGGATCAAATAGTACCGGGCCGCCCAGGAACATTAAATTATTTCCATTTTATTTACTGTGGTGTAATCGAGTTACTGTGGTGTCTCTCGAGTTAGTGTGACTTTGTCGGGTTTGTGCTAATTTATACCTTTGTAACAAAAGAAATCTTGTTACTATTTTAAATTAGTTTATTGCTTAGTAAACATTTCAAGATTATGAATTAAAATTGCAGTCATAGCCCCCCTCAGCGGGACGCGGTAAAATTATCAAACGTTGACCGGTCCGCAGCGATTAAAAGGTTGGGAAGCACTGATTTAAAATACTGAGTATAAATTATCGAAAAATTTTATGACAACTAACAGAAATTGTAATTTTCCGAATAAGAAAAAAAATTAATTATACTGTCCTTTATTGACCTCAGTTTGAATCGAGTCTCTCAGGTACACGTAGCATAAATTTCCACTCTGTACCTTTTTTTGTGAATTTCTTTTACACTGAACGAGGGTCAGTGTTTGAAGTCTGCTAATGTTATGGAAGGTACCGCCATAGAGGCGTGTCCAACCCGCGGCATCTTCCTCATCCAACCCTATTAACGTCATGCACTAGCTACATTTAAGAATGACTATTTTCGAAGATGAAGCACGCGAAGAGTAAAATTTCTGATGAAAAATCTTAAGAACCACTTACGCAAAACAAGGCCACTTGTTTTCAGTTGCTCTCTTTTTTTTTTATGATTTGTTATGATATGAATTAGATATTTTATATGCGGCCCGGGCAAACTAAAATGAAATATGGATCATCCTCAAGAAATGGTTAGATCTGTCGGAGGACACCACTGTTGAGAGAGAAGAGGAAGACAACGGCTACTGGAGGCAGATATTAAATTTCAAAGTGGTCAAACATAAAAAGTTTTTTAGGACAGATAAGTATGCAGAGCGTGACATCATACGAACTATGGAAGCCTTGGCGATCCGCGGATCTTTTATCCTTCGCAGGCCTGGAGCTTATTTATGCGAGTTGTCCCATGAAACCTCTTTACATATCGCTAAAAGGTAAGATCGAGTAGTCAAAATAATATGGCTAGTGAGTGTTTATTATAATTGACTTCCCAGAGGTCAGCTAGCATTGAAATAGATTAGCGAATTTACAAATAACGATGTGCATTTTTGAAATCATTTTAGGAAATGGACAGCTTCACCGTATCAGAAATGGTAACATGACCACTGTTTCTGAAAAATATGTGAAAAGCTTCTCTTCGACCTCTCTTTGTGCGACCACAAAAATATTAATGTGAGAGTCAAGTCAGCTCACCAGAGACAAGTCAACTTCAGTGTGGCGATGGTGTACGGTGATTCAAATGAGAAAAACTCAGGAAATTAACAAATTCGTTTAATGTAGTTGTTAAACTGTGTACAAAACGTGGTGCAAGAACTATAGAGTTTTACCTCAGAATACTCAGGAAGAATTGTTTTGTGAAACGTCCCTCCATTCAAAAAACTGTTATTAAATAATGCACAATTATTATGTTTCTATTTCTATTCAGCCTTTGAGAAACTTTTTGTAAATAATTTATATTTCATCATAGCAAATTCTCTAATGCGAGGTTGATTCGACAAAAATGGCATGTGTAAGTATGTGTCTATTCAAAGAAGTTGGGGAAAAGGGATAAATATCTCTGGAGGATGGGCGCCCATGATGAAATTACTAATAGAATAGATATGCATGTGCCTGCCAGTGAAACAGAATTGAGCTATGTAAAGACCTTTTCCCACTCCATTCTCATCTGACAGTCAGCACTCAAACACTAAATATTACACCACCAAAAATTTGATACAGGAATTAATACCATGGCAGAAAATGTTGAAAAATCTTTGTACATATGTGAATATGAAAGTAGTCACATTTTAGTTTTGACAGAAGAGAAATAAGCTACATCATTCAATTATCACAATAAACAAAAGCTAATTTCAAGTATTTCAAAGCGAAACGTCTATAACCTATAAATACATTAGAATCAAACTTCGAGTTTTGGTTACATTCACATAAAAATCCACATTCTGTGTGTATTGCTTTTCATGTTAAATGTAAACAACGACCTATATTCTCAAATTCATTTATTTTGCAAACAAATATTACATTGCACATATAAAACCGACATCAAAATCTCAAGGAGAAGAAATGTCAAATATTTGTTCATTTTTCTTGACTGTATACATAACACACGAATGCACTTAATTGTATAGAATTTTAAAATACAAATGCATATGGAAGAGATCTTAACAACAACAGTTTAACTCATTTAACTAAATGTCAAAACTTTCAATACAGTATTTATTTTTCAAATCACAAGGGATTGGTGTCGAGGACCTCTATTAAATTATTCTGGAAAATTTTCAATAACATGCAAAGAAATTTAAACAATAGAAACAAAATGGATAAACACTTTGAACAACAGGTAACAAACATTTCAGGCTCAGGATTTTAAAAAATAGATATTTTAATGAAGTTCAAATGGAGTGACACAAACATTTTAAATATCTATCAAGTTGTTATCAGTAGCAGTTTTGTTTTTGCACAATAATCATGATTAGCTTTCATCATATAACTCTATGCATGTTAAGAAAATCAATAAAATATGAGATATTTAGAACAATCAGATACTTCATTTATTAAATCAATGTGTTAATACAATCACCTCTATATACCTAAAATGATTATTATCTTTCAAATAAAGACAATTCCATTTTAAACAACATAAATATCAAAGAATAAAATATAAAACTATCTAAGCATCACAGTTTAGACACTAGAAGTAACACGGATCACAAAAGCTATGTAGATATGCATTACATTCGATAATAGTAACAATCACCTATAACTACCAAACAATAATAAATAAGAATTTGTTGAGATCAAGAAAATTATCACAAATTGAAAATGCACATATTTTATATAAGTAGGATCAGGATAGAATGAAAAGCCCATCAGCCCCTCAAACATAATTTAAAATAGTGTTACGTAACAATTCACAACACTCAGCAACAATGTAAAACCTGATAAAGTCAAACAGTAATGCTTCAGAGAGTAAACACACACTGTTTAAAAAAATATAGCAGCACTAAAGTTAATTTTGTTACTTAACAGATCAATCAGATTCACATTTCTTTTATAGGTGTTAAATAACTGGGAAGGTAACACCTTGCATGACTGTATGAATACCATTTATACAGGGATAAAGTTTCATCTCTTCGTAAGATTGATAGAGATGATGGTAGCCAATAAAATAATAAAAAACAGTACACAAATACATAATTTAAGATAACTTTGCCTCCAGTTGAAATATTTAAGAAAAAAATTTGTTTGGCAGTATCATTTTAAATAAAATACTTTGTTTCTGCATTATCAGATGAGATATTAAGATTTCACAATTGTTAGTTAATGTAATATATATCAACAACTTTATAATAATGATAAATCCATCATACTGATACAAATAATATAAATAAGTAAGCTATTCATAAAAAAAGTAAATCCTTTCAAAATAAGAAACAATTCAATGGAATGTGTGAAAGACAACCATAATTCTGTAATAAGTGTGATAAATAATAAACATAGAATAGTAAAAACATATGGATTATAACATTTTCTAGATCAGACCTTTGTTGAGTTGATAAACAGCTTTGAACAAAAGAAAAAATTCTACACTGCATACAGTACATGGATTATATAAACCATAAACATCCTAAGCGGCAATAAATATAAAATGATGCATGTCAAAACCTTACACAATGTAAATTTGACTCTATCACTTCCAGGTGACTAACATTTATGAATAAAATTGAACAAAAGTAACATCTAACAATAGAAACTAAATATAGCTGACAGAGAGAACTGTTTGATAAATTAAATTAGAGCTACCATAAAACCAAAATTATGTTTAGACTGCATTCACTAACACAACACATGAAAGAAACTTATTTCAATAAATGAGGCAACAAACAACAAAAATTAAACTTTTTGATTACTGTTGAAACTGTAAAACTAGAAAATTTTACACTTTCATGAACTGCCACTAAACCCAAAATTTAAAATGATTCTTCTTTTAGGTGTGTTAAATCAAATTGACAAATTTGTTTTTTCCAGATAAAAATCAAAATTGGGAAAAAAAAAAATTCATGATTTTGAATACAATGAGATTCTGTGTGTCATTATTTTAGTGAGGATTCCAGTCAAACTATTTTAGTCACTTACCTATAAAGATATTACATAACATGTAAAAATTACTTATTCTTTAAAAAATGCAATGAGCTAAAAACATGACAAAGTAAATAAATAAAAGTGTAGAGAGAACATGTCAATAAAAATTTATAGATACTTTTATCACAAGACGATTTAATAATGTAGGTTCGACATGACTAGACAGATTTCAGTGGAAGCACAAGTATGGAGACATTGCACATATTGGTGGAAAAAAGTATAATAATGTGTTTTTTGAAAAGATGTTATTTTAAAAATAAATAGTAAGTGTACCCTTGTAAATATTACAGCAATAAGGATATATATATATATATTATCACAAGCATTGCAGTCTTCAGTAAAAAATGAGCTAATAAATTATTTATCCATACATTATAATAAATTAAGTATAATTAGAGGAAAAATCAACAACTGTTTTCAGATACTTAAGTAGTAAATAAAAATGAGGAAAATTTTTCCTCTTTCAATAAAATTCATAAATAAATATATAAGAGTCAATATTTTGTCCCAAAGAAGCAACATTATAACTGTAAATAAAAAAAGTTTATTTTAAAACATTAATAAAACTATAAATAAAGATATATAAAAAGAGACAATTTTCTAAAATGTTATAAAATATAACAGTCTTTACAAATATATATAATATTTCTGAAACCAATGCTAACAAAGCTTCCAATACATACTGAAGAAAATATTTTGAACCCTCTATACATTTTCCTTTTTAACACTCAGGAAATAATAAAAGACACTAAAAAAATAAATGCCTGTCTTAACGTTTCAAATTTTTGAACATAAGGAAATGGAATAGAAAATTTGAAATTAGTCCATTTATACAGAACATAAACACAAAAATAAAATATATGAAACAGAAGTATTTATACATTTATATATATTCACACATGCACAAATAGCTTCAGTCAACAAACATTTCAATGAACAGTTTACTCATGAATCTTAATGAAACACATTAGACAACATGAACTACAGATCTGCAAGAACCCCCACACACATTCCAGCAAATTGAGGTCTGAGAAACTTGAGGAAAACATTTATTATCTTTTTGTACACTTTCTCGGGTGAATTGGTTGACTGGGTATAAGTTACCCTATTTTAAAAAGTTAATTGAATAAATTGTATTATTTAAGTATTTCAAATAGTACATGATAGATGAGTCCAAATGAGCCTTTAATGAATGAGCCTGAGTTTTAAAAATAAACTTATTTAGAAATGCTATAAAATGCATAACAAGCATGAACTAAACCAAATGCTGCTTTCACACTTGCATTAAAGAGAAAAAAAATAATAAGTGTATTTTTACAAAGCAAAATTTTAAAATCAAAAACTGGTAATCTTAAAATTGTTTAATTCAATCTCATTTCAGTTTTTAAAAACAAGAATTACTTTCTAAACTGAATTATCCCAAGAATTGCCGATAAAATGAAAATATTTAAGCATTCAGAGGGGGAATCCCAACCCTTTGAAGCTGAAATATATCACACAGAAATAAATAAAAAGGAAAAGCATGCAAATCAATTGCTAGAATGTTAAAAAAGAGTCAACTTAAAACCATTCCAATTGATTAAAATATTCAAACAATAATGAACAATTCAGATGATGCAGGTATAAAAAAAATTAAATAGCAGTATTTTACAAATAAGCACATGCATAATACAAATTAGGAATCATGTTACTTTAGAAAAGACTTAAAAAGTGCTTTCATAGGTGAGATGATGCAGTTAAAAAAAAAATTAAGCAATGGTTTTTTTACCATGCATATAATAAATAGGCACACATATAATGTAAATAAGAAATCTTGAGCCTGAACATGATACTTTAGCAAATACTTTAAAAGGGCTTGGACAGGTTTGGATTCATTCATTTTTCACTTAAATTCCTTTTATTTATAATTGTAAAAATATATTCACTTTATTTATAAAATGAAAATAATATGTATAAATATGTTAAAATTGCTGATAATTAGACAAAAAATATGGCATGTATTATTCTGGAAAGAACATTTAAGATAATTTTAAAAATTATTTAAAAAATTTATATTCTGGTATTGCTAATACAGTAGAGTCCCAATAATCCAAAATGATTGGGACCAGACCCTTTTCGGATTAATGAATTTTTCGCATTAAGCAAAATCATTCTTAAAATATACTTAAATTACAAAATAACGTGTGATTACATAAATATTACATATTTCGTGTGATTACACAGTTTATTTTATAGGGTCTGTCCAAACATTGCCAAATCTCTGGATGCAATGGGTGATAAGAGAGCGGAACGTTGCCTAGTACAGTACAGTCTAAGATTTTTGACGATCAGTAGATTGTTGAAATGGATTTGAAAGAACCTGTCAATGTCTCAGACGAGAGTGAAGGTGAAGCAGACAGTGACAGTGAGCAGAGGGTATCCCACTCAGACACCGCGGCTGCATTTGATGTAGCGCTACGTAATTTGGCTTCAAGGGAGGGGTATTCTTTTCTTCGACGAAAAAATTTAACAGATTTTTTCAAACCAATATAGTTCAGTAATAATTAGTTCAGTACATTGTCTAACTTTGAATTTTCTTGTAATTTTCAGAAATATACTTTATATTACTAAGTATCACTGTGGTTTTATTGTAACCTTAGTTCTTTTTTACTTTTGGTTTCGGATTACCGAAGTTCAGATTATTGGGACTCTATTGTATTTGCAATATTGTATTGTTAATATTTTTTAAAGATGCAATTATTTTTAAAAAAATTATTAAAAATTTAAAAGCCAAAAAACTATTTCTATTTGTGTTTTTCTGTTTTGATTACTAAGGGTGATGCAATGAAACAACAAAATTAGAAAACATGGTCTTCAAGCGAAACATTCCATGTGTGCATTCATTACAATGCTCCAAAATTCAGAAAAAGCCATAGGCATTAAAATTGCATCTTTATGAAAATACTAGTGTAGTTCTCTTTTTAGAGGTTAAAATTATTTTGACTTAAAACTCATGCTCAGAACAAATTTACCTCTTCACAGTTCTGTGTAAATCATTATTTGTATTCAAACCATCTTGTAATTTTTTAATGTATTTAACTAAACTTTATTTTATGTTTGTTGCCTATTTATGTCACTATAAATAATACATAATACAAACAATTGAATGGTTGAAATATTCCCCCAAAACATAAAATGATACCTTTAGCAAAAAGTTAAAATGTCTAACTTTAAAAATAGTATTTTGCAAAAACAATAGGTAGCAAGAATAAAAAAATACAACAGCCATTATTAAGACAAATATAATTCTATAATTGTACACTAGTTAATTTCTTTAAAATTTATTGAATACCATATGTTATTTCAAAAAAATTTTGAAAATTGTACTTGTCGGTAAGTTGGCACAGAAAATTTTATGTCAAATAAGATATATACAAGAGTCCAAAAGTACTTGTCATTAGCATTGTATCATAGTCTAAAAGGTCATCATTAAAATACTCAGCAAATAGCCGAAGTAAACAAACAAAGGTTTCTTTTCCCAAATCGGATTATTTATAAAAAACAGTGTACAAGTCAACATGTCTTCATTTTAATATTTTTTATTACATTTTTTTAATAATATTAAGCTTTCATTTTAAATTTAATAGATGCAAAAATTAAGAATAAAAAATTACACACAAGAAATATTCTTTAAAATTACTTGCTAAAGGAGAAAAGGAATATATTTCTCAAATGTTATGACATTATTAATAAAATACATCATGGAAGTCATTAAAAATTAAAACCCATCAAAAGAACCCTTAAACAGTCATTTATTAAAAGAGCAAAATCTACCATCTTGACACAAAACTATTTTATAAAGAGTCTTGAATAAAATTTGCTAATTGCCACAAAGCTTTGTACCTCTCTAAATGACATTTTAATTCCAAATTAATATCTGATTTTCTCAATAATGTATTGCAAAATTAAATTTAAAAAATAGAACAGAATAATAATGTATAAAAAGTAATCAAATTCACATAACTAATATTTACTGAATCTCAAGCCGAGCGAAAAATAACCAAACATTTTTAGTCAAATAGGCATGCAGGAGTTTTTAAATTACAGATAATCTAAATAAAGGATGAAATAGAAAATTCTCATGTCATTTTAGCATACATACTGAGTTGCCCATTATACATAGATGTGGAAGTAGGCCTCAAATTGCCAGTTAATACAACAGGAGTAATATTCATAATTTGGCATCATTTAAGATATTTTTTTTTGTAGTCCCAACACTTTTTTGTTGCATTTCCTTAACTTTTTACAATCTGAGCCTTGAATCCCTCCATATAGTTTTTCAATGCTTGTGTAAAAGCTATTACCTTGCTAAAGTGTGTTAAGCACAACTCAAGTACTCTTTCCCTTGTGATGCAAGAGATAAAAAATTCAAGGAGGGAATTGGCAATATACATAAAATGCAAGCCTTGGAGTGAACTGCTGTCCCTCAGCCCCTCCCAAGATACATTGCTGTTGCTTATTTTAGAAATGTGACATCTTATGACTTTTTATACCAACATCGCATCTTCTCCTGACTGCCCCCTTTGTTTTGCTAGGGAACTTAGGAATTTTAACTACCTTTTAATGGGTTCTCTCTTCAAGACAAGCACTTTTCAGTTGCAAATTTTTATAATAGAGCTCATCTCTATGTGGGTAATGATAGACACTGAAATTTCCCCTGACGTAGGAAAAAAAGTTTTATTTCTGTTAAGATTACAGTACTTTCCTTTACCTTTTTTCTTTTCAACACTTTTCAGTTTGTTTGTTTTCCCTTTGAATACATAACATGAGATTATATTGATATTTTCAAAATCCCTGCCTTATTTTAAATAATGCTTATTGTATGATTTACAATAGAGGATTCTTTTTTTTTCATACTTACAACACATTCAAAATGCCCTTAATATTTGATTCCCCAAGCAAAATTATAATTATACCTATCACAAGAGTTATAGCCAAAAAGATACTAAACATTTTATAAAAAAAAGTTTCTACTAAAATTATCATCTGACAAAAAAAAAAAAAAACAAAAAAAAAACTTTGCAAGCACAGTAATGTAAATACAGTAATAGTAATTAGACTATCCCTTAAATTATTGGAAACAACTTTTCCAGTCAGAATGCAAGTAGCAAGTGGATCCAACTCTAGGTTCATACAAAAATGAGAAAGAGCAGAATGTTGCATGTGGTAAAGGCAGTTGATTTTCCAACTTTTCAAAAGAATTCAATAGTATTTCCAGATCTAAGGTCACTCTGAAGGAAATCAAAACTCATGAGAACCTATTATTCAGCTATTTTTATTCAACACAGGAATATAATTTGAGGCACAAATAAAATTTCGTGCATGTAGTTAACTTCTAGATGGGGGGAAAAAAATCTGATCACAATATTTCATTACAAATATGTTTAATGATAGATTTATAAATATTAAAGTTTTATTTTATACACATGTGATAACAGATTAAGAAAAATCTAAAATTACGATCTAAAAAACTAAAATTATATAACAAAAACTAAAGCACATATGAAGGTGATTTTACCCTTTTGTACTCACAGATATTAACCTTCAAAGTGATATTTCAATATTATGTTACAATTTTACACATATAACATAAAGAACCTATTAATTTTAGAAGTAGTCACTGCAATTCATTATAAAACCAATCTCTCTCACATACAGAAAGAAACAAGAGGGAGAGGAAAAAATGACTGTCTAAGGTGATCTTTCTACAATAAGATACTATAACCCAAGTATGAAAAGCTTACATAGATGTATGCATACATATATCATAAGGAAAACTAAGTTACAAAGCACTACTATTCAACCCCAGCGGTATAGTAATATTCCAAATAAAATCAGAGGTAAAAGATGTGGCATTCAGAGGTAGAGATGTGATGTTATCATATCCCATAATGATATCTGGTATAATAGGGGCTGAACAAGGATGCAGTAGGGGAGGCCCCAAGAAATAGTTAATGAGATATGCCACACCAGAGCCAGTGGTTAATCCCATACTGTAGGACAGAGTCATGATGTTGCCTATAGGAAAAAAAAAAAAAGAAAGATTAAATACTATACCATTTGAATACATTATACTATGTGAAGATTTTGCAAATGTAAATGACTGAGCACTCTGTCTAGAATAAGTTATACATCAAAAGATGCCAACCACATGGCATAGTGGTTTGCATCTTGAGCTTCTTTGCTTAGTTGTTTCCATGTTGCCCCCTCATAGGTGATCATCTAAATGGTGCTCCCATAATTATGTAGCCAGCAAGACTTCTTGGTGCTGAAAGGCAAATGTCTCAAGACCAATGCCTCCCCATTACAGAAAAAGAAAATCAAATGATTTAATCCTATGCATGTAATAAGGTAATACAAAATAGCCAATCAGAGTGCATTTACACATTAGCAACATGAAACACAGTACGTAACAACACATATGTTACAGTTCCTAATTATATTCTGTATGCTATACATTCAGAATCTTTTACTGAGGATGGCAAATAAAACAACATAAAGGAATTTCATCTATTGCTTTAGCAGTAATAATAAGTTTTGACTACAATACATGGACTTCGAATCGATAAAACAGAATCCCATGAAATGAAGTCTGCTTAGTAATACTTATTGATCTAAAGATTTAAAACTATAACTGAGGAAGATAATATATTAATTGTCAGTTTCTATGGAAATTTAACAAAGCATTGTGTATGAACCCACTCTCTCTGTAATATACATATAAAACAATTTTTTTCTATGATTTCAATAATTATAATGCTAATGGTTTTTACTAAAAACCTAGACCTAAAGCAGAGGTGTTAACTAAAAGCATAACAATCATTTAAACCGACAGATACAGTTGCAGTGCATGTATTAATCTTTTGACTCTCAGAAAAATAGATTACATTTTTAAAGCAAGTAGATAAGCAATATTACTTTCATAACAATACCCTCCATGATCATAATAAAACCACCGCTAAGTCATTCAATGTGAAAATACTTTTTCTAGGCTACAAAATTTATAACAAAAATTAGTTACTTGCTTTTACAAGACATCCTCTAGTTTCAACTTTTAAATTTAAAAAAAGGGAAAAAAAATGTAATTAGTCAATCAGATATATCTGGACAGATAGACAGATACAAATGATCTATCATGAATTCTGCAATTGTAAAACTGCATACTAACATTTTATATTTACATAATTACTTTTAAAAAACTGTACTGCTAATATACAGCTCCAAATACTTCAGCTATCATTTAAAAACCACTTAGAAGAAATGATTTGCTATCATTTTGATTATGTCTACTTGCTTTTGATTGGTTTGAAACAATTTATTTTGAAAAGTCAATGTAAAAAAAGTCCATACCAGTAAGCTCTTTCTGTTCATCTGGTACCACAGATGGTGCAATAATCATGGGTACTGATCCAGAAATGCCATTTGTTATTCCCAAAAGTAGAGAGAAAAACATAGCCCAACCTTCTCCAGGCAAGAGCGGAGACCCCCTTGGAGCTGCACATATTGCTAAAAGAGGCACTAAAATAATTCGACTGGAAGATAGCAGCAGAAGCTGTTTCTTTGTCCAGTCATGTGATATTGAGGCAAGTACCTGAAAGTAAAGCATTTAACATCACAGACAACCAAAAAATTTATTACAAATCATACTATGGAAAGTTAATAAATCATTGAAAATACAATTAATAATACATTTCATACAAAGGCATGTACTGGAGACAGAATATTATTCTACGAATTACAAAAAATAGAAAGATTTTAAAAACAGAAACTATGAAATTTGATAAGTTCTAATATTAATTATTAACCTTTGATTATATGTTATAAGCAAACACGCACACACATATCTATGGTGCCCAGTATAAAGGGCTTGAGTAAAAAAAAGTGATTTTTAGATATTTATCAGTATTGATAAAAAAAAATCTTTTAACTTGTATAAAAGGCTTACATCTATCATTTGTATACAAAAGTATATTTCTTTTTACAAAAGACTCAAGTCGAAATTACATTTTTGTAATTGGTATAAAAGCCAATAACTTGGTATATTTAAATCACTGTTTGTGACTTAAGCCCTTTATACTGGACACCATATTTTATATATATATATATATATATGTGTGTGTGTGTGTGTGTATTGCTGATGATGATGTTGTTTCTAATCCTCTGGCATCCGAATATAAATTCAGATGAGATCCATTGCTAATAAAACTGTGAAAAAGATAAATTAGTCATTTATCCATTTTGAAAATAAAATACACTCATGAAGCTGGTAATAAGAGGAAGAAGTGAATATGAGAATAAAATTAACAGATCCAACTGTGCTGAAGTTTTTAAAGTGTTATACAGTTTGAAAAACTTTACATTTAAACATAACAATGTACACTGAAGAGAAAAAAAAAAAAAAACTGGTACAGGCATGCGTATGCAAATAACAGAGACATGTAACCAATTAGCACAACGCGATACAGTCAGCAGCACCTATATAAGACAATAGCTGTCTGGTAAAGCTATTAGATCTGTTCCTGCTGCTACAAAGGCAGGTTATCATGATTTATGTGACTTTGAACATGGCCTTATAGTCGGAGCATGAGAGATGGGACATAGCATCTCTGAGGTAGTGATGTAATTTGGATTTTCGTGCTTGACCATTTCACGAGTGTACCATGAATATCAGGTATCTGGTAAAACATCAAATCTCTGACAGCAGTGCGGCCAGAAAAAGACCTTGAAAGGACAGAACTGCTGACAACTGACGAGAATCCTTAAGCGAGATAGACGTGCAACACTTCCTCAAATTGCTACAGGTTTCAATGTCATCTACAAGTGTCAGCGTCCAAACTATTCAACAGACTGTCATTGATATGGGCTTTTGGAGCCGCAGGCTTTATACCTCGCCTGGGCCCATCAACACCTCCATTGAAGTGTTGATGATTGGAAACATGTTGCTTGGTCTGACAAGTCTCCTTTCCAATTGTATCGGGCAGATGGACATGTACGGGTCAACAGGGGAATGTTCAAACTAGTAAAGCCTCTGAGATGTTATGAAGCATGTGCAGTTGGTGTGATATGGGTCCCCTGATATGTCTAGAGATGACTCTGACAGGTGACGGGTACATAAGCATCCTGTCTGATTATCTACACCCATTCATGTCCATTGTGCATTCCGACAGACTTGGACAATTCCATCATGACAATGCGACACCCCAAGTTGAGAGTTGCTACCGAGTGGCTCTGGAATCATTCTTCTGACTTTAGACACTTTCATTGTCCACCTAAATCCCCAGACATTAACATTATTGAGCATATCTGGGATGCCTTGCAATGTGTTGTTCAGAATGGATCTCCACCCCCTTGCACTCCTATGGATTTATGGACTGCCCTGCAGGATTCATGGTGTGAATTACCTCACGGATACCTTCAGACATTAGTCAAGTCCATGTCATGTCATATTCCAGCACTTCTACATGCTCGTGGGGGCCCTACATGATATTAGGCAGGTGTATCAGTTTTTCTGGTTCTTCAATATATAGGTATTAAATATAATATCATAAATGACATATTTCAAAGGCTGACCATTGGTAATGAAATTTTATTCAATAAAATGTTCAGTCAACCTGTTTTTAAAACAGTTAAAATAATTTTAAATTTCAACAAAACTTTACTTTGTGCATGCAGTAGTTGCATATCTTCATTACTGTAAAAACAAGTTTATTCAAGTTAAGCATTATTTTAAAAGTAATGCTTAAATTTAATAATTAATTAAAATTGATGAGCAACACTTGAAGCATTTAATCATGCTAAGAAGAATTTTCCTGAAACTAAGAGTTTTTCCCCCACAAAAAACTCTGTTTTGATCACAGAGCTAAAAAAATTCATATAGTTCTGTCAAAAATATCAAAAAAAAATTCCGTGGAAAACTTCTCTATATAGGTCCATTAATACAGTTTTACTAAATTGTATTACATATTAAAAAGATGTTTCCAGAGATTTATTAATTCAGTTTACTTTAGAGGCAAAAAATATTACTTTCGCCAAATGTTAATCTAAGTTTATTGAAAGAATTAATAAGAGTCTGGGAAATTATTATTCTTAATACTAAATTAAATTAAAAGAATTGAAAATTTTTTTTGAAAAATTATTTAAACAAGACTACATCATACCTTGCCAAGAAAATCAAAGAAATTAAATATAGCCATGAGTATGACTGGCATCCAAGAACCAAGAAAACAGCTGACAATCTCACTTTCAATGCCCGGAAAGAGACATAAAGTAACAAAATATGCTAATCCAATACTTAGCATGTAAGGCCATATGAGACGAGACACTTCCCATCTGTTTGCAACTCCCCCTGAAAGAAATTGTTTCAGACTCAATATCAACTAACACATATTTACTACAGTAAATAATTAGCTATCACAGTAAACTCTTAATATTGCAAGACAACAAAAGTTTTCTTTCCTTTTAACATTGTTATAATTTAAATTAGAAAAAAGCAATAGTTTAAAACAAAATTTAAACTTTTTAATTATAACAGTTTTGAGAAAAATAAAGCTGTGTCATATAAGTGTAACTATAAGTGTAATGTACAATTTAAGCATTTTTGGAGGGGCACATAAAATCAAATATCATTATAAGCAATTTTTAAAAAAAAACTTTTCTAAGATAGAAATAACATTATAAAAAAAAAATGGCTGGAGAATGCTGGGGGATTTCAGTATTTGCAGAATACAATCGGTGATTTTTTTCACCCATTTAAATATTCCATAATTGAAGAAATAAACTTTAAGAGCAAATTACATGCTTCCAAATCTTTAGCACAATATTAGCTATTTTAGTACATTAACTAAAAACTTTTAAAATCAAAATTCAAATATAGAATGAAAACGGGATTTAAGAAATGATATCTTTAATCATATTCTTAACTTATGATGCTACATGGCTGGTTGGTTTGGAGTGCAATAGTCATCTTTCTGATGATAATGTGTGTGCATATATATATACACACCTAATTCTGTTGTTACATGATAAGATATTTTCTTGAGGAATACATGTAAAAAAAATTCGTGAAAAAAAGGCATTGTATCTATGGAAGAAAAGAGATTGGTTCCAGATCTAAAAAATCAATAAAAATAATTTTAAAAAACCATACGAAAATATTTGTTTTAACCTTATTATTTTATTTCAACAAAATACACTAATAATAATATGTAATGAAAATGAAAAAAAAATTCTTCACCAACAAACAAAAAAAAAAAAGCTGTTTTACACAAAATTTTTTTATTTAATTTTCACTGTCTGACAATAAACGGCACATACATTTGCATACGACTGGATTATCACTGCTATCACTAGAAATGTTGTGGACATCATCTTCCTCTATTAATGAAATTCTTTCTGTGATCTCTTGAGAAAAATCACCATGAGTCTCCTCTGGTTCTGATGATTCACCGGTTTTATGAACAAATTCAGTTATTGACTGTTGTGTTTGTGTTTTGGTTAGGCCATTATATAATTCTCTGAGATTCTGTCAACAGCTTCAGTTCACATTGAAACTTCCCACCGTGTTCCTCATTAGGGTCATGTTTGACAAAATGACTACCCATTTTTTTGGCCAATTCCAGACCTTCTTTTATTCTGCATTTAGAACAGGATCATTTTCTTCTTGTCACAATGCTCTGTGGGATTAGGAGTCTTAAGGACAACCTAGTATTCTATCTTCAAGGCTTTATTGACTAATAATTCATTAATATCTTCAAACGATAGATCATGGAATCCTTGTCCACGAATCATGCGTGTCATTGTAATGATGTTGGGAAATTCAGTTGTATTAGGGATGATGGGATCTTTGCTTTTTATACATTCTGACCAAACCACTTTCCAATAGGCAAAGTTGCTGGTTTTAATTCAGTTAACACTAATACAACTTGATTGATACAATCCATAATTGAGAATTTCTTCCACACATCAATGACTATAAGTGTTTCATCATTCAGTTTGTCCAAAATGTATAGGAATGTTCGTTTTACATAGTGTGTTTTAAATGTCACAATTATACCTTGGTCTAGTGGTTGTATGAAAGATGTAGTATTAGGTAGCAGAAATAGAATTTGTACGTTTGGGTGTTCCAAGACAGAATGGCAGGGTGCATTGTCAAGAATCAGAAGAACTTTAAATTCGAGACCTTTCACATTCATGTAATGCCCAACTTCTGAGACAAAACATTTGTTGAACCATTCTGTAAAGATAGCAGTGGTCACCCAGGCTTTCTTGTTTGCCATCCAATGTACAGGCAGTTTATTGATATCTACACCTTTTCTTGAATGTGGATTTAAGGCACGATTTACCAGCAGTGGTTTCAACATACAATTTCCTGAAGCACTGGAGCAAAATAAGTTCATACGATCCTTAGTTACCTTAAAACCACCAGCAGTTTTCTGCAATTTGGCTACGTACGTTCTGTTTGGCATTCATTTCCAGAAGAGACAACTTTTATCTGGATTCCACACTTGATCAGGAGTGTATCCTCCATCTTTAATAATTTTAGCAAGTTCCTGTGGGAATACTTTAGCAGCTGATTCATCTGCAGATGCAGTTTCACCTTTAATTTTTATATTATGAAGAGCATGCCTTTTAAGAAACCCTGTCATCCAACCTGTACTTGCAGAAAATTCATACTTTCTGTTTAACTGAGATGAAGTGCTTGGCTCCTTTTCATTAATCTGTCCATAAATTCTTAGTGATGTTTGCTTGGTGGCATTTCCATCTACTGGTTCTCTTTTTTGTGACTTATCTTCTATCCATATTACCAGACCCTTTTCCATCTTTTCCTTCACAATATCTCTTGTATATGATGATGAATTAACACCTACTTTAGTTCCAGATCATACCAATCTAATTTCAGATTCATTTTTCTTAATTGTTCTTATGGTAACTTCATATACACCAAAATGCTTTCTTACAGATGTGGCACCTTGTCCAGTTGTAAGACGATCTAAAATTTCAAAGCAATCACTTTCCTTTTCGTTTTGGTAATTGGTGAGTTATATGACATTATATAAGGGCTACCAAAAAATATCTCAAATAAAATTAATAGATAAAGGTATGAAAAATTTGTAAACTTACAATTTATTGACTTTCAGCAAAATTTATAAATTTATATGTGAACAAATTTCACTACATGTACATTCTTTCACTTTGAAATACAGCTACATACTAAATGTCTTCTGGAGATACAATGCACAAATACTGAAGATGTGCAAATTCAATAATAAAAATGTATGTATGTATGTATATCAAGATGAAAGCACACGTTTCAAAGCACACACTAGCTGTTATATGCAATCTATTCATGCACAGTGCGTGTAATATATATAGAAAATAGAAATAAAAATAAAAACATAAAAAGAAATAAAATAATGAAATAAAACATAAAATCAATAAAAACATAAAAAGAACATTAAACTAATCAACATAAACTACAACCCTTGATTTTCTTTTAAATCTAAAGGCTGAATAAAGGTTCTGAATAACAAAATTAGAATAGTCCAAAAACAATTTAAATGAGCTTCTATTTTGAATCAAACATACTGAAAAACAACAACTTACTTTTTATACCACTCCACCACTGTATATGCTTAGTATATGCTGTACCTCTCATACGTACAACAACTTCTTGGACTCTATATTTTGTACCAGAACTCACTGGAAGAGCAGTGTTAACTGACTCACAAGATGTCTTCCATGTATCATTGTCATCACTAACATCATTCAAGACTTGATCAATTTTCTCATCAGACTGAAGAATTGAATCAGCTCTCGGTGATGATGGAGGTGATCGCAATGACAATACACCATATTTACCACACTTTGTTTCATTGGGATCTAACATATCTACCTGAAAGAAGAAAATTTAATTTCATATAAGATTCTACAATGGTATCATACATTCACATACAACTGATAATGTTACAAACTGAGAGCAGTTTATTACAAACTAGCTGGGCGAAGCCCGGCTAGGCTCGGGCTTCGCCTAGCTACGCTCAAGCCATTCGTGTAACATATTTATGTACTTCGGGCCCCACAAAAGAAAAAAAAAGCCTACAAATGTATTAAATTCAAGTGAATAAATTCCTTTCAATTTTCATTCCCCTCACTGCCGACAGATGGCAGCACCAATGCACCAGATGATTTTGTTTCTCAGCAGTGAGTGATTTTAGAATGAAAATATCTCTAAAACTATTGAATTAACAGAATAAGTGTACGCAGAAAAAATTATCAGTTTTCGAAGCTCTTTCCAAATATGTAACATTTATGTACTTTCATGAGAAAAAAAATTACATCGTTTCCTGTATATTTGTCGGCCATTTTTTTTTCGAGGATTGGCCCACCCGGATGAGTTACAGTCACGTGATCTCTCAACTTCCACTTGTCTCTTTATTAGTATAGATTGTCTATGTAAAATAAATATGAATAATAGTTATTTCTTTTACAGATTGATTCATTTAAAATTTTAAAAAAGTTAGAAAAATTCTGAGAAAAATATGGACTTATGCAATACTCAATCGAAATTCTCAGAGTATTAGAATTAGAATAATAGAGTATTCATTGGCATATGTTATACCATAAAGAACTTAAAATAAAAAGCCATGGCCTCAAATAATAAAAACGGTATTTCCACAGCAAAATGTAAAAATAAAGGAACTCACACAGAATAGCTCTCAGGGAACCACATCAATCATATCAGTCTGTACAATTGTAAATAAGCTTAACATATCAAATTTAACACTTGGTTTTAAATAATAATGATTATCCATAATTGATAAGAGTACAGAATTAATAATATAATCTGAAAGATCTCACCAAACTCTTGCTAATGCTCTTAACAAACATAATCAAATTACAAGAATACCATAAGTATATATTACTTGACAAAGGCACATTCAGAAAGCTACAGGATTATCTATAATTATCACACTATACTTGTAAGGATTGAAATATATTTGGGGAACTATGGGCATAATACTCTAGGGACCTTAGGGAGATGATACTTGGGTTCTGCATGAGAATTTAAACAAGACAAATATTCCTCTGTAAAAGCTAAGCATTACATAAGTCTGAGGTTAGTTATAACTGATGTCAGGATAGTTATCAAGTGAAAAATTAAAGAACACATTATCAAAATGTAAATGATATGTCTAGATACTAACTAAGAGAATGGATCATTGCACTGACTGTATAGTTTGACTCAGAGTGGTGGTTATGGTAAAGAGTTATTTTGGATCAACAAGACATGTAACGACACCCAATAACATCTAAGCTCTATTAATGCTATGACAGTAATATAGAGTCTTTACAGTTTCAAGATATTGCTAATACAAAAAGTTTATATAGAACTTCAATTTAATTCAAAATACTCAATTTAACTAAAAACTGAGTAAACTATTCCAACATATCCAGAGCTCAATCCTTTTCATAAATATGTCATTCATGGTTGTAGTATAGCAGTGTGAAACATGCACTTGGCCATAGTTTGAAGTTGCTTTATATCAAGTTAACTTCAAAAGTGCTGTAATTAAATAAGAACTTCAAGAAAGGAAATCCCCTTCATAACAATTTTCACTTATAGACAGGAAATTCTGAGGGGAGCAATGCTTTGACAAATATATATTATATAACAGGTAGGGGTTGGTCCTATATAATATAAAATGAGCCATTTATCAGAATTTTAGTGATAAAAAGTCATTATATAACCATCTCAAATCCCTTCAAATTTCAGGACAAAAGTATTTGATAAATTGATCCTGACATAAGACACAGCCTTTTTTCATACCATTTTTATCATATAAACTACACTTATATATATATATATATAAGTGTAGTTTATATGATAAAAAACTTTGTCGGTTTAGGGACCCGCTCCCTTCAGAAATCATTGTCAGAGAATGGAAACACTAAAAAACAATGAATAAAAGTATTTCAATTTTGTGGTTGCTTATCCCACGTCCTGCAAACAGTCGCAGGCAGAACAAAAATTCTTTTCCTTTCCCCTCCCCCCTGTGAGAAGTTCTCTTCCATCCACCCCTCTGCGTATAGGCGAAAAATTCTTTCTTCGAGAAGTTACCTTCCCCTCCCTGCATATGGGTGAAGAAATGGTTCTTTGATGTCCAGAACTGGTCGAAAATAAAAAAGGGACCTCGGGAAAAGAATTAATTAAAAAACAGGATTATATATCCCTTATTTAAAACAAAAACAGTTCAAACATCTTTATTCGTTGTTTTTTAGTGTTTCCATTCTCTGATAATGATTGCTGAAGGGAGCGGGTCCCTAAACCGTATGGCTAGACGGGCGAAGCCCAAATTTAATTATAGAAATACAAAAACAAAATTAAACTACTAAAAATTTTTACAAAAACAAAATTAAATTACTGAAAAAGTTTCCCAAAAATAAAACTTAGATGAAAATTACAGAAAATTAAATCAAAAGTAAGTTTTAAAATTATAGAAATACAAAAACAAAATCAAATTACTAAAAAATTTTTATAGAGCTTATGAACACCAACAGAATTCATGAATTCATCTGATGCTTTGAAGATATGAAAATAATGCAGATGTTGCCAAATTATAATGGTCAGGTAGCGCCATATGGCAGACCTTGGTGCAAATATTCAAATATTGCATAAAAAATTGAATAAAATTTAAAATTCGGGCTTCGAGGTGCACATACTCATCAGCTGCACTACCTGTGTGCTAAATTTCATTGCTGTAAGTGCCATAGAATCACCCGGAAGCCACACACAGACAGACAAACACTTCCTTCTATTAGTATAGATATATATATATATAAATATATATGTATTACATATATATATATATTAAATACAAGATAACATATGATTCTTAAAAGCACCCTTAATTTTAAATCTTTTAATATAACCCAAATCATCCTCTTTTCTCTACAATAGTTCTAAATTTATTTCCTTTACTTTTCCCTCTCTGGTCTAGATAGACATTGGCCAAATCCACTTTGAACAGTCGGCATTTTTAATATCTCTTCTACATGGACTTCAGTGTCTGAAACTATTTTTATGAGCATATATAGAATAAACACTGATGTTGACTCTTTTGTCAACGTGCAAAAAATGCTACCCTTTATTTTTTCCCTCCCTGTTAAAGAATATTATACAGGAAAACAAGTATATAATATGGAGATCATTGTGTAAATAACGAAAATTCAATAAATCCCTTGTTTCATAAGTAATGGCATGAAATATTTAAATTTCATATAGTAGAAAATTCATGGACCTTTTCTTGTACAATCAGGTTTTTTTTTTGCACCCAATCTGTAAGATAACAGTATTTTCAGAATCCACTTTCCAACTCATACAATCCCTGTTTACTGCATTGTGTTTAATCCCAGAAATAATATTTATGGCCAGAAAACCTTTTTTTCAGTTTGAAAAAAATAAACACATTTTAAGGACTTATTTAAAAAATTAAGCACTTTTATAAACCCACAGAAAAAGAAAGCACTTTTAAGGGCCCTAAGAATATATTTTCAAATACAAGCACTATTATGAACACTACACATTCTGCCATTTGGAGTGAATGTGAAACTCTAGGCAAATTACAAAAATACCAACTTTTATTCCCACACACTATGTTGAAAACTGCTTTAGAGTGTAGATGTTTATCAGACATTATCTGGAAAGGATAAAGATAAATATTTTATGTTAATTATGCAAATGATAATAATTTCATAAATCATGTCTGAAATTCATTGTATGGTCATTTCATGGTATGTATGCATACATACACATACAATATGCTGTTTCTCAGGAAGATCTATTGTCTCTCACACTATTCTACACACAATATATTTACTTTGTTTAAAAAAAAAATTATGTATCCAAATGTAAGCAACACATTAACTAATTAACTAACTAACACACACACACACACACACACACACCAAAAAAAAAAAAAAAGTAATAACCAAAAACTCAATCCTTTTAAGCAATGAATAAAACAGAATGGAGAATAATTTGGATATACAGACTGACAGAGAGAAAATGGGCCCAAAACTTGAATTTCATAGCATATATGATCAGGTGACATAGTAAATTTAAGAGATAAAAAAGAGGTTTTAAAACTTATTTTAAAGTAACTTAGATGATAGTACATATTAAATCAAGTAATAATAACACTAATAGTAATAAAAATGGACTAACAGTGTTATAGCAACAAATAAAACTGTCATTGAATTAGTATATAAATCAAATTATTTTTATTTTTCCTCTATCATACATTAAAATTGAACACCATTATAATTAAAAACAAATAAAAGAAAGAGATTAATTTAAAATAACTACATGTTATAATTTAGATTTATTCATTAATAAATCTTAATAATTCTAAGCTAAATTTTGAAATGTATTTATGCTGATATATTACATAAGGAAAACATAATTTTCAATACTAAATCAAACTCTTTTAGAGGCAAATTTTTTTTTAATTTTATGTTTTACATCAATATTAACATTAAAAATGATATAAATTAGAATAAATCTGTAAAATGTAACTTTCACAATCTTAAAATTACATACCAAACTAACATCTTCAGTTGGTTCTAAAATAATGTGTTTTTGGAAATCATCTGTTTCTCCAGTATTAGAACAAAGATTTATGTAAAAATTTACAAATTCTGTACGCTGAAGGATGAAATGAATCACAAAGCATAGAACTACTATGCCAATTGAGATGCAGAAGAAAAGAATTGTGTTCACTTTCTCATCTTCCAAGAGTGCTTTAGTTAAGATGCGATTTGTAGAAATAAGTAATCCTGCAGCACCTAAAATGTTACAGAGACAAAATTTTAACAATATGTTAAAGTGTAGCTATTAAACAAGCAAAAAAATATAATACTTAATTGTTGAGAATGAGGTGTTGAATTATTAAAAGACATTTATTCTGTATTTTATAAAGCCTCTAAGGGAAAAAAAACTTAAAACTAGTTCATAAGCAGCATATGACACATAAAAGCAATCCTTATGTGGACCGATAATTCCAGCAATTATCAAAGTTTATTTCTCATTTTCCAACAGCTGTTTTGAAGATTTATCAGCTAAATGGAATGAAAAAATGCACAATCAGATGAAGTAAAGTACTTCCCAACTTCATATCACAATACTTTCAGAAAGAAAAAAGACAGCAGATACCAACCACTAGTTGACTTTGAACAGTAATACTGCAATGTAAATATAATGCTCCATACTTTAAGCAGAGCAGCTTCCATATTTCAGCGGATGCTCCCCAAGCTCAATTAAAAAAGAAAATTTCTTCAGTAGTCATTTCTAATGTTGATGAAGCACCATCTTTTTCTAACTTTTACATAACTCTTAAGTTATGTAAAAGCCATAAAGTGTATTTGAACTTGGAAAGCTTGTATTAACTAATTTTCCAGGAACAAATATGGGCAAAAAAATCAAAGTAGAGATGAGTTTACTTTGGCATTTGAACAGCATTATTATTTGTGAATTGAAACCACTTAATAGAAAATTCATGATGCATACTTTTAAAATTGCCAACATACTTTTAAAACCACCCACAGTCTGCTGCCTGTCAGCAAACAAGAGCTTGGATGACAAAAAATATTTAATGAATTATAGGTAGTCTTCCTCCAAAGAGAAGATCCCCGAGAAACAGGCCAGTCAACTGGTGCCAGGTCTCTTTTCATGGGAGGTGAACTATAAAAATGATGTAGAAAAAGACCAAAACTAAGCTACTTTATATAACTCACAATTCTGTCAAAACAGAATAAAGATGTTTCTTTTTGTCCTTTTTGACCAAACTATACGAGGTCACTGAGTATAATAAAGTGCTACAAGAGCTATTGCCTGAGATGAATGTTTCAAAATTATAAATGTATAAAGAAAGAATTTAAATATGGTTACAGTATGAAAACAACATTTTTATTTAGCTCTGTTTAAATAGTGATGTTGAGCTGTTTTAAATCTAACAAGTGAAAGAATATTCAAAATAAAGTTTCAAACAAATATAAGGAAGGTGATCAAAAGGGAAATAAACTGCTAATCCAGCTTTTTCAGGATTTAAACTAGCTGATTCTCCATTCTGCCCCCTCTGCAATACTATGTACATGAATGGGGAGTATCTTTTCAGTTGCCCCTCCCTACTTGATGTTCGCTCTTGTGATGACTTTAGGGTTCTCTCCCTTTCTGGAGCCACCTCCCTGTTGTATTGGACTGCAAGATGTTGGTTTGGTGTACTTTTATCAAAAGGCCAACTTTAACTGCAATTTACTCATGGCAGTTCAATATTTTAATGTTATCTGATTTACGCATTGCTCTTAAACAACTAACTTGCCATTTGTGTAAATTTAAAAGGGTAGTACTACTGTCAGATTCACAGGCTGCCATACAATCCATCAGTTCTATACAGGATCCATTAACAAAAGAAATTTCCCAATGACAACAGCTGCTAATTTTGTTGAGGTATCATCAAAAGTGTGTTGTTTTGCAATAGATCCCTGGCCATTGCAATTCATATGGTAATGAGCAGGCAGACTTTCTTGCCAAAAGGGGTGCTGTACTGATACACAATTCAAAACGAGAAATCTCCTTCCTCACCTCTAAACTATTTATTAAACAAATTATGCAGTTAACACACCAGGATGAACTTTTATCTAAAATAGAAACCAAATTTGGAAGAAATAATTGTCTTTTAGATATACCTGACAAACCTAGACGGGAGGCGGTGGCTGCTTTTCGTCTATTTATCGGGCATGATTGCCTTGCAGCCCATCTAAATCACATTGGCATTCTTACCGAGGCTGCTTGCCCCTGTGCGACAAAGGGAATGAGCCTATGGACAGGTATCACCTGCGTACCTGTGGAGCCCTTCATGGAGATATAGATTCATCAAGATATTGGGAGGCGAGAGGACTTATGGGGCGATAATCTTCAGTTATCTCATGGACTTTTCGATGTTTTTGTTGCTGCTGTATCTTTGTTTAAATTTTTCTTTTTCATATTCGTGAACATGGTCCCAGCCATATGGGGAGAAAAAAAAAAAAGTTATCTGATTTTATACAATCTTTTGATATTTTATCGATTCAGTGTTCATAAATTTGAAGAAAAAAAAAGAGGAAGGAATCAGAAATATCTGATTTTTTAAAGTAAAGTAATTTAGGTCAATGAACATTGCGTATTTTTTAATTTTTGTGTATAATTTCAGATACTATAAGTAAATAACATCAAAACAGGAGCAAATGAACTTCATAAGCTCTAAAACTCTTCAGTTTTAATAACTCTCTCTGTAGCAATAACTTTCTTCATGAGAATATTTCTACATGTCCAATAAATTATTACTGAAGAGAAATTCCATACTAATTAACCTCACAAAAATTAATTTCAGGGCTAAAAATATCGCTGAAACTATAAATTCAGATAAAATAAATAGGATTTAATAACAAAGCATCTTAGTCTAATAGCTATCTAATCCTATTTGTATGAAAAAAATACACCTAAATTTGAAACAATAAATGAGAAAATGAACAGCAATAAATGAAGAGAATTATTCTTACTTTCACCTGTCATTACTGCTTGAGTATATCGAGCAGGAAGCATACTTGTATATCCATAGAAACTAGACTGTTGAACTGAAAAAAAAAAAATTAGCAAAAATTAGAATCAGGAATGATAAAGTATGAATCAAAATTTTAAACGTTAATTCAGTGAGATGTTTTCTAATTTTGCTAAAATCTCAAAATAACACATGCAGTACTGAATCAGAAAGCTTATGACTTATCTCACTAATTTTTCTCGTAATTGTATCAAATAATTAGAAATTTTACCTGTACACCCAAATGCCACAACTGCAACAGCAAGTAAATTTACATAATATCCAATTCCAAGATCAAACACTTCAAAACAAATCTCAAACACGGCTACAAATAATAAAGTGAGAAATGCAATAATGTATCCGAATATAATTCGTACATTAAGGGAGAGAGTTTCAACAAGAATATTGTTAATTATTACAGCCACAAAAGCGACAAGAATGTAAATCAAGCTCATATCAAAAACAATAGTAGTTGCAGGATATCTAGATTGAAAATAGTCAACTGCTATGATGAAACTATTATACGGCAGAAGAAAACCAACACCAGCAAGCAAAAGAGCTAAATATATACAATGACAGGGATCATTCGGTGGACGAGTATGGAGACCACCAACTCTTTTTAAAACTAATCTGTCGGCTTTAGATTCATGACCCAGTTGAATATAACCTCTACTAATATTTTCATCCATCTTAATAAAGCCAAAAATGAACACTGTTCCCAATATTAATAGAACAGTTGCTTTAAATCTTCAGGAAAAAGTTTAACATTCAGAATATGAGAAAAATTTATCACCGGCAAGTAAACCATTCGCAAGCATAATTTTGCTAGTGAGTGACATAATTAATTTTTTCAGATTAATTCAAATTCCAGATCAACAATGAAAAAAGGAGTACATAAAAAAAATATAATCCCTTTTCATACACGTTCTACGCATATCAACCACCGACGGTAAACAATCAATATTTGTTACAGTTATTAATACAGTCATTCCTAATTCCTATTTAATTACGTTGATGATTACTAAAAACCTTTCAAAATGAAATATTTTTCATTTGAAAACATTTCTGAAGCTGGAATATTTTATTAATTTAAATTGTAAAGATGGTTTTGAGCTGATGAAAAATTAAAAATTTGCTGTAAGATGCAAAAGGCGAATCAAATTTTAGAGGCTGAAAGTCTCCTACTGGAGCTTCAGAGCAACAACATGCAACAGTTAAAAGAAAAGTTGTCAATAGCCTCAGAATATATACTTCTACTTCTTTACCTTTGCGGGAAACTGAAGCTGGAGTATTATCTTTGCAACGATTAATTCTTTTCAAAGATTAAGTATAATTTCGTTTGTCTGGTTAAAGTTTGATGCTTAAATAATTACTCCAATCATGACTTTAAATCCTAATTATGATCCGCTTGCGAAAACCTTCGTTCAAGAGTTTTATGGAATGTTTGATGATCCCACACGCCGTTCCAACCTTGCCTCTTTTTACAATGTGAGCCCTTTGTGAAATACTGTTGCTGGGTTTCAAATAATTTGCATTTGAAGTTAAAATTTTTGAATTATAAGTTCTGGTTTTACATTTCCTTGTTGTTAATATATTCTACTTGACATTCAGGGGGGCGTATTGTGTTTGTGTTACGTCAATTCTCGTCAGATTATGTTTTGATAGAATGATTACAATTCCTTTCGTACCATGTTTATACTTCCCATATACAGTGTTACATCACGAAGTTATTTTCCGAAGCATAATCAGAAACTTTTCTTCTGGATCGTATTATGTGAACTGTTGACAAAAAAATACACCGCCTAGTATTTTACTTATTAACCGTGGCCGTTTATAAAGACTCATACTCGTCAGTGTTTTTATTTAACTAATAGGAAGTTTGTAAAAAAACAGTAATTTGTAAGACTTTGTGATTTACTGTATTTTCTGTTGGCTTGTTTCCTCAGATATGCAATATTTATCGCTAATAGCATTTAATAATCAAAGGAAAACTGTGTAGGGCTAGCAAAAGAAGCTGCATGTGTGTTTAGGCTGTAGTCAAGATTTCTTATGTGGAATTGTAAAATGATATTGGTATAAAAATGTGTAATGCATAATTTATTTACAACACATGTTTAGCCATTCATACAGTTAATATCTATATTTTTTGCTTATACTCAAAAACAATATTGAAAAAATTTTGTAGGTTAAAACATCAAGGACCGAAAACATGAATTAATGTCTCTTTATAGCCAGCACTTGTGGAATGGAGACCCAATTTAATATATTGCATTGTGAAATTATGTGCTCTTGTTTTGTCAATGCATGTGAACTTTTTCTCTCAAAAGGTCCTGTAAGAGTTTATTTACACTTGATCTAAATTTTTAACAAGATTTTTATTAAAAGTCATGGACATTTTGTATAATATTTTGCCAAACACGTTTTCCTTTTAAAAAGTTACGACTTATGATTAAAATGTAAGATTTGTATGAAATACTTCAGACCTGCATAATTCAAAATGGAAACAATCTGCATAAAAGGGTCGGTCCTCAAGGTATTAAGTTCATAGTCTCTTGGTATGTTAGGTTTGGTGATTAACACTTTTATATCACAACTTAAAAACATCTATTTGTAAATGTGTCAGAAAAAAAAAATTTAAGTTCCTAAAATCCTTTCTGCTTTAGGCTATAGTTGTTGCTAAAATAGTTTAGATTGTAGAAATAATGTATTACATTCAGGCATGATATTAAACCTGAGAGATATAAGTTTAATTTGGGTTTGGTTAGTTTTATGCTTATAGTTCTTAAAGCTGTTATCACATAAAGTAAAAGGTAAAAGCTTGCAGATCAAGATTATTGTTGCCTCATATTTATGTTATTGTTACTTGCCTCATGTTTCCGTAGTGCTGGGAAACTGAAAGTTTTTTGTTTTTCCAGTCAA
The DNA here is from genome assembly GCA_907164885.2 of Dolomedes plantarius. Classification (NCBI taxonomy): domain Eukaryota; kingdom Metazoa; phylum Arthropoda; class Arachnida; order Araneae; family Dolomedidae; genus Dolomedes; species Dolomedes plantarius. Next base: position 233,254,734 of record OU015491.1, on the reverse strand, counting down.
TCTTACGGTTTGGAGACTGGATTATTTGTTCTTTACGTGTGTGAGAGAACAAATACAGTAACTTACATTTTGTTTATATTATAAATTTATTCAATAAAAGAAAGTAATCTTTAAAATTAATTTATAAAAGCATGAGAAAAACTGCTGTAATGTATTGTTTTTAATTAATCAGTTCTTTGGCATTTTCTTAGATTCTTTACTTCTTGCTTATTTTTTAATTTCCATTCCATTTTAAATGCTCATACTGTGTTGTAGGCTTTAAATATCATAGTTCTCATTCTCTGCTGATTTTTTTTTTTTTTACTTCTGCAGATTCTAGTATATAGCTCATTGCTTGTGGCCGTAAGTTCCAACTTGTAATCTTTGACACTGAAGATAGTGCACTAAACTCAGTGTTATGGGGTCTCTAAATGATGATGCACTTTTCACCTAGCTAAGCTTCTTGTGCCTAAGCATTATAAAGAAATTATACAAATTTGTACATTTTTTGAGCTCTCCATCAAGGGCAAAGTGGCTAAGCCCTATACAACTAGACTGAATCTCACCTTTTTATGCTGACTTTCCTGTAATGTAATTTTTCTTGTGAATCCTTCATAATAGTAAAACTTTATTTTCTTGTTGATGTGCTAAATATGCATAATTTAAATATAAATTATTTACTATGTGAATTTTAATATGTATGTATTCTCTGTTTAGTCTTAAATCTGTGACTTTCTTTTAGGAGGAAAGGTCTATGATGACATTTGAAGGAGAACAGTTCTTTGGATGCTCAAAAATTATGCAAAAAATCCAAGTATGTACTTGAGTCTGTGTTTTAATTATAAAAGTTTAATATGAAATACCCTTGATTCTGTTTTATTCGAGGGCATTTTCTGTCCCACATGTTGAATGTTAACTGTTAATTTTTCTAAGTGCTAATTAAACTAAAATCTGTACTGTTAGAAAAAAAGCATTTTTAATAAACTAAACACATAAATTAAAAGTCAAAATCTCGAGAAAGCAGCGGATCACTGAGTATGGAGATGAGGGTTTTTCAAATTAAAATATGTATTGCAGAATCATCAGTGACCTCTTTAATGCTTTTGTATATTTATGTTTTACTCATACTTTTATTTTAAATGTGCGGTTTCACAACAGAATAGGGTGTCCCTGCCAAATTGGCGATAAAGTGGCAATATATATGTATGTATATATGTGTGTGTGTATATGTATATATCGCAATCGCGCCAAGAAGTGTGCCAAGGGCTATGTAATACCAAATGTGCTTATGAAGGATATTGATTAGAAATGATCATCATAGTGGTGATATTCAGAGAAAAAAAAATTAAAGTATACGAGGCTGAATATCATTATTATTATTTTCTGTAAGGCTATTTCATCTTAATCTGGTTCCTTATTGTCATTTGATTTAAAAGATTTTATATATTTATTCTCAGAAAAGAATCATAGGTGAGAGAATGTATGTTGCAGCATATGATATACTCACACTAGATCAAAATGTGTTTTAGCTGCATTTTATTCTGGAGAAATATATCTAAACTTTGCTAAACACTTACACTAGCTTAATCACCAAATTTGGTATAGCAGGTGGTGTGCTTCAGTTGAAATATCCCGATTTTCAGCTTTTTATAGCTTTTTTTTTTTTGGGGGGGGGGGGTTTGTTTGTTTTTGTAAATGTGAAATGTAGCTTTTAGGACTTTGTTTTTGTAGCAAAACACATAAGCACTACTTGTCTTCTGATAGAAAGTCTTCTTTTTGAATAATTGGTCTAGTATGGTAATTTTAATAAAAAATAAAGTGTTCTTTGTATCTTTGTCAATGCATATCCTAAAATTTTATCAGTGCTTGACTACATGATGATGAATTTTAAATTTAATTTTTTTGATTCCTTAATAGTTCAGGAGGATAAATGTTTTATATTTTTAGAATCATTGACGAAGGCTATAAATTATTCTCAATCATGATTTCTGTAATTTTCCTATTAACTGATTTTAAAAACATATTAAGAGGAAACATTTTATGTAGACTTAAGATTAACAGTTGTAGGTCATTTGGGTAGTGAATAAGCATGTTTCTAAGATGTGCATGAAACAACTGTCATTGTTTATTCTTGCCCACCTTAATTTCTGTATCAGTACCTACCAGTCTTTTATTATGACTGGAAACATAAGAGTGATTGTAATTATAAAAATGAAACTTGTTTGATGTGTAGAATATGAATTACTTGTAAAACATATATCTTATTAATAATAATTACAAAGCATTTGTAATTGAATCATTGAATTTCATACATGTTCTCTGAAATATGTGTGTTATGTTTCATTTCTGTTCTTAATCTAATATATTAAATTTTATCACAAAATTGTTAGTAGTGATTGAAAAGTTTTAATATGACATTGATAGGGGAGAGTAGTACACAGTGAGACAAATTTTTAAAAAACATTAATTTAGAGCTAAATATAATTGACTGAAGAAATTTAGCTATTGGATGTTTAAATCTGTTTTATTGGCAAAATCTTCCACACAAAATTTATTAATACATATAAATAGAAACCAGAAATAATTAACGTTAAAATAATATCGGCATTCGTCTCACTGTGTACCACACCTCGTACACAGTGAGACATTGCTAATTTATTTATTTAAAAAATATATTGTCACAATACTAAACACAAACAATGCTTCATTAAACACAAGTTTTCACGAAGCAATTAATTGTTAATCTTGGAAAAGTCACTGAACATTTATAAGGTCAAGCCGCACTTCAAAACGGACATATCCTGACAATCTTTTTGTTTTCATGGGCATTGGCTGAGGCAGAACCATGACAATATCCAGTTTATTTACAGGGGCCACATCTAGAAAGTTTGGCATCACAAAGGCATTATATTTCTCACTTTTGCGTAGATAAGTGACTTCAAAATCACTATCCTCGTCCATCTCTGACAAAATTTTCCCAATGTAGAACACGTCATTTGGGAAGCGCACAAGAACATAATCATCAACATGAACATCAGGCACTACTTTGGGAAACTGAATATTTTCTTCATTCTCTTCATAACTTGAAGAGTCATCCAGCACCATTCCAGTTTCTTCATCAGAAGAACTATCAACATCTTTAATACTCAAGCGTGTTGGTTTTTTCTGAAGCAAGCTTTTGGAAAACTTATTTTTCCTCTTAATCTGGAGCTGTCTCTTCTTTTCAATTTTCTCAGCTAACAGGGTTTTTTCATGTGAATTGGTGAGAATTCTGCTTCTACCCGGCTCTCAATTCGTCTTTTTCTTCCTAGGTAGAGCTTTTGGAAAACCACGGAATTGTTTGGGTGAAACGAAGACAGACTGAGTTTCCCCACTAGTTGAAGCTACACTTGCAGCTTTTGTAATAAAGTCTGTAAAATTAAAATTCAAAATATTGTAAACAAATATTACAAATATATAAAACACAAAGCATTAAAGATTAAAAAAATCATATGATCAGCTAAGATGTTATATCACAAGTTACAATGTTAAGATGCAAAATTCATTATATTGTGTAATAGCAAAATCTTAGTAATTCAAAATTGAGAAAATTCAAATATTAAATACATTACATAACAGTAACAAATACATTACAGCAACATTTAATGCACATTGCTATTATGGAATCAATATAGTTATGGTACACAGTGAGACATTGTTTCACTGTGTACCAGTGTTCCATGTCTCACTGTGTACCATTTTACTTTGTTAAAAAAAAAATGGCTAAATATCCCTTCCATTGTTTTTCTTTAGTTAAATCTTTGGTATTAAGTGGAGAAATAGTGCGGCATATATATATATAATATTCAATCCAAAGTAATAGATACAATTAAATTGAAGATATATGGCATATAACAGAGATAAGTAACTTACTTTTAGGTTCAAAAAATCACTTTCGTTTAGCTTCCAACAGAACGAACATCCACGCTTGAAATGTGGGTGGCAATTACTCCAAACAAAACATCACTGAACAGCCTAACATCTAGCGGCACAAACAGAGACTTCATTATAAAAGCTTCTCTGTTTCACTGTTTACTACTCTCCCCTATATTTCCTTCATAAATCATAATATTACAATTTTCTTTGTGATTAATTTAAATTGTCAAGTCTTACATTCTCTTATGCGTAAAATATCAATTGTTATGAAAGACTGATTAACTTATTTGGAATAGTATCCTTAGGCCTAAATATTATATTAGAATAATAAAGTTCAGTGTTATTTTTTATCTGGGCCTCAGTGCCAGATCTTTGGAGGTCTCCATAAAGTTGTCATTTACATTGATTTCTAAGATTTTCTTCCATAAACTGAGGCTCTCACTAGCAGTTTAGTTAGTGAAAATCAGAAATCACAATTTCTCTGTGTGTCTGTGTTATGTATTTCCTGAAGATATTTGAGCACATTAGTTAAATAATTCTGTTCTACCAGAAAGTCCCAAATAAAAGAAATAGTTCTCATTTACAGTTTGCAATACTTAAAATACAAATTACATAACAATAAAATAAAGATATGTTTTTATGTTATAACTATTTTGTATGTAACATATATGTATGTTAATCAATATTTTTGTTACTTGAACATTCAGAATGGTAATATTTGAGTGTTCACTCTAAACCTAATAGGGGACTGGTTGTTTACCAAAAAGAGCTCCTCGTTTTTCCCCTCAGCTCGAAAAGGGGGTAGTGTAATGTCCAAGGGACATATTATTGAAAAATCACATCAGTTAAGAGTGGTAACATAGCAGGTATATACATAATTGTTCTTTATTTGGACTTTTTTTTTAAGTGTAACTCCTTTTTGGGGAATTTTTTTAGAGGACATAAACATGCAAAAAAATATTTGAAATTTAAACAAATTATATAAGTATATATCAAATTGCCGATTTTATGTTGTTTTCATTATGTATCATTTGCAAGTGAAAAGCAGATATAAGACTTAATTGCTTTTGGTAATAAAATAATTTCTCTTTTCACTCATTTTAAATAGTTTGGTTTGGTTTGGACCGCTACAGTCATTTTTTGCTACACGGGGGCCAATTAGACGAAGACCTACTGCTTTAAGCCGATTCCAAACGATTAAATAATTAAAAAACAAGGAACTATTTCATCCATTGGTGCATTGGAAAATTTAGCCTTTAGCCTACGGGATCATACCCCCTTTGCAAGAACAACCATTAAGGGGGTTTATACACACACACACACATATATATATATATATATATTCATTCTTGGGCCTTTATTCTTGGGATACATGCTATCTCACCCCGTAAGGAAAAGGTTAATCACATAAGAAAGTTATTTGCAAGATAATTGAAACTTTAGGAAAATTCTCTAATTTCATTTATAGTTGTTTTTGCTTTTTCAAAAGTTTAGTAATTTATTTTCAAAAAAGATATTTGTTTATAAGCAAGGATTTTTTTTTCTTTCCAAGGGGTTGGGGTTGGTGCTGTCTGGATCTGTTGCTTGAGATATTTCATAAAGGCATGTGAAAGAAAAGAATCTGAGTAATTTAAAACAAAATTAGCAGCACCTAATTTCAGAATTATCACTCGTTATTGGAAATTGTTTATTTTAAAATATAAATGTCCAAATTATGCTTTATCTTTACTGTACATGATTGTTATATACAGAAAATTTTCTTAAATTTGAAAAAAGCTATTTCAAGCTTCACTAGTCATCATACCAATATGAGGGTCTGTGATACTTGTCATTAAGTCTTTGGAAAACCTGAGACAATTATGAGAAATTTGTAGCAGTTGACTTTCTAGAATTTTAAAATGCTTTGGTAAAAAAAATTTTTTTAATGAACTTAAGGAAAGCTCATCTCATGCTCATTCAATATGATAAAATTGAAACTTACAAGATATAAATATATCTTGTGATATAAAGTGATTAAGATCTATGATCATTTTTTCATGTTTTAAATGAAGTGGTGAGAAATTGATTAGAAATTAAGTTTCAAATATTTTTATTAGGCTTTTTCTTGATATTAAGTATGATACTTATTAAGAAATAAATGACAATGTATGTTAAAATCAACATAATAAAGCTGCAGGAATTTAAGAAAAGTTATAGCAATGGCAGATTTTTAGAAAACAATAATTATAAATGTTTTTTGGATTACAGTTTCATTTTCGTAGAAAATTCTCATCTATGCCATCGCATATAAATGTTCTATATATCTGCAGTACAATATCATTGTCAGGATTTCATGTGCCATGACAAATTTTATAGATGATAAATGAGTAATGATTTTAAATTCAAAAATGCTTTAAAGGGGTCATTTAAAAAAAAAAAAATCTTGAGAAATGACTGGGACACATTTTTTCAAGTAACTTATGAGGGCAGGGTGCTTACAAAAAGATATGGGTCTGTCTAAATTAAACACTATTTGAAACTGTTAGAAATATTATTTATTTTATAATTTAATAATTCTGTTTTTTATTTTAAGTTGGCAAATATTTGAATTAAATAAAGGAAAACTGTGTTTGTTTTTTCCCCTGTCATGCGTGTGACTCATCTTTTCTTTTACAGAGTTTAACATTCCAGAAAATTGCCCATAACATTACAGCTGTTGATGCGCAGCCAATGTTTGATGGGGGAATTTTAATTTCTGTTTTAGGTCAACTAAAAGTAAGTAATTTGTGATGTCTCAGATTTTTATGACTATTTTTTCAAATTTATGATATACATGAAAATGTTTTAAAATTTTCATTTTTTTGCGAGCTTGTAAAGGATTAAGAGTTATTTTGTTTTCAACTTTTCTCTGTTTTGTGGGCTTATTTGCCTTAGAATGACTTTAATCTTCATTTAGATTTGTCAGGTTTATAAAAATATTGTCTTGAAATTCAAAATAATGAATCTTATTGTTCCTTCATATTTCTTTCTTTTTTTAAAATTTTAACAGATATTCATTTTTATTTCTTAACCATTTGCACAATCACAAAGTAGTATTCATTTTGTTTTTTTGCAAATTTTGCTTCATTTGAACATTTATAGCTGTCATACTATTTTTGGTACAGATGTGTCAGATGCACCCCCCCCTGCCAAGTTTGGCGATTTTGTGTGTGGCATGGTGTTACGGAATTGAGCCGCTAGAACCTGGCGGCTCCCCCAACCAAAAAATAGTTAAGATTTGGGGGCAGGAATGCCCCAAACTTTATTGATAGCTAAGAGTGCAGAGTCGTACTGACTAGCAGGGAAGGTTGGACTCTTAATATTTAGATATAGTCAGAGCAACGCTAGCTAGCTTGTGGTGTGATATGCAAGATGTCAAAAAAGACGTACGAAGGTCTAAGTAAAATAAAAATACATTTATTTAGTTGGAAAGAAATAATACGACATTAAAGTGTCTTGTTTACAGATGCACTACACAGCTCGTAGTGTGATCCTAAAATGTTGGCTTTAAAGTACTCTTACCGAGGTGAAGAGAAAAATAAAAAAAACTAACTCACAGTTGGTCGAGGCAAAGTTTTACCATCGTAAAAAATACGTAAAGTAGATAGTGCCTTTCTGGCACAAAACCATTCCTTGGCTACCTGCGGGCATGCAAGGCCGAGACGACTAGGGCATCGGTGCACTGCTGGTAAGTTGGTCGCCGCCTCTAAATACGGGTTCTGGGTAGAGCCTGGCTCTCAAAACGAGCTGTGCTGAGTCGTGCTAGATTACCTCATCTCTCCCCCAACTCTCACGATGTCGGGCTAGATATTTATACAGGCGTCGACCGCCGCGCTCCCTCGTGGCAGGAGAATAGCAAAGTTAATTATGCTAATTTTACTTGATGTTAGTTGATGTCATTCTTGGCTGATGGTATGGCGTCATCGTTGGGTGAATGACGTCACTAGGCTGGCATGACGCAACTGGCGTCTGACGATGCTTACACATTGCTGTGGAGGTGGGAAATGATGTAAACACACCGCTCTTTCTACGTGGCTGGAAGGTTAGGGGAAGAAGGGGAATGCTTATCGGCATTTTTCCCTAACACATGGTAACCATGTGATTTTGGCGAGATTGTTTTTTGTGGCAACCCAGTTTGAATGGTTATTTAGTCCTGTGGGCTTGTGGCCATTGCTTGTTTATTACGTTCATGAAGCTAAAGATTAGTCTAATAGCTTCATGATTATGTGGTTTATTTTGGCGGCCATGTTGTTGTGAAATATGAATTATGTATTTTGGATAGTATTAGATGTAGATTTTCGAAACATAGGCATACTGTTGGGGTTGTTAGGGATATAAAGTGGGAGGAATTTAAAATTTCTGTTTAAAACGTTGAATAATGTTTTGTATTTTTTCGGGCTGTTTCTGCTATGCTTTTTTCTAGCGAATGCGTCATTGCTATTTTGTAATCTAGCAAATTTATTGGCTAAATGAGGTTTTTAGTGGTTTATTTGAAATTAACTTAATTTAAATGGTTAATTTAGATGTTTGATGGACTTACATGTTGGTTATGTTATACGTTTGAGTTTTTGAAAATGTGGTTGATTTAAAATGCTGCGGTTTGGAATACATTTGAAATACGTCTGAGTAAGTTAATGATATTTTCTTTTCACATAATTAGATTCATCAGTTTCTTCCCTTCTAAGGTAAATGTCTTTTTGTGTCTTGTAGAGTGTAGTTTGTGGCAAAATGATTGACATGATTGAATTGAGGTTGTTCTTTAGGATGTATTTTATGGGAAACAGGTGTGTAATAGCTTATGCGGAGAATTGGCATTTATGCCTACAAATCAGCGGGTGAGGATTTCTGTAATGTTTTTGGAAGTTTAATACAGCCAGCGGTAAGTTTGTTTTCAGCTTATTTTTTTATTTCTTGGTTGCTATTGATGTTTTTGTTTGCATTTTGCACTTTAAACCTAACATGTCTGTGGAAACGGGAAAAGTTTATGCCAACTTATCACCAAGGAGGGGGGGTATCTGACACATCTGTTCTATTTCATTTCAATATTTCCTGAATATGGAAATCATTTTCTTAACAAAGTTTTTAAATTTTTTACATTTATCCTAAAATATAGCACTTGACTAACTTAAATCTCTTGATTACTTTAAGGAAAGATTATGTCAGAATTCATGCTCACAATGTTATATATAAGTTTTCTGTAAATTTGTTTGAAAAAAATTATATTTTTTAAACATTAAATGAGAAATGAATGTTAATGTTGATATATTAACTATCTGAAAGACTATTTCTTCATTGGGTTCTTGCAGATGAAGAAAAACTTCAATAAATATAACCTGTAAGAGGAAAATTTTTATATAACTGAAATTTCAAGATATTTTCAAAGTTATTTTCTCCACACAGGGTCTGTTCTTTTTCTTCTTTTCTTCCTTTTGTAATGCCTTTCCTCATATTCCCTATTCCTTATTTTCCTAACATTTCCTTCATGTTTATTTATTTATTTTTGTACTTTAACAAAATATATGGGTCTGTATTCACCTAGTTTGTGTATTGTTTACCCACCTTGAGACATATTTAACAATTTTTCGTAAAATTGTACATGGACCAATATATTTATGATGGTTTTAAAATTTTTAAAGATTTGATTCTCATATAATCAAATGTTATTCTCATCTTAAATTCATATTTTTCTTAAAATTTAATATTATACTTTATTTAAAAAAAAAATCCTTTAAAGAAAAAAAAGAACATTGGAACTTCTTCCTTTTTGTTTGATAAAATTTTCTTATAAAAAAAATTTTCTACTTTTCTATTTTTTTCTCAAATATTCCTATTTTTTCCGTTTTTTAAAGAAAATTTTATATGCAGTTCCAAGGAGTCTTGTACTTGATACCACTAATTCATATTTAGACTATTTTGTAAATAGTTTGCCAAAAGAATGCATTTCCTACTTACAACTGTTGTAACCTCCTCTTTCTCACTGACAAAGTTCTATGATTAAATTGCAAAAGGTCCATTGTTTTTTTCTTTTTTTTTCTCTTTTTTTTTTATAAAAAGGAATTAACTATCTAGTATATGAACTTTGTCCCATTATATAATCTTGAAAATAAAAAAAAAAAATTCTATTTTAATGTATCATTGCCAGAAATTAACAGAATAATTATATTGCATTAATATTGAAGTATTAAAATTTATTCCGATGGATGCATTTAAATTTTGCATCCATCGGATTACAAAATAGCATATGAGGGTTAGTGTCTCTAACATCTTAAGATTTTTCTAATCTGTCAGATCTGATTATTTTGCATGGAACAGCTTTGCTATTTTCCTACATGTATTTATGTTTAGAAATTTCTGACTGCTTGCTAGTGAAAACTTTAATTTGCTGACAATTTGTGTTCATGTTAATGCTTATTTTTAAGCTAATTTTCTCTTTCCAGACCGATGAAGATCCCCCTCACAGTTTCAACCAAGTTTTCATATTGAAACCTCAGCCAGACACTGGAAGATTTTATGTAGCTCATGATTCTTTTAGGCTTTCTCTTCATTTGTAAAGTAATGCTTGCAAAGAATTTTAATCTTGTCCAGGCTGTTTTTTGCTTAACAGTAACTTGTTTGTTTATATAAGTAATGATGTAATAAAATGAGAGCTTTACTTTTCTTATTCAAGTGTGATGTGGCATTTTATACTTCTGGGCAGTTGGTTTAATGCTTTTGTGGATGGGACGTAAAATGTATAGAAAGGTAAAAATATCTGGTAAGGTCTGACATTTTCATTATTGCTCTAATATATCTTTCATAGGTTTAAGGTTAGAAAGATTTGATCTTTCTGTGGGTAAAAGAAATATTTCTAAAATATAAGGTTAATGACAATGTATAACAAGAATCTTTGCGTGCATGTTTCAGTGATGGAAATTTTTTTCAATCAAAAAGTTATACTTCAGATTAAAAAATAAATAAATAAAAAAAGTCAGAATATAAAAATTAAATAAGGCATATCTGAAGTTATTTATTGTAATATATTTATAGTCCTTATGGATGACAGGGTGTTTAACTTCTAAATTTTTACTTGACTTAAAAAAATAAATAAAAGGCAGGGTAATGTTACCAGTAATGTACATTTTGCCAAAAGAAATCAAACTCTGTTGATTAATATGCCTTACTATGCCAACTACCATATTAAGGCATATAGACTATGCCTTAATATGGTAGTTGAATTAATACTTTGTAATTGTGTTACCTGTCCATTTGATTTTAAATTTAACTGTAATGCAAAGTTTTTTTCATGAAACTATCCGAGACTAAATAAAATGTTAAATATAAATTGTTTTTCCAACCAATTTGACAAACAAAAAAAAAAATTACCAATTCTACAGCATGTTTTTGTTGGTAAAATTCTTGCCCCCTTTTTTTCTAAATTTTAAACTGTTAGTAGGAAAATAGGCCTTTTTTTAGTGTGTGCACTGCAAAGTTGAATGAAAAGTAAATTTTAATCAAAAAGGATGAAACATGATTGAAATTGAAAGTTTTTATATTCCTTAATTTATGCATGCATTGATTCAAAATATAAATAAGGTTCTGTATAGTTAAAAAATATTTATATTTAAAAGGTTGGAAAGTTTAGAATAGGTAATGCATGAGATATTTGAAGAAGTTTATGAAAAAATTGTAAAATTTTTTGCTGCATATTATGAGTGCAGGATTTGTGGTATCTTGCTAAGGATTTTCCAGAAAAGTTTTTGAAATAACAAGCTTATATAAAATTAAGAACAGTGGAAAATAGTTTGAAATCTGTAAAAAATTGGACAAGTTGTCATACAGAGAAATTTTATATATATATATAAAAACCAGATAGAAATAATTAAAACTTGTTTCATGTCATGCCCTATACCAGGGGTGGGCAACCCTGTTAAGAGTGTATGCCAAAATTGTCCAAATCCCTGACAAAAAAAATTTCCATGTGCTAACCAAAATATCTTATGAACATATTATTTGATATCTTAATATTTGATTTGTAAGTGAACTTGAATGTAAATCATGTAAAACTGACTGAATGAAAAAAAAAAGTGACAGGTTTTTACGAAAGTCTTTTTTGGATATATTTTACTATCTTGTAAGTATAAATTTAACTGCCATACATATTCACACAATTTAAAGACACTATAATTACATTTACACAAAAAGTTAACACTAACTATTATATTTTTCTATTGAGCAGTCATTAATTATTTTCAGTTATACATTTGTATGACTAAAACACTGTAAGATGTTATTGCAGATAATCTTCTGCTGATTTTAAATCCCTTATAAATGATGTATAAAAAAGAATATATATTTACTTAAGTTTAAAACTACTTTAAAACAGCTCTGAACCTTTGAAAAGAAAACATCATATTAAACTATGGACAGAAAACTTGACTCTTTTTTATATATTATCGGTGGGGCTTCTGCTGCTGCAGAATTGATGGCAGGTATCAGATTTATTTTTAGTAACCTTGAGAGATATGCATACGCTACTCGTTGCATCTGTCAGGCTACTTCTGTTTCGAGATTTAACAAAGTTCACCACTCAGAACAAAGATTCGCTATTATATGTAGACGAAAATATGGATAGTAATGCTGCTGCAAGGTTTTTTTTAAAATAGACATAATTGTCTAGAATAGTAGTCCAAGCCTTTACTTCGTTAATCTGTGTGATTTTTGGCTGTGGGGACACTTAAAAAATCTTGTTTATCGACGACGTCTAGTAACCTTGGCAGACTTGAAAGAAGGTATCACTGCAGGCGAGAAGCATTTCAGTCGACCAGCTATAATCCGCAGTTAAACAAACTGTCCACAGACTGCAGAATTTATATCTACAAGAAGGGGGCCATATTGAGCAGCATTCCCTGTGTCGGTAAGGTGTTGGTCAAATGAATGTTTGGTACGTTAAAATAAGATGTTTTTATTTATCTTCAGCATATGTCCAGTTGTACAGCGGCCTCTATTGGTGATTTCAGGAACTAAATATTTTTTCTGTGTACTAATCCGTTTCCCCATGTCTTGAATAGTATGTGTACCAAATTTAAAGCCTTTACACTGAGTAGTTCGATGTACAGGGAGGTCAGAGTAGGGCTGTTCTAATTCTGGTCACCTGGTACTTTATACTTAATAAAACCAATTTATTGCAGTACATTCTATTGTATTAAGTTTTTATACAATATTCATTACTTACAAGTACAGTTTTATTTAAAAACATGTACCCCCCCCCCCCAAAAAAAAAAAAAAAAAAGCTTTTTTGGGGGGGATAGTGGAATGAATTAATGTCATTTTTATTCATTTCAGTGGGTAAAATTGATTTGACATAAGAGTAATTCGAGTTACAAGCTCTGTCACGAAATGAATTAAAGTCATAAGTCAAGGCACCACTGAATTTTAAAAGTGAAAGCTAACTAGGACTAAAACATTGAAAGAGTTTGAAAGGTCTAAATAATTACTCTGAGTCTCAAATTTCAATAATAAAAAAAAGTTGTAATCATTTTCACTGACAATCAAAATTTCCTAAACAAATATGGAATGTCTGGAAACATTCTCAGTGAAGATGAACTCTGTCATGAAAATGCAGGAAATGGCATACAAAAAATTATAGATTTTCCATTCTTTCTAGGTTTGCTCAAATTCAAGAGCAAAAATGAATCTGCCTCTAAAAAAAACATTACCACGTTGTTTAAATTTGAGCTTTCCAAAATGGTTGCAGAGAAACATATTTAACTAGCTGCTGTGCGACCAGCTTGGTCGCTTTTAGTTTTATATTTTCTTTTGCTAAACAACTCAACTGAAAGTAACATATGTAAAGACTGTTACCATTACCTGTCGTCGTAAATATACATTGTTAAGGGGTAGTGGGAGCTCAGCCAAAAAATTTATAATCATTGCTAAACTCAATATAAGGCTGACTGTAAAACATCGTGATTAAAAAATGTGAATTTCCATTACTTCAGAACAGAGTTAAAGATAAGACTGAGAAACCCAACACCAATGATTTTAAAAATTACATCCCTCTCTGTATGTACAATTTTTCAAAATTAATATATCTACACTTTATCATTACATCAAGTAAGAAATGTTGGGGAAAATTTTTTTCACTTTAAAAAATGAAGTAAAAAATCAGCAAGTACTAAAATATAGTGTGGATTACATCACCCTCTATACTATTGTTCACAATTCAGATATCTCCACTTAATCAGATTCAATAAAGTCATTCAATTTTTTAAAGAAGGTTCTTAATAGAGGGAGCTTAATTTTTGGTGGATCTCCAGCCTGAGTAAAGCTATTGTTAACGTTATAGTTTGGACAAGATGTGTTTATTTTTAAGATAATTTGCTGTCGTGTGAAAATTGAGTAATATGTTAAAAGTATGTAGAGACCCCATAAAAACGTCGATCTAATCGGTGGTACAGAATGTACATGGGCTTCATAATAAGTAATCTGTACCTGTTGCAAGGCGTGTTTTGGCCATAGCTCATAAGCTGTTGGAGTAATTTCTGCTATGCCTCATCCCTGCCGGTGAATGGGCGGTGCCTTGTTCAGCTGTAAATAGACATTTTAGGATTCCATGAGTAACAATACATTCGTCAATTTCCTTGCCATCGAGTTCCAAGTTACATTCCGTAAAAATAATATAGCTCTTAGATTTCCATGGTCGACATGGCACAGAGAAAAAATATTGCTAGCGTTGGCTTATGGTTTGATTTGTTGGTTGGAAAGGCGATAAGAATATTTTAATACGTACTGTGGACAAAAAAAAATCCCTCTCTATCTATTAATCTTACGATCAGATATGGCTGAGATCAATCGTAAAGCGTGTAACTGAAAGGGCTGATTGATAGAAAATTCTGTTTTTGTTTCTGATGCCCTTGGCCGGAAATTTTCCTGACCAGGTAGGCTGGCGGACTGAGGGGTGCGACATCTGGGAGGATCGCACTCTCTCTGACCTCATAGAGCAGGGGTGGGCAACCTTTTTGAGAGTGCGTGGCAAAATCGGCCAAATTTCTGACACAAATTTTTTCCACGTGCCAAGCAAAATTACTGGAGAACAAACATATTTGATATCTTGATATTTGATTTGTAAGTGATTATGTAAATCGTGTAAAATTGAATGAATGAAAAAAAAAATTTGACAGGTTTTTATGAACCAGTTATATATATATATATATATATATATATTATATATTTTTATAAGCTTGTAAGTATAACTTTAACGGTAAATCTGAAGAAGGTGGGCCGGTTGGCGACTTTTTGGCGATTTGTTTTTAAAGTCGCCAAATTTGCGTTACTGAGTCCGCGATTTTTTTCCCCCGCTCATATTTTGTTGTTTTGCTGTTTTTAAAGTTTAAAATACACGGTGCCATCGTCAATTTGGCGCCAAAATCCCGTTCGGGGACCTGTTAGGCTTAAACTGCGAAATGTAAACAAATGTGGCGACCAAGAAAGAACAAATAAATTGAAATAAAAGCTTACTGCTGGCTATATGAAACTCGTAGGCGCACACGGGATCTTCGCTTCGCTCAGATACACTTGCTTCACTCCGTTACGCATCCGTCCAAAAATATTACAGAAAATCCCCCAGCCGCTGGCTTCGCTACGTACCGCTGGCTGTAGTACAGTAAAAAAAGCTTCCGCTGGCTGTAGAGGTCAGCAGAACAAAGCTTATCCCACAAAAAATCAAATAATATTAACCGATCCGAATGTAAGAAACCATGGACTAGTGCGTCATTTACAACCCCTTCTGTACCCCCCTCCCCCCCTAGTCTCTAATGCGAAAATCTACATCTAACAATATCCAAAATCCTCCCCTGATATTTAGAAACGACATCTTTAACCAACATAGCAATAAACGGCTAACTGAAAAGTATTGAACAAACACTATCAAAGGCGCATTCAGATGGAATTGTAGGGGTAACCAGAAAAGGGGATGCATCATAACAGGAAGTAAATAATCGCCAAGTTGGCGGTAGCCCCAACTTCTTCCAATTAACCACTTTGGTAGCCATACATATTCACACAATTTAAAGACACTATTACTAGCGTGAACACAAAAAGTTAACACTAACTGCTATTTTTTTCGATTAAGCGGTCATTTATTTTTCCCAGTTATACATTTGTTTGACTAAAACACAGTAATAGGTTATTACAGATAATGTTTTGCCGATTTTAATTCTCTTATAAATGATGTGCAAAACAATTTATTCATTTACGTTCAAAACTACATTTAATCAACCCTGAACAGTTAAAACTTTCAAAAGTCAACATCAGATAAAACTAGTGACAGAATACTTCTTGACTCTTTCTTTATATTATTAGTGGGGTTTCTGCTATTGCAGAACTGATGGCAAAGATTTCGGGTTTATATTTAGTAGCATTGAGCGATATGCATGCACTACTAGTTTCATCCGTCAAGCTACTCCTGTTACGAAAGTTCATCACTGAGAACAAAGATTCACAAGCATATGTTGGCGAAAATATGGATAGCAATGCTGCTGCAAGGTTTTTTAAACAGATATAATTTTCTGGAATAGTATTCCAAGTCCTTAATACTTCGTTTTCCGCATTTTTCTCTGATACTCCCGTCTCTAATCGCTCCTTTTCAACATTTTCCTAGTCAACTTCACGGTCAACAAATTTCTGCTTCCAACTTGTTTGACAGCAGTTGATTGACTCTACAATTCAATCAACTGCATTTCACTGTCATCCATGTTTATCCATGAAAACATTTGCAAGTTCGTCCAGTTTGACACTGTCTGGAAACTTGATGAATTTTGCCGTCTCTTCCAGTTCTCTGAATTTAGCAAAGCTTGTAACGAACTGCCCAACAGTTGACTCTATAATGTTTACAAGCAGCTTTTGTAGCCATTGGTCTATTCTGTCATCTTTTGGGAGATTATTGATGTACCTCTTTAGGTTTGGGAAGTATTTAAATCTCTCACTATCTACATCCCTCAAAAAAACTTAGTTTCATTTCAAAAGCTTTTATGTAACTAAACATAAAATCAAGTGACTTACCAGAGCCCCGCCAGGAGATGACATTCGATTCAGATCCTGTGGGTTCGAGTCCCACTGTTGGCATGGATGGTAGCCGTCCGAAATCGGCTTAAAACTGGGTCCCGGTCTAATTAGCCCTCGTGTAGCAAAAAGTTGACCGTAGCGCTCCAAACCAAACCTTACCAGAGCCCCGTAACTTAATATTCAATTCATTTAAATGCACACAAAATTCTGCAAAACACATCAGTTTACAAACCCAAAAAATGTCGGGCAATTTTAAGTAAGGCACTTGTTGGTCATTCAAAAAGAGCTTAATATCATCCAAGCATTCAACAAAGCGCTTCAGAACCAAACCTCGGATAAGCCAACGAACATCATTCTGCATTTTCAGTCCTTTCTACGCAGAATCTACCTCATTCAGCAGAATTTGAAATTGTCTTTTATTTAAAATCGAAGCAGAAATGTAATTAACAGCCTTAGTAACTGTTTTCATCACTTCCTGGAGTTCCTTTAGACCAGCTTTTGCACATAAAGCCTCCTCGTGCATGATGCAATGGAAATTTATCAGTGGAGGACCAACATCTTCTGCAAACAGATTTACAAATCCTGCCTTCACACCAGTCATGCTGGGGGCACCATCTGTTGTGGCGGATACTACTTTTGAAATGTCAGTTTGTCGAGTAGATAATTCGTTCTCAACTGCTTTACATATTTCAGCCCCGGTAGTACACTCAGGTAGTCTTACAAGGGCAACCATGTTTCAGTTAGGACTTGTCGGCTGTTGTTTCATCCGATCGGTGCTAATTGAAAGTAAATTTGGTAAGGACTTAATTCGCGTGCCAGAAACAAGTTTGGCACGCGTGCCAAAGGTTGCCCACCCCTGTCATAGAGGGACTCACCGGTCTACGGATTCAACGTGTCTAGACACGGAGGTATTGAATGGCGCTTGTCAAGATTCAATCAGCACCGAAAACCGATGCGCTTCCATAAGGCTATTTTGAGCCCCAGCTCTAATTCTCTCTCTCTCTGATGCAGGGATTTCAATTCTAAGGCACACAATGAAAATCGATCCCATAGAATTTTAATCTGGGATCCCCAATTACTTTTGACCTGAAATGGAACGCTCGATAAATGTAGCCGACACATCTAATCGTGTTCAACTATTTCTGCAAGAACGAAATGCTCGCTGTACCTAATCAAAATCTTGTGAAACCTGCACTTGTAGTAGTAGCATGGTGCTAGCGCCACATCCTTGTTGTTCCTAATACTTTCCCGGTCAAAAGAAAATGAGAAATAGGAGAGTATCTTTTCAAATACACTGCTGGCCATCCAAAATGCAACACCAAGAAGCACAAGAAATATCGAAGCCAAATTTATTCGAGATTACAGATAGTATCAATGGTAATTGATTGGAAATACAGCCTTCTTTGAAGTGAGGAAGACGGGAAATCAGTAATGAATGTTACCTCCACGCCTGTCAATAACCTCTGCGACATGCCGCGGCATTGAAAGAGGCTTTGGATGTGGTGTGGGGGAATGACAGCCCATGCTGCCTCCACACGTAGACATAGTTCATCTGTTGTACCCGCGGGTGCGTCATGCCGGGCAAGGAAAGTCCAATCATTGACCAGACATGTTCGGTGAGCGATAGACCTGGAGAACAGGCAGGCCAGGGTAACAATGCAATCTGGTTGTCTGTGAGAGGAAATATTCAACAATGCGTGCAACGTGTGGTCGCGTATTGTCCTGTTGAAACGTGGCTGCAGGCAAGCCCTGAAGGTAAGGAAGGAGAACAGCCTGCATAACCTCAGAGATATAGCACCGGCTGGTAAGTGTAAGGGTAATGAGTACTAGAGGGGTCCAGGAGTTGAATCCAATACCACCCTACGCCACAACACCGGGTGCAGGACCAGTATAACGATGGAAAACACAACAGTTGAGCAGCCTCTCTCCACGGTGTCTCCAAACTCCAATCCAACCATCGTGGTGTTGCAGTCAAAAGCGTGATTCGTCCGAAAACACAATGTCATGCCATTCGGAATTCCATCTCCGCCGTTGCAAACGCAAACGCCTGTGGTTTAAAGTCAAAGATAAGCGAAGCAATGGACGCCTAGTGGACAGTCCACTGTACTGCAAACGAGGGCGTATTGTTCTTGCAGACACCAGTTGTTGTGTTACAGACTGTATTCGTTGTGCTGTGGTTGCGGATGGGGCACTGCGCTCCATCAGTGCCATGCGCACAATATGCCTGTCTTCCCGTGGAGTGGTGCGATGAGGCGGTTGCAATCGCTCATGTCGGTTAGACGTTCCCTCCTGCCATATTCGCATGACTGTGACTTGGCTACGTCCGATACGATGAACGATTTCTCGGAAGGATAATCCGCAACCTCTGTATGCAACGATTCTGCCTCGATCAAACTCCGAAACGGGCTCGAATGATGCTCGTGTTTTTCTCCGAGGCACACTGAAGCTGCACACACAAAAAGTCGCACGAGAGCACAATTCACGTTCTTCAAAACGGCTATCTTTCCTCTCTTTATATGCAGTTTATCAGTCGCTGCTATCGTCATCATTTGCATATTCCATCGCAGTATACGTATGATGCAAATTTCATGCTGTTTGGTTGCTTCCTTCTTAGTGTTGCATTTTGGATGACGAGCAGTGTAGTATATATTAGCTCTCTATCCCTTGTTCATGTGTTACTTAGTAACATGATTGACTACGGTCATCTTTTGCCCCATGAGGGTAATTAGACTGGGACCTACATACACTATTTGGCCAAAAGTATCCGGACACCGCGCTAAAGATGTGGATCTGGCAGGTGACGTAATTTGATGCATAACCGAAAGCTATAAAAGTGTTGGTAGTGGTTTGTCATGTCATATTTATGCGTTTGTGAGACAATGAGTAAGTCAAAGGAGCTTAGTGACTTTGATCGTGGCATTATAGTGGGATGCCACCTTTGTGGGAAATCAGTTCGTGAAATTTCGGACATTCTACAGAAGCCAAAATCCACTGTGAGTGATGTAATTGTGAAGTGGAAACGTCGAGGCAGTGAAACTGCAGAAAAAAAAGAAGTAGCAGGCCGAAAAAAAATTTAGTGAACTCTGAAAAGGGTAGTGAAACAAAATTGCAAGTCCTCGTTGATTGAAACCACTCAGGAGTTCCAAAGTTCATCAGTCGTTAGTGCGAGCAGCAGGACTGTTCACCGAGAGTTAAAAAACCTGGGATTCCATGGTCGTTCAACCGCTCACAAGCCGGACATCACTCCCCAGAATGCGAAGCGTCGATTGCAATGGTGCAAAGCTCACCGTCATTGGACTGTGGACATGTGGGAAAATGTTCTTTGGAGTGATGAATCTCGCTTTGCAATCTGGCAGTCCGACGGACGCGTCTGGGTTTGGCGGAGACCCGGCGAGCGCTTCTTACGTGACTGCATTGTGCCGACTGTTAAGTTTGGTGGTGGCAGCATCATGGTGTGTGTGTGTGTGGGGGGGGTTTCATGGTTTGGCCTGGGTTCCTTAGTTCCTGTGGTTGAGATGTATGTGGACATTCTGGACAATGCTGCTCTCCCAACTCTGTGGCAATATTTCGGGAAAGGCCCAATTCTCTTCCAGCAGGATAACTGCTCCATTCCCACATCGAAACTAGCGCAGGCATGGTTTGACGAAATGGGTGTTCAAAAACTGGACTGACCTTCGCAGAGCCCCGATCTAAATCCCATTAAAAACCTTTGGGACGAATTAGAACGCAGATTACGTAGCCAGCCAAATCGACCATCCTCACTGCCAGCACTCACTTCAGCTGTGATGGACGCCTGGAAGTCAATTCCTATGGACACCTATCAAAAACTGATGGAAAGTCTCCCCAGACGTGTGCAGGCTGTCATCGATGCAAAAGGAGGATCAACATCATATTAATATATGCCTCAAGACTCTCCGAGTCCGTATCACTGGGCGTCCGGATACTTTTGGCCAAATAGTGTATTAAAGCCGATTTCGAACATTACTACAAACATCCATGCCAGCAGCGGGGATCGAACCCACAGACTCCAGTTTTTAATCCTGGCGCCTTAGACATTCGTCCGACTTGTCGTGCCTGGAGTAACTAACACACACATACACACACGCCCAAAAACAAAAGCTAGGAAAATTAGAGAAGGCGGATAAAGTGGGTAGAAATGGCAGATGAATCGTGGTCCATTCCATTTGAAAAATGAGTGATGTTTGAGCAGCAATTATCGTTTTATCCAATAAGTTAAGAAGTAATATGCTAATCGGCAATTTTATTTTATGCCATTTTTGAGAGCTTTTGAGGGGGGTATTCACAAGAAGTGTCCGATTGTCAGGAAGAGTGGAAATCGGAAGAGTGACTGTTGAGGGAGGACGAGGCATCATTTAAATCCCCGCATGGG
This sequence comes from Dolomedes plantarius, assembly GCA_907164885.2. Classification (NCBI taxonomy): domain Eukaryota; kingdom Metazoa; phylum Arthropoda; class Arachnida; order Araneae; family Dolomedidae; genus Dolomedes; species Dolomedes plantarius. The sequence continues at coordinate 233,233,391 of OU015491.1, read as the reverse complement.
CCGGTGCTCTGATTTAATCCCTCTCTGAATTATTGAGGTCCATCGATCTATGACGCAGGGAATGGTAAATTAAGCGGGCCACACCCACGTCTCGGCTGGGATCAATCCGGTGTCATTTAATTAACCACAACAACTAAACTCATCTCCTCCCACACGCGGACCGATGAATTTTGGATTTCTCGCTGGTCGCTCTTTTTTTTTCTTTTTATGATCCGTGATTACTTTAGTAGTAGATCCTTATTTTATGGTCCATCCGTTCAAATTTATGTCTATTCAGATGATTATCCTGTACCTCTATGAGAACAAATATTGAAGCATCTCGCACGAATGTTCCACTTCGAAAACACGTCGAAGATGCGAAGCGCCCTTCTCATTTAATTGAGATTATTCAAGTTTAAAACTTTGACACCCCCCTCCCTTTTTTTTCCTCCTTACTCCAAGACATTTCGCGTAATTCATTTTCAGAACTCGTAGTCTGAGCATCGGTCAACCGAACTCTTCTTTTGCCCATTTTAACCTTGCGTTGTACCATTGGCGGCTCCGGGGGGGGGGGGGGGGGAATTGGGGCAATTGCGCCTCCCAAAAAAGCCCGGTGTATTATTTTTTCATAGCCTAAAATTATATAATCGTAGACCGAATACTAAATGAGTTTAAATTTAAAATGAGACGATGTTTATTTCTTATTAATATATATATATATATATTGCCCCCCCCCCCCAAAAAAAAAAGAAAACTCTGGGCTGGAGCCGCCCCTGCATTGTACAACGTTGCCATGCAACAACGCAGAAAATTTTATGATTTTCATAATTGTAACTGAATGTTACAAATATTATGCATATACATGCATATTGGTTTACACATATGCGCGTATTATTACGAGATTTTGAATGCGATTGTAAATGATTTTAATTATCGTCCGCTATATATATATATATATATATATATATATATATATATATATATATATATATATATATATATATATATATATATATATTTTGCGTCTGTGTGATCAAAAGCATATTTTTGAATAAGAAATAAAAAAAAGTCATACATTGTAAGGTTAAGGATTACTTCAACGTGAAGAATTGATCGAAAAAAAAGGGAACATATTTTAGAGAACAGACGCCTAACGTTAATGAGGCCACTCTGGAGGAAATCATGAAAATGAGCAAAAGTAATGGCTCAAGTCGACAGCTTTTCCAAAAATGGCTCTTCTTTTTTCTGTTTTAAAATCTACCATTTTCTGCATGGTGTTAGGGTAAAACAGTGTCAATATCACTGACTTCTATTTCCGCATTGCCAGAATCTTTTAGGGTTCTCCCGAATTTTTCGATCTTTAATGTCAATTCTCTTGTTAAATTTTATAAATGTTATATGGATTTCGATTGATATTTACGAAACAGAATTACTGTGATGTATTATTAGTCTTAAAAAAATCCGTGTTGAAACAGAATGCTAGTCCCGGACGAACAAACAGACACGTCATTAGGTGAGAAAAAAGTCTACTCTAGCTAGTAGACTTTTTGGGGATTTTTTTCTAGGCATCCCTTATCGCGGGGAAAGAGGTGGATTCCACGTCCCTTAGATCCAACTGATGGTCAACATTGATCTCAGAGACAGATATTATTATTTCCCAGTTGTTAAAACCGAGATGAGACTTATGCAAATGTTCACGTTCAGCGGTGATCCTACGCGATGGTATTTCGGAATCCAGTGGGATTTAAGTTTTTTTTTTTTTTTTTTCCCAATGGCAAGTATTACAGGACAACAGATATCAAAAAGACAAAATTACAAAATTACAACAACAAGATAGAAAAATGACATCCGTTAATCCATCAACTTATGTCTGACAATCTAATATCGCTCCCATAAAGAAACGGGAAACAGAGCAGGGCAAGAAGCAAGGTGAAGCATGTCCATTTTTTCCTGGTTGTTACACAGGAGACAAAGAGGGTCGGGAGCCATGTTAATTCTGTGGAGGTGCTTGCGAAGGCAATCATGGCCAGAAAAAAGCCGTAGCATTGCCACAGATTTACCTCTAGGCCACTCAGGGATATCATGGACATGGGCATACCAGGGCTTGTGATCGCTTCTAGCAGCAACAACCTGTGAGAAGGAACACCTGAGGGTCTTTTTGACTATTGTCTTGATGGAATGGTAGGCCAAGTCCTGGTTGTTTAACTGTAAAACAGAAGCCCCCTTTTTCGCTAGGAAGTCAGCAACCTCGTTCCCCTCGATTCCGCAGTGGGCCGGGATCCAATGTAGGACAACTGTTTTATTATTGTTCGACAACCGTTCCAGAAGGTTAACACAGTCATCAATATCTTTGGATCGTGAGAAACATGGGGAGTCAATAACCTGAAGAGCTGCTCTTGAATCTGAGAGAATCACCACTCTTGAGAAACGGTCTAATCGGCTCTGAAGCTGGATAAGATCCAAACGGATAGCTGAGATTTCCCCATCAAAAGGTGACACATGAGTACCAACAGGAGAGTAGAATGAAAACAACTCACGATGAACACCGGCTTCAACGTTTACACAATCACGATTCCAAGAAAACCAGCGCGTGCCCCCCAGCAAACCCCCAAACACCCCTCTCGCAAATGACCCTACGACGGTAGAATCCGCTGTGTGTGTAAGCGTGCATAGGGTCACATGGATAACTAGTTCAATCTGGCGTCAAAAAATCCGCCAGCGCACAGTGGCACTCGACAGCTGCACAAGCTACCGTCGACGAAAAATTTAATTTTCCGCCCAGTGTGCAAGCTCCAATTGACTTCTGTGGTCTACTGTTGGAACGACGTCCGATGGAAAATTTCCGCCATTGATAAAAACGCCGTGTGTGCAACGGGCCTCACTTGTTCTAGAGCCATCCGTATAGACTCTGAGCCAATGTGAAATGGGGTAGAGGGTATTTATAGTTTCATATGCCACTGATCTTAGGATTTTATCACTGTCCTCCGCTTTTAACACACTTTGGCTCAAGCCAAGACGAATAGAAAATGTCTTGGCTTCGAAGTGGTTACGAGGTAATAAAAATTGTTGAGCTCCAAAATCGATGTTTAGATGAGAAATAAGTGCGGTAACCCCCTGTACAAAGCCTCTCTGAGTCTTTAAATTACTCTCGGTCTCAGTAGAGACATGAACTCACATGGACATGCAACCGGGAGTTCTTACTATTTTCTCCCATAACAACAGGGCACGTTCCTTAATAATTGTACTGAGAGGCCTGTTATTTGTACACAACAACAAATAGTCAATTGGGGTGGATTTCACCTCGCCAGCAAGCGGCAAATCCACCCCAAAACTTCCACCCCAAGGACTTCAAAATCAGGCCTTGCGTCTTCAAAATAAGACGCAAGGCCTGATTTTGAAGTTTTTCAAGAGAATCAATTACTTTCTCAGAAGCAGAAACCAGCGGTTCACAGCAGTAGGTCAGGATAGGTAGAACATAAGCATTATAGGTTTGATTTAAGGTAGATCTAGAGCAACCCCATTTCGAACCCACCAGGATCTTCAAGAGTGACAGTCTCTTTGACGCCCGAGTAGTGACGTCATCAATATGTGAATTCCACGAGAGTTTTCTGTCGAAGGTTACACCCAGATATTTAAACTTTTCTGACATCGGGATAATATGGTCTTTATAATATATCTGTGGATGGAAGGGTTGATGGGTAAGAGAAAAAGATTGCACAAAAGTCTTGTCCAAATTAACTTTCATATTGTTTTCCTCTGACCAGCTCTCCAAAATGAGCATAGCTTTATTTAATGTGGGTTCAATGGAATGTTTCCCAACATACTTAGGAGAATCGGTCCAGACAACTAGGTCATCGGCAAACAGCAAGCATTTAATACCATCAATAGACTTCAGTTTGCTAACTAGATCATTAATGTAAATATTAAACAGAGTGCAGATAGTGGGATTTAAGTAATAATAGTTAATTAGGAATAAGATTATTATAATCGAACATCAGATGCTCAACTTTCCGAAACAAAATTGTGTAAGAATTCGTTCGAGCAGCCCTCTACAACGGATTCAACCACCCGAAGTAGACAATGGACAAAATTTCTTGAATCTGGCTTCGAGTTAACCACCTCTACATACCCCTTTGATCATAGGCGTAGCGTACTTCTAACATTTGTGGGGGGGGGGGGCATGAACTGAATTCAGTTAGGGCCCTCCTCTGCGCATTGACTGCCCGGCGGTCTTTAAAATACGAAATAATATGATTTTTTTTTAAAATTGAATAATAATAGAATTGATGTTCGAGTAATATTCAAAAGTTATACAATGAGAAAAATAAATATAATATGAATAAAATGAGAAAAAAACTAGCATTGAATTTTTGTTATGGATCATATCATTGTTAAAAACTATGTTAAGGCTAAAGACATAATCGTTATCTTCAGTGTCAATCTTTGAAAAAGCGGGAAAAAAACCAATTTTCTTAAAAGTTTTCTATAATTTTCCGATATTAACTGAACTTCTATTAACGTTTTAATTTATTTCAAGTTAAGTTGGGGGGGGACACGTGCCCCCCCCCTCGACGCCACGCCTATGCTTTTGATACTTATCTATAATCGCACTTCTTGAAATGCGTAGAAATGGCATTCTAAGCTCCAAGTCAGCTTAGAATTGCGCAATATTTTGTCTGTTTAGCTTAGTCACATTATGCGTAGCTGGGACTATTTTGTACATGCGACGGTATCACCGTATTCATATTACCTGAGCTGATAGATATTTTCGAAAAAAAATTAATTGTATATCGTCTGCTCATTTCTTCCCCTGCGCATTAACCTAATTCCTCCGAATAATTACCAGATTATTTTTCTTTTACGGCATTATCGATATTCTAGAAATGAATCGTTATCAACTCTGTCATTCTATCGATTGAAATGATCGCCTCTGGTAATGTATCTGTCGAAAGAGCCCGTGCCATTACGGTCGATCTTAGCTTTGACTAATGACGTTTGGATCACTCGTGATGACTGAATTATCAGAAATCTGATTCACATTCTTCAGCATTTAAATTCGCCAGTCGACAGAAACTAATTTGCACTTCTTCCGATTACGAAATGGCCATCTGAACCTTCGCTCACTTTGTTCGCTGAGAACTCAAGAATTTTGCTTAATGCGAATCGCAGAAAAGCCTGTCTCCAAAAAGCAGTTTTAATTTTTTTTTGTGCGATTTACGCACACAATTTCATGCGCAGTAGAACACTGTATTATCTGAGACAGCTGAGCATGGGGATGTATATGTAAAATTGCGGCTCTTAAATCCCATCTCAACAGAATGCTTCTCAAGTCCTATTACAATATTTAGCAATCCTTCTCATGGGGGCCTGATAGGTTAACCATTTTTAAATATTAATGCGTTTTCAAGTCCAATACTAAGCTATGAGGAATTTTCCTAACCACAGCTTAGGAACACACACGGAATTAGATGCTTAAATGCAATGCGCATGCTTTTAAAAAATTTTGTTACTGTTTCCACAAAGCAGTTTTAATTTTTTTTGTGAGATATACGCACACAATTTCATGCGCAGTAAAAAACCAACAACAATTTGAAAATGCAAAATTAAAAATATATGTACGATCTCCTTATCTAAACGTCTACTTCATCTGGAGAAAAAATTTCAAAAACATGCATTTGTAATCTGCGATGAGAAAGATACTGAGGGGGCAGTTCCACACAGGACTGAAGATCTAACAGGTCAACTGATGCCTCCCCTTGACTGTGGTCGATGACTCCCTCAACTAATGAATAAAGACAAATGAGTCACATTTCATATGTAAACAAATAATGAATTTTTGCTTGGGGAGTAGGGGTGAACAAATAAAAATATCAAACTGAAAATTAACAGGTCAAAAGTAAAACATAAGATGAAACTACCGGATAGGTTCCGAGTTTTTTGTTATGCTAGTCAGCGTACGTCTGTCACATGTTCGCATAGAATATATATATATATATATATACAAAACGTGAATGCATATATATACAGTATGCCCACTAAAGTCCCTTCCCACCCTCTTAACTTCGGGACGGCTGCTGCTATATTCATAAAAGTGGTGTCTAGGTATAGTAAAGTAGCCATGCGCTACTGATTAAAACCACCTACCGCGCCACCTGGTGGAAAACTGCGGAGTTAGCAATCCTATCTCGAAAACGGAACGAGATAGGGGAAAAAAGTGATTTACAAAGCTGTAGAAAATCATCGATTTAGTACAAATAGATACCTTGGGGACATTAACGCAAAAAATAGAACGGTTAAAACGCGCATTTGTTTTTTCATGATTTCCTACATTGTGACGTGACAAAACGATCTGAGAAAGAAAAAAACAACTAGTTTCAACAATATACCTTTATTTGAGATGTTCAAACTTCTCACCGTCATTGCGGTGTCGTGTTTTGCCCGAAAGATAATCATTTCTCCTTCCGTTCAAGTTTCGTGACGTCACAGTGTAGGAAATCACGAAAAACTAAATGCGCTTTTTAATCATTCTATTCTTCGCATTAATGTCCACAAGGTGTCTTTTCTTACTAAATCGATAATGCTCTACAACTTTGTGAATCACTTTTTTCCTCTATCTCATTCCGTTTTCGAGATAGGAATGCTAACTCCGCTGTTTTCCACCAGGTGGCGCGGTAGGTGGTTTTATTCAGTAGCGCATGGCTACTTTACTATACCTAGACACCACTTTTATGAATATAGCAGCAGCCGTTCCGAAGTTAAGAGGGTGGGAAGGGACTTTAGTGGGCATACTGTATATATATATATATATATATATATATATATATATATATATATATATATATGTCATACAAAAACGTTTATTTAAATTGACACACTCCATACACATACACGAAACTATAAACTGCAATATTTACACAAAGATGAAGATCTAGGGTACTCGATTCTACACGATGAGAATCTTCAGAGAAAGTCATTGCAACGTTTCTAGCCTAACTAGCTGAGCATCTATCTCTGGATCTTCCAAATCTCAGCTGCCTCTATCGCTTACCTTGGCTCTCCACAACCGTCGGGGGTTGCACCTGGCCACCCACCCCCTAGGCCACCCACCGCAATGTCCTGCAATCGCTTTCTCTCCTTTTGTGCTGAGGGGACAAAACGTTCCGGTGTGCCTGTATTCTTCGCCAACTCTTTCTATACTTTAGTATCAGGCACAGTCTCTAACTAAAGGCGCCTTATACTACACATACATACACAGGTAGATAGATAGTGAAACTTTTCTGGACGGTGACCCCTATTCGACGGCCACCCCTCTAAAAGGCCATATTTTCTCCAGAACCGATATATTAAAGACTCCATGCAGCCAATATTATGGAAGAAACCCTTTTTCCACGGCCACCCCTCAAAGAGGCCATTATTTTCGGAACCATTACTGGCCGCCATAGAGAACTTTCACCGTATCCTGTAGCGTAATGTAAATATGGGGTTATTTTTCCCAAGACCCCACAGGGTGCACGTCACGCAGCTGCATGCTTATCGGAATACCATTTTCCAGTTCCCATCGAACGAACACGTGTGTGGATTCCGAGCGGATTAAAAAACGATACCAGCAAATGCCGCCAGAATTTTTAGCCTGAAATTTAAGCCCAGGCTTATCGGTTTTCTCCAGCAAGCTGTGAGGATAACTGTTTTGAAAAACAGAAGCGTCTCCCATCTGATCGTAAAACTGTCTTTCTTAGGAATAGCTCTATGCGAGTTTGACACTGGAGCATAATAAAGTTTCGTCGTTAAGAAGAACTGTCACCAACAAATCTGCCGGCCCTCGCTCTGGGAATTTCAAGACATGCCGTCAAAGAAAAGACCGGGAGATATAGTCAGAGAGTTGGAGATTTTTAGAGAGATACCTCATGTAACGGCCGGCTAGGCAGACGTGTTTTTGAAGCTCCTGTTTTGAGACTCGGGGCGTGCGGCTAAATCTGCACTTAAGTTCAACTTCATTTAATTATGCTGTACTTGTTTAATGCTAATTTTCTTTGTTATTAAATGTTGAGTTTTTGTTTTAAAGTTGGCTTATCATTTACAGGGTGGCTAATAAATACTGTAACACTCCAAAAAATAAGAGTTAATTTTAATCGTTTGGAAAAACAATTTATCTATCTATTTGTGTGATTGGCAACTTTTTGTAAACGCAGACAATTTTTGTTTAAAGTAAAACATGTAGAATATTTTTAAAGATGGAAGCCAAAAGGTTAATTGTTAAACAGCTTTTTGATCGCGGATTTTCTGCAGGTAAAATATTTAAGCAATTAAAATGCCTTGGTTTTAATAGGACGTTTATATATAGGACTATAAATCGATTATTGGATACCAATAGCTGTAAAGATCGACCAAGGTCCGGTCGTCCACGCACTGTTCGTACAAAAGAACGTATCAAAAGAATTCGTGAAAAGATACGAAGAAATTCACAACGTTCTGCAAATAAAATGGCTGCAGAAGAGAACATCAGTCGCAGAACTATGCAACTTATCATTAATGAAGATCTGGGTTTTCGCCCTTATCGCAAAAGAAAAGTTCAAGGTTTGACTAATGCACAAATAGTAAAAAGGTTACAAAGATGTAAGAAATTGCTGAACCGGCACGGTAGCAAAAGTGTTAAAAAATAATTTTCTCTTATGAGAAGCTGTTTTGTACAGAACAAAGTTATAATGCTAAAAATGATGTTGTATATTCAGCAACCTTCGAGGATATACCTGAAAATCTTTGAACTGTTAAACGCTTTCAGAACAAGAATTCTGTTATTGTTTGGGCTGCAGTATCACACAATGGAAAACTGCCTCTGAAATTCATCGATAAGGGGGTAAAAATCAATGCTGAATATTACAAACAGGAAGTATTGGCTACACGTTTATTACCACATGCTAACAGATTGTATCCCAAAAAGAATTGGATATTTCAGCAAGATTCTGCACCGTCCCACCGATCCAAAACAACACAGGAATGGCTCCATGCCAATTGCCCGAAGTTTATCAAGCAAGAAGATTGGCCACCTTCTTCACCAGATCTAAATCCTTTAGACTATTGCATTTGGGGGATTTTAGAGTCTAAAGTAAATGCTAAGCAGCACAGAAGTTTGGACTCCCTCAAAGCTTCCATATGGAGTGAATGGTACAAATTACCTCATAAAATGATTCGTGCCGCAATAGGACAGTGGCGTAAGAGATTATCTTTAGTAATCGATAAAGATGGCGGTCGATTCGAGTAAAATTATTTCATGGTAAACTTTCATGTATAATGTTCATAATATTGTTGTATTTTTCATTTTCTATTTCATCTGTGTGTAATTAAATGATTCGATATTTGTCACAGTATTTATTAGCCACCCTGTACAATTAGGACTCTGTCTTTCTTGGTCACGAATTTAGTAAATTTAAAAAAGCCTCAGATAATAGCCTTCTTACTTATGATGTCACAATCCCTTGATTCTACACCATTGATGTTGCCTTTCCCTTCTACAACAACTTCCGTTTCAGTTTTTGTGGCTGTCATAGTGGTTTTAGAAATCGGTCAGACCAGACTCTACCATCCATTCTCTCGGTTCTGTCCCGTCTTTATATTTCGTAAGAGTATGTTAACCAATTAAATATCAGAGTATTGTCCGTGACGTGTTCGAGTAAATAAACGTATTATTCCACTCAACTCGAACTGCATCGCTCAAGCCAACGACTGTAACATACGAGTAAAAATACACCGCGTCCCGCAATGTCCCCCTCTGGTTCTGGAGACGTTATACGCATACATACATACATACCCGCATTATACATACATACGCGCATGTTCATTGAAGTCGGCGCCATTCGGAAGCAAGTGGTTGTCCTTGAAACACGCATTAAAACATAGCTGTTGAATTTTTGTTGTCGAAGTTGATATGGAGCAGATAATAACATACTTCGAAACTGCTACAGAAACCCATGAAATGTTCAAACAAGTGTACGGAGAGGAAGCAATATCCCGTTCGATAGGACTTTTGAACGGTTCAGTCGTTTTCGGGACGGCCGCATTCCGTACGCACGCCAGAAACAATTGAGAAGTTCGTGAGCTTGTGACTTTGGACCGCCGAGTGACTATTCGAATGAACTGAACATTTCCAAGGAGGTGGTTCGGCAAATTTTGACACAAGACCTAGGGAAACGCAAGGCTTGTTCTAGATTCGTTCCTTACTGTTTATCGGTGGAACGAAATCAATTCAGAATGGACTCGTGCGGTGAACTCATGGACAACGCTGACGCTGACCCTGCATTCCTCGATTCGATAGTAACGAGAGACGAGTCTTGGTGCTACCAATATGACCCCGAAAGCAAACGACAGAGCTCTGAATGGCGGTCTCCAAGCTCACGAATATAGAAAAAAAATCGATTCCAAAATCAAGGTAATGCTAATCGCTTTCTTCGATGGCGAAGGACTAATACATCATGCATTTGTTCCCCCTGACAAGACTGTCACTGGACAGTTTTACGCAGAAGTTCTTGCCAGACTTCGACAAAGTAAGACCTCTTTTTCAACAGAATGAGAGTTGGTTGCTTTTGCATGACAATGCCCGGTCTCACATCGCGTTACTTGTGAAGCGGTGTCCGGCCCAGCATCAGGTCGTGGAGATGCAGCCTCCTCCATACTCTGCGCAACTGCAGACTTTTTCTTGTTTCCAAAAATGAAAGATTTGCTGAGGGGAACAAGATTTGAGGATGTCGAAGCCATCAAGAAAATGGCGAAGTCCACATTAACGAGCATTCCGACAGAGGACTTTCAAAGTTGTTTCTGAAACATATACAGCCAAGCACAGAAGTGCATTACGGCAGATGGGAATTACTTCGAAACATTAAATTCGTATCCATTTCATGTAATAATTTCTGGAGTTATTTGATCAGTCCTGGAAATTAATGGCCGCACTTTGTATATATATATATATATATGTGTGTGTGTGTGTGTGTGTGTGTGTAAGTAAAACTAATATTACTAACAACCTATTATCGCCCATTCTGACCTTTATCTCTGTCTGGTAACCCCTTTTTCTACTCTTTGACGAAAACGCCTCGTCTTTCCACACACTAACTTCCGTCAATTCTGGCAACCTCTCTGATCTAATTGTATTTTGGCGCTTTTACGATAGACGCGGGTTGGCTTCGATGCGAGTAACATGTTGCTGTTCATGGAATAAACTTCAGTTGTTCTTATGATTTGGAATTGCATTTAATTTCGGCCTCGATTGTGTTTCTTCAAGAGATGACCCAATTCGGGCCCTTTCATATATATATATATATATATATATATATATATATATATATATATATATATATATATATATATATATATATATATATATATATATATATATATATACACAATGGAACTTCTTTATGGCGGCCAGTAATGGTTAAGAAAAAAATGGCCGTTTTTTTGGTTGGCCGTCGGAAAGAGGTTTCATTCATAACATTGGCTCTATGGAGTCTTTAACAGTATAGGGCCGTTAAAAAGGGTGGCGAGCAAGAGATGTTGTCTACATGTATAAACATACACGAAGCAGTTATAACTCTTTTATTGCATTTAAAATGCTTTTATGTTTTACCTGAAACAAAGTGTTGCCATTTGGTAATTTTAATTTAAATAATTGAATTATTTCAAACTTTTTTTAATTATCATAATATTCAGTTGCTATGATTTGTCTTCGAATCAAAGGAACGTTAGGCTGTCGTTTCTGAACTCAATCCCAAACTATTGGAAGAGCATCCTCGGAGATATTGTTTACTTGCGTCATTAAAAACGATGTTTTTATAAACAGTTTCCCGTCCCCGATAGGTAAACGAGGAAAGGAAACAGAAATAAGGAACCATTACGTCCCTCCGCTGTAAAACCGAAAGGAAATGGAGTAAATTGATTTTCAGCCGTCGTTATCGCCCAGCTTGCTCGTACATTGTCATTAATGGCTTCGGAAATTTGCAAAATTCCCTTGATAAATAAATGGATCTAGATATCCCCCAAAACTTCGTTGTCAGCTATTTAATTCGTGCCCTTTTCTTTCGGAAATCGACCAAAGCTATCGAAGAAAAGAGTTATCGTGAAATTACGATCATATCGCAAAACATCTGCGTTTGTGTGAACAAGCTCTATCTAACAAAACGCATTAAATTTTTCATTAAAACACAGACAGGAAAAAGAAACAGTTAAAAGAACAGAAGTCATGCTGTAATGGCCACGGTGCAAATTAAAATTGCAAAAATAATGATCCTAGAGAGTGGTTTATGGAGATAAAATTGATCCCCTGTTCTCATTTTGTAACTTGTCAAAAGTAAAGTTTTCGTATCGTAAGTTCATATTTCAACTCTCTCTCGAGTTTGGAACGAAAATAATATGAAAAGGATACAAGAAGATTTAACTTTGCAAAGTGTATTTATACATTGCTTTTATGTTTGTTTAATTACGCGTCAAACGTCAAACTGTAATTGTTTGCTGAGAACTCTGGAAAATTAAGATTTCTTTTTCTGCTCTCTAACTATTAAAAGAGAGTTGCAAGAAAAATTATCAAAAAGTGAAGGTTCAATTTTGCGAAGTGCATTGTGAATAGAAACAAGTTTGATTTTTCTTTTGAAATCTCGTTTATTTTATCATTATTTATTCATTTAATTAATTAATTTTATTTATTGATTTATTTTACTATTTTATTTATTTTTTATTGTTTGTTTTGTCTCGCAACGAAGTAGGTGAATTTATTGAAGTGGTGCATCAGCTAATATCATGGATCTTCAAATCAGTTCAGCTATCGGGAATTTTGCTCTCAAAATATCTCTAATCAATGGCGGCTCCAAGGGGGGGGCAATTGCCCCTCCCAAAAGAACCTGGCTTATTTCTTTTCATAGCCTAAAATTATATAATCGTAGACCTAATAATAAATGAGTTTAAATTTAAAATGAGACTATGTTTATTTCTTATATATATATATATATATATATATATATATATATATATATGTGTGTGTGTATGTATGTATATAACCCTAAGAGACAACGTTGCCCCCCCCCCCCCAAAAAAAAAAAAAAAAACACTGGACAGGAGCCGCAACTGTCTCTAATCTCAGATAACTAAATGCTTATTTTGGAAATCTGTTTTCTGCAGATATAAGTAGGCGTTCATATAAACAGCGTGTCATAATTTTTTTAAATTTTCTGTAGTTAACTTTTTACAGGGCTTTATATTACTGAAGTCTGTCACTACAAAATTAAAATCATCTTTTGAAGGAAAGAAAATAAAATTGAATTAAAAGACTTTTGAAAAACACCAATCAAACGTTTATTTGCTACGCAATTAAAATCGTTTTTGAAAAAAAAATGATTATATTGGAATAAAAAGACTTTCAAAAAACTCCGTTTAAATGACTACTTTGAAATGCAGGAAACATAATTCAAATTTGCTAGTCTGTGATTAAAAAAATACTTTGTTGAAAATTCTCCATCTAACATCGGAATTAAATATTCACGATGTCTAATGTTATATAACCTCCATGGTTGATTCCAGATTTGTCTACTCGCGCAAACGATTTTATTTTCTACTGCGATAAATGTTGAAGAAAGTGCGATTAATTTTCAGCAATGTCGTAGGAAGTGGACGTTGATCATTAGTTAAAAGATTGTAATGAAATTTGACGAGAGGAAAAGGCAAGCAATAACAATAATGAACAGACATTATACAATTAGACGAGAAGCGTGCGGTTTGAGAGGAAATAGCGGGTAGAAAAAGGGGGGGGGGGAAATGTTTCAGGTATGTTAGTTGTATAAAATATTATTGGGATAAACTCAAAATCCCAGGCACCTTTATAATAATCCTCTTTTGAAAAACTACAAGTAATATTTCCAATTTTAAATAATTCGAAAACTATTCAGTATATTACGTGTATATCAGAAAATATCCTTTTCAAAGACAAAAATATAAAAATTTCGAAGTGTATGGAAATGTATATTGATCGATAAAACAATTTAATTTAGTACTTCTCGCCCTGTCACGCGAAAAACTTCACCTTAAGAAAATAATAATGATTTATTTATTTTTCATATTTGTTGCCAATACATAAATTCAAAAGATAGTTATCTGACGTACTTACTGGCGTACAATCTGACATACTATTAATTTAAAGCCTAAACTATAAGTTCGGAATCAATTTTCTTCATATTTTACCAGTGATCAAGCAAATTTATTATTAAGAAACCTTTGCCATCAAAAGAAAGAGTATCCCAAAACTGTTCTTATTTTTAAGATTATGTACATAAGTTAATATTAACTATCTGAGTGGCAACCCGATGTGTTGCTTTTTCGATTTAAAATGAAATGGTTTTATTTCTTAAAGGTTAAAAACTGTTTAATCACTTTGAAAAATATATTAGAATTTTTGGAAAACGAAATAATTATTTAAAATTCTCTTTTTCAAATTTTGGTTTTTGGTTTTGAAATAATTCTTTCAGATTTCCGTTTTCAAATTTTGCTTTTAAACGAAAAAGTTCATTCAGTTAGAATAAATTCTAAGGGTTATAACTTCTCATTTCCTAAAACTATAATTATTTCTGGTACTTTAAAATTATTTCTGGATTTCAGTTATTAAATGACTTGTTTTCAGACTCGTTCTCAACTAATAATTTTTCCTTTTGGTAACATGGCCGAATGTAATATTAGTTCTCATGGAGGAAAAAGTGCTTAAAAAATAGAAAGGCAGTTCTGATGAATTAAAAATTGGTGGCGGAAGAATCCCCATCAGTAGCTCATTAATTAGAAACAAATATCACGAGCTTGCTGGAATTATTAGTGAGTAAAATAATAAGTTGAAAAATTACGAACTCGGCATTCAGTAACATTAACATACTATGGCGATCAGCGCGGGAAATTTCAAAAGTGAGTTTTGTAAGTACGCTTTTTTAGAATGATAACATTTTTTTATTAAATGTATTTGGTATATTTTGGAAGTTGAACATCTAGCAAATGCCGATAAATCGTAAAACTGACATTAATAGGTGCAGAAAACCGAAATATTAGTACATCAAAATTGTCGATTTCGTGAAATTCGGAAAACTGCTTTGGGGAAAAAGCTTCGTCTGCAATGAGAAACATTTTTAACTTTATCAAAATGTGCATATCATTAAAGATGAAGAGTTGTAGAACACAGGGAAATAAAAAAATTTGTCGATTGGAGGACGGAAAAGTTGAATTTTGCATGCATGAAAATAGTGGAAATTTGCGAAACGGAAAGGAGCTGGCTCACCCGGAATGTCGGCTATTTCTGTTGTCCGCTTCTTTTGAGTTCAGCGGTTTTAATTTAATAATAAAAAAAGTTTAAAGTTTTGAAAGTTGAGGATGGCATCAGTACACGCGTCTCGTCCGTCCGCGCCCATCGGTGCCAGTCGCGATATCCTGCTATGCTCGGTTCGCGAGATTAGCCCGTCCCCTTGGACTGCCCACTAACAAACATACGTTTGTTTACCTTCAACTGTTAATAGTAAGATTTTTTTTATGTGCTATTATATTAGTAAATTATTTTGTTACTCGCATAGAACTTTCCTTCATTGGATTATTGATGACATGAACTTTTAATTTCCAAAAATTATAAAAAAATAGAATTAAATAACTTGGATTTATTTGATTTGTATATAAATAATCATTGAATAAACATTTTTTGAAAAAATATGTTTTGTCGTTCACACCATTATTAATTAAATGAATTTTGCTCTGTTACGCCAAACGATTTTTGAAAGATAGCCTTGAAGATGATTATTCTGAATCGCGGTCATGAATATGTTTTGCGATTCCTTCTACCTGGATCTTAAGATTTTTGGCGAATATCCCGAAACGAAGATCAGAACCAAAGCCAAGCGATAAACGTAGATGGGCGCGCCCTCCCTCGTCCCAAACCGGCGGCTGGTCAGATGGAATACGATCCTCATCCGCGCAAGTTGCGTGTGTCGTTGGCTCTCTCTCCCATTCACAGGTGAGTAAATGGCTTTGTTGTTGCCTCGCACGTTGTTGGCGTGATTCTAAACTTTGCTCGTTTTATTGCGCTTCAAGTCGTCATATAATGACTGTAATGTTATCTGCAAATATTAATAGCGTTGTTTTCAGATTAGAGTGTGGTCATTTTATGTCTGTTTGACTACAACTTTTAATTTTTCTTCGTAATGACTGAAAATTTCTAAAGTTTTCTTTTGAAAATAAAGAATTTAAAACGCTCTTTGCAAGCTATTGTCGTGTTAAAAAGGGGACTGGTATTCTTTCTTTAATTTAGATTTTTTATTCTAAAAAAAATGCTACTAAGCTTCAAATCTTTCGAAACTACAGGTTACTTTAGGAAGTAGATCAGTTTTATTTTTTCATCTTTTTTTTTTTTTGCATAGGAAGTGTATCGCCCCAATCAATTCAACCTTCTGCTATTTACCTTTCATAACTATTGTTATTTCATAACATTCATAAACATTTCATAAACGTTTGTTATTTCATTGTTCGCTTGGTTTCAGAAGACTTGTTTCTTTAATGCTTTCTCTTTCCTGCGTGTACTAAATGTAAAGTTAAAATACACCATCAGTTTGGTGAATGATCGTCACGTGGATAGCGATCGAAATTATTTACGGCGTCTCGTCCTGATCGGCAAGAAATTTAAGAAAAAAAAAGTTTATAGATCTTAAAACTTATCAACATATAATAGCCAGTTTGTTCAATTGTCCTCTTGTGTTGTCGCCTGAAATTTTCGTGTTTTGTTAACGTAAGGATTGATGCTCTTTTAGATGTAGGGATGTTATTAGCCGATAAGAATTTAAAAACGAAACAAGAGTCCATGCTTTTTCATTAATTTTTACTTTTTAAGGATAAAACTGTGTTTTGACTTCATCTTTCGACGGTTGTAGTAGCGAAAATTGTCGCTCAAAGTTATATATTCAAATATTCTTTCCGAAAAATTGTAAGAGAAAACTGATTTCGCACACACATTCTGTTAAGAGATTTTACCTTTGAATATTCTCTGATATTGTTAATCTTTTGATACAGGCCTGTAAAAGAATAAAAATTAAAATGAAATTTTAAAATCTAGCCTCAAAATGGTGGGATACAATAGTATTACTGTTAAAAAGTAAAACACTATATGCAACTGACATCGGAAAACAAAATTTATTCTTTAAGTAATTAAACTCTTTAAGCAATAAAATCTTCATGATTTTGTGATTCAGAATCATCAGCCGGTATTGATAAAAGGTTCTTTACCCTCACTTGTTATTATTCGGTTTTGTTCAAAGCCGATAACACCTTTAAATAGATACATCGAGAAAAGATTCCTTTTTCAGCAGGAAAATTAAGCCGAAGTATTAAGGCTTTTTTATTATTATTATTACCCGATTCCAAAGGCTTGAAGGTTGCAGACGGAGCTGTTCTCGTGTTTTTTTTTAGCATATTTTGTACACATTTCGAATGCCTTGCCCGAAAACTAACTGTCCGAAGTTTAGGCAAGTCTCCCCAATTTTACGTTTCTACGCCGAGTAACTCTCCTTGCCTTCTATGCCAAAACGCTGACTTTTCAAGACCCAGTGTTGTATGTGTCCTGGTCTATGCTGGAAAAAGGTCTTTATAATAATTATATTTTTATTTTTACTGAAATGCCACAAACTGGTGTTCAGTTTTATATATTTACACACCATAAACTGTTTTATATTAACTTTTAGTACACTGAAAGTAATTGACGAACGAAATGTCGGAATGGAGCGAAACTCGTAAGAGATTGTAAGTACAACAACCGGAAAATGAAAAAAAGAAAAGGAATTTAATAGAGGCATCACGAGTTTTGTTTAAAACGATGCCAAAAAGTAATTTTCGCTTTTCGGAATTGGTAAATGCTAGTATAAAGATATCCATCAGTAAGAGGTGCGGTTAACGCGAACCTGGTATTGGTTTCTAACAAATCTTATTCCTGCAGAGGAGCTGTTTTCAGCTCCGGTAATTCGTCTCCCTGGTACACGCACGCATGCTCAGTGGGATACATATTCGCACTTACTGGATGTCTTCACTCCTCGACCACGCAAAAGTCGAACATGAAGTTTCTTTGTCTCTCTGTGGGAAGCTCTTCCAAACTAACACACCACCGCGCCCGAATCGACCCCTTTTCGTGGTGGTGAAATGATCCCAGTTCTTTCGGCCAAACATCACAATGAAGAGGAACAGCAGTATGCAGATTTTCTACCAGAGATTACGTCACAGCTTGTAATTAAATTCGAAAAAAAAAATTGGCAGGGAGCCATTGTGGGCATGCCACAATGGTAGGAACGTAGCTTTTGTGCCGTATTGAATTTTGTTTTTACTCGTGTTTAATTTCTTTAATGAAAGTATTATTAACTAGTATGACAGAAGTTTTACCTCAAAGTATTTCAACTGTATTCATATCTGCACTCTAATCAGTTCTCCCTACAGTTGAATTGGTGACCTCATCAGAGAAGCTCCACTGATTCAGAGTTTTGTTTGGATGTCCTCGACTCCTCTGTGAAAGTATCCACATGTGCATAACCGCGAATTTCACACGCTGGACGTTTGGCAAAGACACCAGTTTTGTTACAGACTTCTATAAACAGTTTGTGTGGATGCAGGTTTTGATGTCAGCCCCCCCACAGGTGTTTGATGGTTTATTTATACTCCTGGATATCCAGGCTAAGGCACCCAGTGTTTCGCTGTCCATTATCGCCTGAGGACGATAATGGCCACCTTTTTCATTCACCATTTGGATCTGACGCTTACAGGGGCATTCTTTCTTCTCTGCGTCTTTTTTTAAGTGTTTCGTTTTTGTAAAAAAAAAAAACCAAAAAAAAGGTACTAAATTTCATTTAGATATTACAGCTAATTGGAGAGGGAAATTTTATACTCCACCAATTCAAATGACACCTCCGGTTCAGCTTAAGTAATTCGCTTGAAAGATCTTCCCCTACACCGGCATGCATTAGTCAAAAAAAGTCCAACGAATAGGGAAGTTTTAACAACAGTTTTGTGTAAAATGGAATTGGAACATCAAGAAAGGTAGTGCGTGTTCTTTGGCGCAAAAATATGGCGGCTTTTGAGTTATCCTGGAGATTTATTTATCTTGGTTGTTTGACAGTCCTACGGTCATCTTTTGCTATTTGAGGACTCACTGTATTGGGTCAAGACCAAATTCCAAATGGTTATGAATATTCGGGTCAACTGTGGAACTCGAACGTACAGACTTTGGCACCGAATACCTGCGCCGTAGTCCTTTAATAAGATCGGAATGAATGGAATTAAATTTGTGTGTGTAAATATATATATATATATATATATATATATATATATATATATATATATATATATATATATATATATATATATATATATATATATATATATATATATATATATATATTGTGCAGCTGTAGCTAGTTTTTGCGTATTCCGTTTTTGTTTCGCTTGTTTCAAGATTGTAAATTGGAATGGTGTTTGTGTCCCCATCTTTCGTTTCATGACGATACGATGTCAGTTGGGGAGAAATACAGACGTTCTCGGTAAGGTTAGAGCCATGGTCTGTAAGGTTAGAGTCTGATTTCATATTTGTGTTCTTTCATTGAAAGATCTGCTGCATACTGATAATGAATGAAAATTTCTTCTATGAAAGTCCATTTTTCTCAGCTTTTTATTTAGTATTTTGGTTGATTTGGGCC
This sequence comes from Dolomedes plantarius, assembly GCA_907164885.2. Taxonomy (NCBI): domain Eukaryota; kingdom Metazoa; phylum Arthropoda; class Arachnida; order Araneae; family Dolomedidae; genus Dolomedes; species Dolomedes plantarius. The sequence goes on along the minus strand of OU015491.1, from coordinate 233,213,685 downwards.
ATAGTTTTCCACTAGGGTTTGGTAATGTGTGTCTATACACATACTTATATTTTAGACACAGCTAGGTAGTTGACATTTATGAAGCTAGTAATAGTTTGAGCCAATTCTTTTTATGTAGTATATAATTGAACTGAAATGTGAGCGATTTTGAGGTACAAACGTAGCTTTTATTTTCATCTATTTACATAAATAAATTGAGCAGCGTATATAAAATTATTAAGGATGTTTTATTAAGTGGAACGTTTCTTTTTATTAACTATCGTTCAGAAACGAAATGCACGGAGGAATTCTGTTTCATTAAAAACATTTTGTTCAATTTTGAGATCTTGAATGCATAATTATTCTGGATCATATCTACCTGCTCGCCAGCCTCAAGCAACTTTATAATGAATTGATTTGTAAAATGTCTCGGGTCTGGGAGGAGAAATTAATTAAAGCGCAACATTTCCCGGGAGAAATTGGGTGATTTAATATGCTCTTATCACGTTTAAAGCTGTCGTATAAATACAGCCTAACCGGTTGCGAGACATTTTTATGCAGGTCACAACCTTCTGAGACTTGTTTGTTGATCAAACTCGCTATGGCCAATTTAATTCTGGAGTTGGGCAGAAAAGGTATATATTTTAGTAAATGTTATTTCTTTTGTAATAGAAAGAAGGTACTTTTAAATTAAATTAAAGCCGTTTTCATTTTCACTCTTTTATGAAATCTAGATAAATTAAATTACATGTGATACGAGTATTCCCTTGTATTTTTTATCCCATAAAGATTATAAAATCTTTTGAAAAACTTTCCTGCAATAACGACATTTTTGTTAATCAATAAATAGTGACTCATGCATCTTCGTGAGTACGTCCATTAAAAATATTAATTTAAAATAATGCGTACATTAAATATAAATATATTTCTTGTTCTAAAAATAATTCTTAAAACATCCTACTTATGTAAGGAATAATTTATCGAAAGCTTACCAAGAGATAATGATACACACACACACACACACACACACATATATATATATATATATGTGTGTGTGTGTGTGTGTGTGTGTGATAATCAAGTACATTGTGAGTCGTGAGCCGTGGAGTGAAGCTACAGAAAATTCTTTCTTTCGAAGCATATATAAAAGGGTTATTTCCTTTTAGGACCACCAAGTGTCAGAATATTTTAATGAGTTGGACTTCATCATAGCAGGTGTCTCCCGGCATTGTCCTACGGATGTGTGGCGAAAGTGACGTCATTGAATGCCCTCTTGATTCTAAATAATTATGACTGTCGATTTTGACGTTAACAAGAGTAAGGAGCAAAAGTGGGGTTTAGCGGTTCGTTTGTTGATAATTGGCCATAAACAGGGTTTGTTTATTACTAATTAAGTTAATGGGACGTCCACGTGGTAGTTGATAATTGGCCATAAACACGGTTTGTTTATTACTAATTATGTTAATGGGATGTCCACGTGGTATTTTATAGTGGGTGATAGCTGATTTGATGTCCATGTATGGTAGTCTATATTTAATACGATCACTGAGAGCGGAGTTCAGGATTGTTGGGCAACGTCGGCACTTGTTTAAAGAGATAGTACAGTCTCTCTCTCTCTCTCTTTATATATATATATATATATATATATATATATATATATATATATATATATATATATATATATACATACACCATCACACTGGGAGATCGTAAACTAAGTCGACAAAATAAGACGGGTGATAGTACTCATCAAGATGAACAATATTTTCAGTGGAACCTACGGCCGCATTCCCCTCAGTCTGTTAGAAAAGCGTAAATTTCAGTGTCCAAGTTGAACTTCCGTCACTGGAAAAAAATGAGAATAAACCAAATTATAAGTTGTATAGTCCCATTTAGATGAGAGAAAGAATCAAAATAGATGCTGAAAATGCAGTCCAAGGCTGTCGTTCGACGATTGACACCGACGAAGGAAAGACTGGCGCATCTTCTCGTACACTCCTGGTGTCGTGTGAATCTTGTCTGCTGCAACAACGAATCTCGTGACGAGATCTTCCACTGAGTCCATAGGTGTACACCTGAGATTTCATGTGTCCCCCAAAGAAGTGTAATAGGTCCGGGGAACTCGGAGGCCAAGCCACCGTCCAGGATATGTGGCAAGTGGCGGGACTCCATTATGCCTGGACTACATGTCCCTCTATTAAGTGGAAGAGCTTGCCGGGAAGCACTTGCTCCATGGAGACGAGGTACGCTGCGCCGGTGAGACGTTCTGTCAAGAGTCCCACCATCAACGATACCTGCCCAGATGTTCACTCCTCCGGTGTTTACGAGGGGTCTTTCTCTGATCTGAATAGGATTCTGCAATTTATAATTTGGTTTATTCTCATTTTTTTTCCCAGTGACAAAAGTTCAACTTGGACACTGAACTTAACGCTTTTCTTACATACTGAGGGAAATGCGGCCCTAGGTTATATTGTTAGTCTTGATGAGTACTATCACTCCTCTTATTTTGTCGACATAGTTTACAATCACACTATATATATATATATATATATATATATATATATATATATATATATATATATATATATGTATGTGGGCGCGGGGTTGGAGTAAAAGATCCACAACATAAACTAACTAGAAACCATCGTAAATAACGAAAACAATTACATTTATTTAGAAAGAATTGAAAGAAAAACGTAGTCCGTCCACGACGGAATCCAAAGCGGGAGTCTTAATGTTCTCCCCAAAACAGAGTAGAGGGGTCGTGATAATGTTCGTGCTAGCGGCGCCCTCTTGCGCCAGACATAATATGCGTTTACAAATAACATTTCATGAAGTTTAAAGTTCATAGTCAAGAGTTCAGTTCTGCTTTCTACAAATCGGCCATCCTAGCTGTCATGCGGCCTCGGATGACATTAAGCAATAGGCACTGACAGTCTCTGAAAAAGAAATAAAATGGTACACACTTACAATACACGGGACCATGCAGGGGATGCGCTGGTGCTGACATCGAGTACACGGGACCATGCAGGGGGTGCTCTCGTGGTGACATCGGATACATGGAACCATGCAGGGGATGCTCTTGTGCTGACATCGAGTACACAGGACGATGCAGGGGATACTCTGGTGCGGACATCGGATGGCGGGATACCTTGTCAGTCGTCTGAATCGGGGTAGCGGGGATGTCATGCCAGTCGTCAAAATCAGGATAGTAGGGATGCCCTGGCTTCGTGTAGTCGGCAGCAGAAGACGTGATGTTAGGACGTTCATGTTGTTCGAATTTGATGACACCGCACTGGTCGTGGGACTTGACATTGGTCACTTTGTAGGGACTTAGGAATTTCGGTCGTAATTTCATTTTTGTTCCGTACCACGTAGGCTTGATTGCACGTGATTTTCTTGTCTTGTACTTGCATGATTTTTTCCTTTTCTTAAAGGATTTCTGGTTTCCGTCTTGAATCTTAAGGATATTCTTTCTTTCTTCTTCCTTCATTTTTTCTCTCTTTTTCATCGTCGCGTTAAGGTACTCTTCTTCTAAGACTTCTTTCACTCGTATGTCTGTTATGCCTTTTAGTTTCACGCCTGTCAACAGTTCGAATGGTGTGAATTTAGTACTTCGAGAAGCGGTACTGTTCATTATTCGTTGAACCATAGACACGTATTTGTACCATTTCGTTGGATCGGAAATTGAAAGTTTAGAGAGTATAGGAATTAAAGTTTCATGCATCCTTTCAACCTGACCGTTACCACGGGGAATTCCTGCTGTAATTTTAATATTCTCTATTTCTTCTTTTACGCAATAGGTCTCAAAATCATTCGAAGTAAATGCGCTTCCTCTGTCACTGATAATTCGTGAAGGATTTCCAAAGGTAGTTTGTTGTAGCTTTAACTTTTCTATCGCGTCGCGTGACGATGTCGATTTTACTGGGTATAACCATACAAATTTCGTAAAGGCATCGACAACAGTGAAAATATGTTGATAATTCTTGTTCGTAGAAGGCATAGGACCTATAAAGTCAATGTGATACGTGCTCAACGGTGAATTTTCTTTTGGGATAGGATTAAGTAAACCTTCTCCTTTGCCACGTTTTCTGTTACATAGGATACATTCTACGCAGTTGGCAATGACGTTATCAATTTGTTTTCTGGCATTACGTATGTAATAATTTTGATTTAAAACGTCTTCGGTCTTGGATGATGCAAAATGATTTTTATTATGAATTCGTTTGATTATTTCTTTTTCCATTTCTTGAGGCACCATTAAAAGTTCTCTTCCATTTTTATACTTATATAAAATTCCATATTTGACAAAATGTTCTTCATCATTTCCCTTTTCTATCAAGGTTTTAATCGTTTCAATATTTTCGTCTCGTTTTGGGGCAGCTTTAATTTTGGCTGTTATATCGTCGTCTAAAATTATCTTCTTAGAAATATCTACGGTTTCAGTTTTGTTTGGCGTATATGTAGATACAGGTTTAAAAATAGTGTCTCTTCTTTGCTTATCGTTAATGTGATTTAAATCTAATTCGTTAGTAACAAAGTTGGGTAAATTTTCTATCAACAATAAAAAGTTATTCGTATTGGAGGGCTTCTGAATAATTAAAGAATCTTTTTTCAAAATAACGTCAGCTAAATCTAACAGAGGGGTACCAATAATAATGTCGAATTTTATTGCTCCGTCCGGGACAACATGAAACAGCAATTCGAAGGAGTGTCCGTTGATTTCCACGCTATGCATAAAAGAACCCTTGGTAAGCACATTCTTAGAGCCTAGTCCTACTAGATTTATGGCGGGGGGAGAAACAGCTGGGAGACACAGTCTTTCATAGCAAGCGGATCGTATTACATGCAAACTGGAACCACTGTCGAAAATACCCGTCAGCTCATTACCGTTCAACCTGACGCTTATCTGTACAAGAGAATTTTTCTCTTCGGGAACACTGAGACTGATACTCATGGCTTGACTTTCAGGGATTTTATTATTTTTCACCGGACAGTTAGCAGAAACGTGGTCATTCGTAAATTGGTTACAATTAAAACATTTTCTTCCGCGATCTTTAAACGGACAAACACTATGATTTTTATCGCCGCAGTTTTTACAACGCTGAAAGCGGGGAGACACGTCTGAAAGAGGGGTGGAATGGTTTTTCTTTTTTGTTGTTTGTGGTTCATATGGAATCGTAGTATGGTTTCGTATTTTTTCGTAAATACCTAATTTTTCCTTAAAATCTTTTAAATCTTTCGCACCGTAAAGAATTACTTTGTTAGACGGTTTATCGGGAATACCATCTATAACATATTGAATTAGGGATTCTGTTTCGATGTTACCTCTGCTTGCTAGTTCTTTCATGACCAGAAAATATTCTTGCAGAGATTCTTCGTTGTTTATATGACGTTTCGTCAGCATTTTATGGAGTTGGGCGCTTGTGCACTTCGAGGCAAATTCTTGTTCAAGAGCTGATTTAAGCTTAGCCCACGAAGTTAAGCCAGATTCACCTTGAATAAAGAGTTTCGCTAATCCAGTTAATGATCGTTTCGCGAATATTAATTTTTGAAGATCATACCATGCGCAAATACTCGCCGTTTCTTCAAAATCAGTTATCCACTTTTCGATGGAATAATTATCTTTCCCGTCAAACTTTCTCAAACTGTCTTCGATATCATGATAGGAAATAGTAAATTTAGAAAATTTATCTACTGATGGTTCTACACGGGTTAATTCGCTAACTTCGCTACGAATTTCTTCGTTCACGTGTTCATCGTCGCTATCAGATTCAAAATTATCATTCTTAAGCGTTTCAATATCTAATAGGCTATCGAGAATTCGAGTAGCGAGAACAGTTTCATTTCCGTCACAATCAATACATAAAATATTGCAAATTGTAATTAAATTAGCAAGCCTAACGTTTTTCACAGCAAAAGTTAATTTCTTCTCATAATGTTCGTCGTTTTTCTGGTAGTCAAAGCCAGAAAATTCTCGTAACCGTTTCCGGTTTAATCGGTCACCTTCAGTTTCATAAACAAAATTATGCAAACATTTTATAGATTTAACAGAAGCAGACTTCAAGTTTGCTTTGATTCGGGGAATATCAGCTAATTTCATTTTTTCCATTTAGAGTCGTTAATCGTAGCAATCGTTATTTAGAATCGTTAATTCGTAACATAAGCTCGTAAATCGTATAAATAGAATTATCGTGATTAGCCGTAATTCGAAGAAACAAAACAGTCACTATCGTAATTCATAAAAATAGTCTTATTTAGTTCGGAGTCCGTTGCATCGTAATGCGTTGATGGAGATTCGCGTCGTGTTCTCGTAGATTTCTTTCTAATTCATATCTAATACCTCTTCTGACACCATCTTCTGTGGGCGCGGGGTTGGAGTAAAAGATCCACAACATAAACTAACTAGAAACCATCGTAAATAACGAAAACAATTACATTTATTTAGAAAGAATTGAAAGAAAAACGTAGTCCGTCCACGACGGAATCCAAAGCGGGAGTCTTAATGTTCTCCCCAAAACAGAGTAGAGGGGTCGTGATAATGTTCGTGCTAGCGGCGCCCTCTTGCGCCAGACATAATATGCGTTTACAAATAACATTTCATGAAGTTTAAAGTTCATAGTCAAGAGTTCAGTTCTGCTTTCTACATGTATATATATATATATCTATATATATATATATATATATATATATATATATATATATATATATATATGTATATATATATATATATATATATATATATATATATATATATATATACATATATATATATATATATATATATATGTTTATATATATATATATATATATATATATATATATATATATATATATATATATATATATATATATATATATATATATATAACAGTTCCGTAACTGACTCACTGACTCACTGACATAGATTGCATAGACCAAACCGCTGGACCTAAAGGGCTGAAATTTTCCATGGCGATTCTTCTTATGGTGTAGGGGTGCACTAAGAAAGATTTTTTAAAAATTCTTCTTAGATTTTTTCAAATTAAATTTTTAAGGTGTTTTTGTAACTTTTTTTAGTTTGCATTTAAAATAATAATTTGAGGGTTATAAAATTTATGTCACGAGAAAGATCGTAAAAATTCCTTTAAAATGAAATCTTTTTCGAACCTTTACCTCGATTTTCTGATTTTTGGTGAATTTTTAAATATTCATTTTTAGAATTTAATTTATTAAATGCCGATCACGTGATTTCATTTTCTGGTTCTTTAAATAAATTTATCGTCCCGTGCATAACAACTAACCCTACCTTGATATTTTCATTTTTCCCCCGCGGAAATCTGCAATCATCTCATTACGAATTTAATGACCCTGAAGAGGGCCTTTTTTTTTTCTTTTGCTGAGGGCCACCTTATCTTAAACTTGTTTATTTTTTCATCTTACCTTCTCTAAATTTTTAATTTAACTTTTTAAACTTAAATTCTTATTCTTAATAATTGCTTAATTTTTTTTCTTAAATTTTCTCTTTCCCTTCACCTATTGAAGGTGTTAAACTTAAAAATTTTGTACAGTGATTGTAATAGTAACTTTTAACTTTAACCTAGCCTTAATATTTTAACTGCTGAGCACATTATCTTTGATTACATAACATCTTGCGTACAGGAGTTAAAACTAGCTGGTCAAGGCACTCCGGTCATCATATCGAATTCTGATCAGCATAACAACTAAATAGACAAAATAAAATATTTTTTTTCCTTGCTAATGTGGCAGACGATTGGACATTAAAATATTAAAATACAATAAAAGATATTATGTTCCTCAAACTGTATACGGTGGTTTTATAAATATATTTTTTTGTTTTTTTTTACATCAATTGTATACATTGATCGTCGTAATTATTATATATATATATATATATATATATATATATATATATATATATATATATATATATATATATATATATATACAGGGGAATCTCGATCTATCGTTTTTCAAGGGACCGACTGAAATGAACGATAAATGCGGAAAAACGATAGATGCGGGAACATAACAAAGCAATATAATCGCTGGGACTGGAAGAAATGAACGACACATGCGGGAAAACGATGATTCGGAAAACGATCGATCGAGATTCCACTGTATATATATATATATATATATATATATATATATATATATATTTATTTATTTATTTATTTATTTATTTATTTTTTTGGCATTAATTGCATACATTGACCGTTGTATTTAATTTGGATGTACTCTGTAGCGAAGCGCGGGTTTTCAGCTAGTAATACATAAAATACTTCTTATTTGCAAACTTCATCAATGCAGTATTTCTATAAATATTCTTGCTTTGCCGCCTTGTTTTCGATTGAAATCCACTATAAACATCAGTCCTTTCATGTTTGGAATATGACTTGTCCAGTGCGGTCAACTTATGCTTTGACCACTAACATATGTTTATCACGAAAAAACGTTATATTGATTCTACAGGGATATCACTGTTAAAGCAAGATAAAGTTCATTCGGGAATTACAAAAATGCGCGCTTACTTTTTAACTTCATGTTTGACTGAGTTTAATTTTATTTTTAACCCGATACAGCTTGCAAAATTATATTTATTTTACACGTTCCAAAAGGATCGATTGACCACGTTTAGGAGCAAAATACGATACGTTCGTGTGTTCTTAATGTGAGTGCAAAAATCATGTTCTGTAGAAATTTATTTAGAAGAAAAACTTGTAGATTTGATAAAGATTCGACCTAGAAAGGATTTTGTCCGGCTAAAATTACTATTTTATTTTTCAGATGTCATTTTCGGTCGGCATGGAAATAAATGACATTTATTGAATTAGTTTTTTAATTGTTAAAATTATTTACCTACATGCATTTCAGTTAATTGCATGATTCTGTGAAGAAATCTATCTAGCACAGTCAAGAAAATTGAATCCTTGAAAATTGAATGTAATTATATATTTAATATGTTTGAACCTGTGAAATTCACCTGTTTTCACAACGCAAAGTCGAATTACGTTATGAAGTAATTGACGTTTTTTTTTACTTTATATTTTATTTTCAAATTAACGCTAAACTAGAATCCTCCCTCTGGACTTCTACACTAGCATATTTTCTTCTTTTTCTCTATCTTTCATTTCTTCAAAGACTAGCCTAATACTTACATTTATATTTCCTGATTTGTTTGTTTTTCTTTATTAAGCATTTTCTGCAAAAACAGGATGCTCTCCTTAAAGAATGAGGTACTTTAGTACAGTTTTCCAGGCATGAATCGTTTTGGCATTGAAGGAGAGTAGGATTCCCTCAGCTGAGTTTAAAGAAAATGTTTTTCGGTGATTGTCGACTGGGACTGAAAGATATGCTTTAAAGATTTATTTTTACCATGCTGTCAACTTCCTTTTAGAATTTCGTCGACAAAGGTAATTATGAGTTTTTAATAAAACACGGTACACCGCATACATTTCCCGAATAATTCAAATTTGAAAATATGATTGCGGAGTAGAGTTATAAAAAAAAATATCTTTAAATCTAGGTCTACAATAATAGTAAAAATTTTCTCCGTTGGTTAAGGCTACTATGTACTAACCCCCATTGGATTCGCTTACCTCAATGTTAACCTATGGAGAAAATTTGTCCACGGATTGCCGACTTGGATTCAAAGATTTTTAAAAAAAAATTGTACTCCGTCATAGAGAAAGAAATTTTACATTTGTGTATATTTTTCGTTTTTTGTAAAAAATGCAATTAATATTTTAAAATTTTAATTATTCGGAGTAAAACCTGGCATGGTGTGTTTTAAACGCTCATAAATTCCTTCGGTGGACGAAATTTATGAAATGAATCCCGTAGCGCTTTGAAGAAAAGTTCAGGCAATCTGACAATACCAATTTTATGTGATTATCAGCATTTATGTACCTGCAAATAGTTGACAAAAATATATTTTAAACAAAAAATTTGGGGACAGTGCTTAACCCCCCCTATAGAGAGACAGCCATTACAATCCCTCAAAATGTCGATCCTAGGGGGGGGGGTGGAATTCTCGAACTGTCAACTGGACTCCTCCCACCACAAGAGTCTGCAAGAAGAGGAAAAGGGAAATATGATTTTTTTTCTTAGCACATAGCAGCCTTAACATTGAGAATATGGCTACTAAGCAGCAAAGATTTACACCGCCTGTAAACAAACTGTGGGCGTTGGGTTCTATATGTTAAAACCACATCGTATGGACTTTTCCTAAAAGTTTCAACATGAAATATGATCTTCAAAAGATGCGTGCGTACAAAAGGTGTCACACATTTTAGTCCCAAGGTAAAGAATATCGATTAGTTAACGGGAAATAAAAAAGGGCTCTGAATTTTAGTTTTGTTCGACTAAAGAAATTCGCAAATTTCTGGGAATAAGGATTTAGAGATCGAGAAAATGGTCTGCCCATTTTCAAAATATTATTGATGGTACTACATAATGAAAGTTATAGACAACCCTCTTGTTTCTCTAGATTTCGAAACATGGAATGGCATTTTCCTTATCTTACTTTCCGCCTAAGAAATATATAAGATAATGCAAACTTGTTGTTTCTGCTAACATTTCCAACCGTCCCCGATAATCCACTTAAGAAATTACTTTTTTTCCCAGTGGTTACTTTTGCTATAGGAAATCTCAAAAGCTCCCTCCCTCATCGTGTTTTCGTCACCGATATAGAGAGTAATAAGCGAATATTAGGAGGTGTAAATCTGACGAGCCCGTGGGACTTGGACTGGAATCCTAAACCTGATTGATTCACGATTCCAGTTAGAATTGTTTTCGAAATGGAAGTAGAAGAATTGCGAAATAATTTTCTCTCACACATCGTTACTTTGTTTACACAGGTCACTGCAGATATCTAAATCACCATCTTCGAAGTATCTTCCTGTGCCCACCTTTCGTGAAAGGACCGCTGTCCGTGCGTGTGTGTTATCCTCCTCTATAGCTCATTAATCGAAGTCGTCCGTATGTGCTCCGCAAATTAGCCTCTAAAACTCGCGGCATGCAGAGAACAAGAAGCGGATGCGAGGCTGAGGGAATCCTTCCACGATGTCATTATAACGCATGCGGGCAGAAAGGAGACGAATCACGGCAACTCTTTGCTGCGACTAGTGGAGCATGAAAACAGCGATGACGCCCGGCGATAAGGAAATGAGGGGGTCGCCCCCACGTGACCATTGTCCGACTTCGAGCACGCGACGTTCGCCCGCCGGCCTTTCCGGTGAAAGTTCGGTCTCGGGGAGGAGAGACGCTATTCTCGACTGTTTTGCTCCGCGGTTAGATACCAGACGGATAAGACTCCAATCTGCCATATTTCATTCAAGGTCCCCTATTCTTTTGCTAAACACATTTTGTGGAAGGGTGATGGACAGACTTATTTCTATTTTGTTTTACTTAATCCGCTTTCTTTATTTTTTTATATTCACTTTGTATGAGATAAGAGTACAAGAAAAAAAAAAAAAAAACTAAGTCCCCCCCCCCATTAGAAATGACAGAAATTCATATCAGGCAAATTATCCATTGTTCTTCAGATGGGTCGAGAACAGTGGAATAGATAAGAAGGTGGCGCCATGCCTGCCACGTGCGCACTTGTCAGAGACGTTGTTCTTACCTGATCTCAGGAAAGTAGGGAAAAGTTAGCCCTAGAGAAGCAAGAAGTGACTGTACTGCCCTTATAACGAGTTAACTAACCCAGTAAAGCATACAGGGCCCGATTTAGAAAATTCTTGACTATAGGCACAACTTGGGGAGCCCCCTAACACTGATGTGGCCATAAAATTTCCAAAATTGACACACACAAAAAAATAGCTATGAATCATTGTAAAAGTACCATTTGCCAAGAATTGGCTATTTGAAGTGTAGAAGCCTAGAACATTATCAAATAACAAAAAGCAATATAACATATTAACTTAGTCATTAAAACACCAATACAATGCAACCAGAAAAACTTAATAATCCTTTATATACACTATAACATACATATGATGAACCTAACAATCAAATTTGAAAGGATAAATAAAAAAATTGCTATTCAAAAAAGGTAAAATTTAAAAAAAAATTGAATTGGGAATTTCTTCTTTTAAAAATTTTTTTGGGGGGGGGCCCTAGGCCCGGGCCTATTGGGCCTAATGGAAAATCAGGGCCTGAAAGCAGACAATGAACGAAATCCCATTAAAAGATCAGATTTCTTTTATGCATCTATGTATTTTCCCCTATTTTATCTTACTTCAGGGTGTACGGCATGCTTAAAGTGTATTACTTCATGGTGAATTTTGATTAACAATGATCTGTTACTCATGGCCATCAAGCAAGTTCTCGGGAAATCACCCCTCTGCTGGAGGAAGCCTCTTCTGTGGGTATCCAGATGAGGAAGGCGGGTTTTACAAAAAAAAAAAAATGAAAAAAAAAAATGCCGGTCATTGCATCGTCATTTTGTTGCCATCCGCAAACACCAATGCGTCAAAAGTAGCTCCATGATTTGCCTTATACAGAATTGAGGCCTGGGTTCTCCATTTACCTATTCAAAATTCTCAAACATTGTCATAGGAAGCAATTTTCTTTATTCTGTTTACAATTTTCCTTGCGTTGTCAACAGGTGTGAAGCACACACTAAAACATTCAGCTTTTAGCGTTTTTGCCTCTGTCAGTTTATATATGTCGAAGGTCTCATCTCAAAACATTAGAGAATAAATGACTTATTTGAACAACTTCGCTCTGTTAAAAAATAAAATCCAGGGGGTGTAGACCTATTAAGAGACGACAACATTTAGATTGACTCTCTTGATTTCCTGAATGGTGAATAACAGCAAGTTTTCTAATCCAAATTAAAATAACTTATGCAGTCGCTTGAATCCATGCGTATCTCTGGGTTTAACATCTGCCATTTCCCTCACGTTATACACGGTGAAACAATATCGTTATTGGCGAATCAGCAGCACATGAGTCAACACAAAAGATTGATTATCGAGATATAAACACCGCGACAGTGGACATTCACCCAGGTGTTTACACAATCTACAATAGATGGAATGGTTCATGCTGGGAAACATTGTCTGTCCAGTTAGCTCCTCTACTCACTCCAAAGAAGAAAAGCAGTTAATTATCTTCTTGATTGCTAACATTTTCTTACGGTTGTGATTAATCCTGAGTACCAGGATGTAGTCGGGGGTAATAGTAGAGTATAGAAACTAGACAGGGGTAGGGTTTTCCATTTTTTTTTTAATTAAAAAATCATATAGATTAATTTTGGAATTTTAAACCGAGAAAAATTCTTTCTTTTAGCTCAGTTGATTTACCAGAATTTACTTTTTTCAAACTCCATATTCATCGGGTAGTGTGTGGTTAGTTTAGAGCGCTCAGGTCAGTTTTTGCTACACAAAAGCTCCGGGACCTACAGTTTAAAGCCGATTTCGAGTGGCTAATAAGCATGCTTGCCAACAGCGGGACTCGAACCCACGAGACCTGGACCGAATGCCAGCGCCTGATTGTGCACGAATCAAATTAGAATTTACTTCTTTGGGACTTTCGGTTCTCTTAATGGTGTCGACATTGCCTGTGGAGTTTATTTCCAGAGAACTTGGCAGCCTTGTAAACTTAATGGTGGCACTTTTGATCTCTAAAAGCAGTTTTCGGAATGCACCTGATGAGTGCACTTCTTGCAGTGTCATGCTTTTTGAATCAATCAGGAGAAAATCTTATATCCTTAAATTGTTTCCAAAACCGTCACGTGGATACTACTTTTATTGATTAGCTCTGCATTTTTTCTCAGTATGTACATACACACACACACACACGCGCATATTTTTAGATTTTAAAACCGAAACATCGGTAATGCAGTAAGCGCAAGTCATAATTAAAACCTGACACAATATCAACATACTGATAAAATAATTTTAAGATAAAAAGACTTTTTATATATAGTGTTTTTAAATTTTCTGTTGAATCATATAAACTTGACAATTCTATGCATTAATAAATACTTTTAAAATTTTTTTTTGTTGAATTATCCCATCCACTTGAAAGAAAATGAAGTTAAATGGAAGTTAACTTGCATTTGACTTGTTTGACTTGTTGCATTTGACTAGTTCCCTTTCCGGCCAATAGATGGCTGCACCAGTCTACAAAACAAAGTAACTTAAAATAACTGAAAATTAATTTAATTTTGCTTAAAGATGGCTAAAAGTATTAAAATAATGCATTGTCATCGTGTTCTGAGCTATTCTAAAAGTTTCAAATGTCTAGCTAGTCGAGAAGTTAGTTAAAAATCGATTGCAAGATTTGTACTAGACAAACACACAAGAAAGCAAGTTTATAAAAACATGGTAGTTAATTCCTTTTCAGTTCAGCTAAAAATTGCCTGCAGGGCCATCCTATAGTATAATTAATGATGTCATAATGCGAAAGCCGTTATACTTTAAATATTACGTCTTCCTTTATGCACTCGCCTTACTGAAAGATACATATTGCATCCTGATTTGTTTCACTTTTCAACATGTCAAAAATGGACCTTTGTCACGAAATTTCGCCATGCGGAAATGACGTATATTCTTAATCGACACCCATGCTCATGGTATATTTTACGTCCCGATGTCTGCTTTCCGACCGCTGTTGGAAGTATGGTAAGAATTTCCCAAAATGTTTTTTGCTCATGAATTGTCGACATTCATAAACTAGCGTCAAACGGAGACCCGCCTTCGGTAACTCTAATATGAGCCCCCCCTTTTTAACGACCTCGATTCACAGCACTGAGTCATCATTTCGTCTCATAACGATATTTATGAGCGTGGATCATCTCTAGCCCTTCTCGGGTAACAGATGGCTTTGTTTGGGGGTAAATATCGTATGTCCCGTGTCGTCATACGATGAATGGCGTGCCAGGTTGTGACCGCGATTATGTTTTCATTTAGACAGCCTCCCATCAGTGAAATTTATATAGGAAATATGGCAGAAGATATACAGTCGAACCTCCATATATCGAAGTAGCAAATTGCAGGAAAAAAATTCGATATATAGAAATTTCGATATATAGAATTGAGCTTAGTTTTATCATAATTCTCCTAAAAAAAATTAAAGCTAATTTTCCTATACGAAACTCCATTTCTAATTTATATGCGAATCCCATTAAATGAAAGTTAATAACTAAAAAATGAATTAATATGAAAGATTTATTGAGTACTACATATCTTTAAAAAAACAATAATGCAGACAGTGGTTACAATGATCAGTTTCATTCTTTAAAAAAAAACTACGAATATCTTGCTAAACAGCCAGTTTTGTGGAAAGTTCAAAGAAATGTTCGTATTTATTCAGTCCACTAAAAACTTCATCAGGGACATTTTCCGCGAATTGGAAGTCCACGACGTATTGTTTCAAATGCCAAAAATTGGGAGATTTTATTTTAAAATGGAATATAATCTCCCAATTTGTCTTGAAAAAAATGTCGATATATAGAGATTTTTTCGATATATAGAAACAATTTTTCTATGTAATGAACATGGAGATTCGCTAAGAGTTCGATATATAGAAAATTTCGATATAGGGAAGTTCGATATATGGAGGTTCGACTGCATATATATATCACAGCCGGGCTCCCAGGCCTGGGCGTTTCGACGACTATATAGGTATATAGGATTTTTTTTTCTTTTTTTTAAATCTGGGTTTTTCCCTTGTAAGTTAAAAATATAGCAGAAAAAGGCATCTTTATCTGTTATTATAAGCATAATTTAAATACGACAAGACCAATTTAATAAAATTATACAGCTTACAATGACATTAGTATGTATTTGATTGGGCAAGTGGAGATCATTTTGACTCTCCCCTCTTACAGAATCATTCCAGAAATTTGGTATTTATTATGTAATATCCTCAAAGATGGATTCGATCATCCGAAGTATGAAAATTTTTCAAACTTCGTGACCGATTTTACCTCCTATTAACTATTTTACCTCTCTCTTCTGCAAAGAGAGATTTTCTCAAGCTAACAGAATCACAACAAAAGACGCCAATTCTCTTAAAGCTGATACTGTAAATGATCGTATGATGATCAAATAAAGTGACATCATCAAATGTGTCGTACCTGGATACCAAAACAGAACTAGTAAATAACGTAATAGGACGAGAAGGTTAGAGACGGTAAGAAGCCCGCATCAAAAAACAAAGAAAATTAATTTGGAAGAGAACGATGAACTGGATAAAATTTGACTATTAAATAAAATAACTTTAACTTATAGTAATCTTAAAAAATGGGGTATGTATTAACTTATTTGTATTTTTTAAAAACCGTTTTTAATTAAAAATATATTTTTTATAAAGCTGGGTTTTTAAATATTTCAATCCGGATTTTTTTTTAGATGCAATCGTTTCTCGCTGGGAGGCCCGATCACAGTATTAGGTATTGGTTCTAAAATCAGAAAGTCTGCCATATGCCCCATGTATATGATTTCCCCAAAATTGATGTGTTCTTACTTAAACTTGCTTGTACTTGCTACCATTCTAAGAGAGCGATATCCCATCCTGTTGGGAGGAATTCAAATGTCCCAATATATATATATATATATATATATATATATATATATATATATACATATAAGGTGCGCACATAAAGTAACCGGACATTTTTTTATAAATAAGAAAAATATTACTCGCCTTCAAATAAATTCATCTCCTTCAAAATAATCACTAAAGGAGTCTATACAATTTTTCCAACGTTTCTTCAAGTCATCGAAACACTGTTTATAGGCGTTGGAAATCACCGTTCGCAAAATACGCGTAACATTTGATTTAATATCCGAGACGTTTTCAAATCTCTGTCCTTTCATAGATTTTCCATTTTATGATTACAAAGGATTTATTCATCCCGAATTTGTTCCTGAAAATCAAACAATTAAACAGTATTTTACGAGGAGGTGCTTTTTCGATTAAGAAACAGGATAAGGCGAGGTAGGAAGGAACTGTTTGATTCTGGGCAATGGTTTCTTTTACACGATAATGCTAGGCCCCCATAGAGCAATTTCTGTACAACAATATCTTGCTAAGCATTCAATTACAGTGATAAATGATCCACCATATTCTCCAGACTAATCGCCAGGTGATTTTTTTCTTTTTCCCGAAGCTTAAGATGGCCATGAAAGGACAGAGATTTGAAAACGTCTCGGATATCAAATCAAATGTCACGCGTATTTTGCGAGCGGTTAGCCTTTAAATAGTGTTTCAATGACTTGAAGAAACGTTGGAAAAATTGTATAGACTCCTTTGGCGATTATTTTCAAGGAGATAAATTTATTTGAAGGTGAGTAATATTTTCTTTATTTAAAAAAAATGTCCGGTTACTCTATGGGCGCACCTTGTATATATATATATATATATATATATATATATATATATATATATATATATATATATATATATATATATATATATATATATATATATATATATATATATATATATATATATATATATATATATATATATATACATATATATATATATATATAAATGCCCAAAGAACTGTACCTCTACGACTCATAGTTTTCGAGAAAGATGCGAAAGAAAAGTATGACGTCATATCCGGTGTACGAAAAAATTTTTATTGGACACATGAACATCGGAATTTGCATATGTTTGCAGACGATGATGTTAAAAATATCCACCGCGCATAACTAGGCATGCATGCGCGCGCTGTGGAAGGACGTCAAGTCGTCGTTTGAATCGTATTTAAAATCTAGTAGCTACGGGTAATCTTCGCATGGTGATAATGTATTCCATTCGTGATTATTCCGGCATTTACTTCATCTTCGGTCATTGCCTTACGAACTGCTAGGGAGTATGCCAGTCGCTATCCATCACGCCGTTCTCCCGATGCCGAAAAGGTCATCCGCAGGTTGGACGACAGACTGAGAAATGCCGGGAGCGTCGACCCACGTACAATCGCCACGATGTTGGTGGAAGACACCAGCACAGGAAGATGCAATGTTTCGGCGGGTGGAAGAAACTCCCGAGTTGAGCGTACGCGCACTAGCCAAGAAGCTAAGGCCCGTTGCACACACGGCGTAGGCGGAGATTTTCCATCGGACGTCGTTCTAAAAGTAGAGCTACGGCGAAAAACTCCGTCGCCGGGGAAAAAGCCCACCCCTCCTTTCCGAATCCTGCACGTGTTCAAGAAAACCAGAGGGGTCGCAACAACGCCCCCCTCCCCCCAGCCGGGATCGGAGGAGCCCTCCTTTTCGAATCCCCTTTACGATTCCAAGAAAACCAGCGCGTGCCCCCCAGCAAACCCCCAAACACCCCTCTCGCAAATGACCCTACGACGGTAGAATCCGCTGTGTGTGTAAGCGTGCATAGGGTCACATGGATAACTAGTTCAATCTGGCGTCAAAAATCCGCCGGCACACAGTGGCACTCGACAGATGCACAGGCTACCGTCGAAGAAAAATTTCATTTTCCGCTGTGTGTGCAAGCTCCAATTGACTTCTGTGGTCTACTGTTGGAACGACGTCCGATAGAAAATTTCCGCTAGAGATAAAAACGCTGTGTGTGCAACGGGCCTAAAGGTGAGTAGCAGAGCTGTGTACAGGCTCTATTCACATTACTCCCTCTATTACGTGTAGAGGGGCTATACCCATATCGCTACACAACCGTGCAAGGTCTACATCCAGATGGCATTCAGCGACGCATTGACTTTTGTGAATGGCTACTACAACAACATGAAGCCGATAATGCTTTCATTGCACATATCTTGTGGACGGATGTGGACGTGATAGGGTCTTCAACAGTCACAACAGCCATATGTGGTCAGAGTCCAATATCATCATGCAATCCTCTCACAGATACATCAGGTCCGCTGTGGGCCGGCATACTAGGCAAACGCATGATTGGACCATATCTGTTGCCTGAACGGCTCACAGGACATTCATAGTTGGTATTTCTCCGTGATGTATTAACCGATTTCCTAGATGACACACCCTTAGCGGAAATGCATGGCCTATGGTTTCACCGTGATGGAGCTCCGGAGCATTTCAGCTCACCTGTACGTGGATCTGGAATATCCATGCCGCTGTATTTGACGTCCGGTTTCATGGCCGCCAGATCTGACACCTTTGGATTTCTTCATACGGGGCCATCTGAAAGAATCGAGATCTAGTTACTACAGAAAGTTGGTCGTCTTCATGCTGCGTGTACTTTTGCGGACACCACGCTGCTGCAACGTGCCATTCCACGGCGCGAACATGCATGCCTCAATATGCGCGGTGGAACATCTACCTATGTAAACGTATGCAAATACAGTGGTACCTCGACTTACGAGTGTTTTGAGATACGAGCGTTCTCTCGGCAGTATTTTGCATCGAGATACGAGCTAAAATTCGGGTTACAAGCAAGCTTCAGATACCCCACAGCTAGTTTGCGCAGCCAACGCCATGTGATCATCAAATGAGAACACGAGAAGCATATAATCTTTACAACCTTTATGTACAATTATTATACAATTGTATACATATTATTTTAAGACTACTATCCAGTCTAAAACCTAGAGATTAACACTCAACAATTATCACCCGGGTAGCTTTGTCTGCCCACACTTGAGTCGCCCTCCGAAACCGAAGAGCTTCCTCCCTCTCTCGTAGAGAGATAGCTTTAATCCCCTCCCCCACACTGGTACTCGCCATGGGTTCTAGGGGATGGGATGACCTTGGTCCTAGGTACGCAAGCTCTCCTACTTCTACGGATTCTGAGAAAACGATCTTCGGATTCTCAGAAAAAGGAATTTGGACATTACATCCCAAAGAACGATGCAACAATCGCTCAGCTACGTGTCTCACTTTAAGAGGGTAGCTCGTAATAAAAGCGAAAGCGAGGAAAATGTGGCGAAAAGATCAAAAATCAACGAATAAGATTGAATTTTTCCGTTTAGCTTTTCTCCTACTCTTTCATCAGCATATTCAAGGCTGATCTCAAAGGTAAATGTTCTAAATTACACTTAATAAAAACAAGTTTATTGCCATACATTCTATTGTATTGCATTTTTATACAACGTTCGTCATCTATAAGAATATTTTTCTTATTTAAAAACATGTAACCAAAAATTGCTGTGTTTGGGGGGAGCCCGGAACGAATAAATGGCATTTCCATTCATTTCAATGGGGAAAATTGATTCGAGATACGAGAATTTCGAGTTACGAGCTCCGTCATGGAACGAATTAAACTCGTAAGTCGAGGTACCACTGTACCGATGTTCATATTTCCAATAAAGTTTTTTCTAGCACACCGGAAATGACGTCATACTTTTCGCTCGCAAGGGTCGTAGAGGTATAGTTCTTTGGGCATTTTTTATGTATTCCAAACAAGGAATCTGGCTGTGCCGAGCTTTGGTGGTCTGGATGAAACCCCCTGTATATATATATATATATATATATATATATATATATATATATATATATATATATATATTATACATATAATAGCCGTTGTCTCTGTATAACACTTCCGTGCTGTACTCATCTTTCTATTGAAGCCCTCAGTAAACAAACAGCCGGTTAGGCTTAATTTCAATTTCAGATGTGGATCATAATTTTTTCTCACCTAAAACCTAATATCTTCTCCATCAAATCACGTTTGTTCAGCCTATTTTTCTATAAAACATTCAGAACTAAAAAAAATTGGATGCTTTTAGCTGTATATTTAACAGTTTTTAAAAATCTGTTTACTTTTGCGATGAATTCTGAATGTAAACAAACTTGAATGTGAATGAATCAAGTAGCTCAAGTATTCATATCGCGTAGTGAGCTGTAAAAAACTGGTTGGCAGTCTACTACTACAATAGCATGAAAAACTAAATAAATAAAAAATAATGAAAGGGTTTGCTTTTACAAGGTGTGGATTAAATGCAATATTGTTAGATAATTCGGGATATTTTTTAACTTCCATATACTTTTTCCATTATGATGTCATTATTAGTATTATGACGTCAAAATGATGGGTTGGATGGCAGTCTACTACTCCAATTGCATGAAAAACTAAATAAATAAAAAATAATGAAAGGGTTTGCTTTTACAAGGTGTGGATTAAATGCAATATTGTTAGATAATTCGGGATATTTTTTAACTTCCATATACTTTTTCCATTATGATGTCATTATTAGTATTATGACGTCAAAATGACGGGTTGGATGGCAGTCTACTACTCCAATTGCATGAAAAACTAAATAAATAAAAAATAATGAAAGGGTTTGCTTTTACAAGGTGTGGATTAAATGCAATATTGTTAGATAATTCGGGATATTTTTTAACTTCCATATACTTTTTCCATTATGATGTCATTATTAGTATTATGACGTCAAAATGACGGGTTGGATGGCAGTCTACTACTCCAATTGCATGAAAAACTAAATAAATAAAAAATAATGAAAGGGTTTGCTTTTACAAGGTGTGGATTAAATGCAATATTGTTAGATAATTCGGGATATTTTTTAACTTCCATATACTTTTTCCATTATGATGTCATTATTAGTATTATGACGTCAAAATGACGGGTTGGATGGCAGTCTACTACTCCAATTGCATGAAAAACTAAATAAATAAAAAATAATGAAAGGGTTTGCTTTTACAAGGTGTGGATTAAAGGCAATATTGTTAGATAAGTCGGGATATTTTTTAACTTTCATATACTTTTTCCATTCTGACGTCATTATTAGTATTATGACGTCAAAATGACGGGTTACCTTCTAGTATATATATAAAACAGTTCCGTAACTGACTCACTGACATACAACGCACAGACCAAACCGCTGGACCTAAAGGGCTGAAATTTTGCATGGCGATTCTTCTTATAGTGTAGGGGTACACTAAGAAAGATTTTTGAAAAATTCTTCTTAGATTTTTTTAAATTAAATTTTTAAGCTGTTTTTGTAACTTTTTTAAGTTTGAATTTAAAATAATAATTTGGGGGTTATAAAATTATATCACGAGACAGATCGTAAAAATTTCTTTAAAATGAGATATTTTTTGAATCTTTACCCGCATTTTCTGATTTTTGGTGAATTTTTAAAGATTCATTTTTAGAATTTAATTTATTAAATTCTGATCACGTGATTTCTTTTTCTGGTACCTAAGTAAATTTATCGTCACGTGCAAAACAATTAAATAGGCCAAAAAAAAATCTTTTTTTCGTGCATATAATTTTTTCTTGCATATTATCTACATATATATATATATATTTTTGTTAGCATTAATCGCATACATTGACCGTTGTATTTCATTTAAATGTACTCCATAGCGAAGTACGGGTTTTCAGCTAGTATATATATATATATATATATATATATATATATATTAATTATATATTTATTTATATATATATTTATATTTATATATATTTATATATATATTTATATTTATATATATATATATATATATATATATATATATATATTTATATATATATATATATATATATATATATATATATATATATATATATATATATATATATATATATATATATATATATATATATATATATATATATATATATACAGAGGCTGTTCACACATTTTTTAGACGATGTATATTGTATTCACAAAACTAAATTACATAAAATTCTTGTGTTTTAAATGTTCTATTTGACATCCCTTATTCTGAACTATCTTTCGACACCGCAATTTCCAGGATAATAATGCCTTTTGAAGTGTCAGAAGAGATATTCTATCCCATTCCTCCTGAACAGCTTTCCAGAGTCCTGTAAGGGTTTTGGGACGACGCTTGGATAATGCAGATTTTAAAAGTCCGAAAGCACAAAAATCCATAGGTGATACATCGGGAGATTTAGTAGGGATATCAGTGAAGGGTATGGTCTTGATACCAGGTTTTTGTTCCATTTCTTTTAGGAAATTTACAGTGGATTTTGATGTGTGACTGCTAGCTTTGTCCTGATGGAGTCTCACAGATTGATGGCACTGTGGGTAAAGCGATGGTATTTCATTCAGAAAAATTGGCGATAAAATATGTTCCTGATAGTATTTGGAGTTAATCTTGACATTTTTTTCCACTCTCTTTATTTTTAACTTGCCATTATAAGACAAAACAGCAACAATCATGAATCCCTTAGAAAAACTTTCTTTCGATTCTTTGAACCATGTACTTAAATTTTTTCTCCACTTTTATGATAATAAATGGCTCTTTTTTTGTTGCAATCATTTAAATACGCC
The DNA here is from genome assembly GCA_907164885.2 of Dolomedes plantarius. Lineage (NCBI taxonomy): Eukaryota > Metazoa > Arthropoda > Arachnida > Araneae > Dolomedidae > Dolomedes > Dolomedes plantarius. Next base: position 233,190,488 of record OU015491.1, on the reverse strand, counting down.
CATGATTCATCCATTGTGACAATTGTTTTCCATTTTTCTTTGGATAAGTGTTTCTCATATAGAATTCTGCAGCGTGTCCTGCGTTCAGCGATATGATTTGGAAGAAGACGATGCACATTGCGTTTTTTCGCTTTCTTAAGATTTAAATCAACGTTTGTCATTTTGTTTACAGTGGACACCGAGCATTTTAATGATTTTGCAACTGGCCTTTGACTAGGGGATTTTCTTTTAACATTAAACAACGTACCTTTGCAATAGTCGAAGATGTCCGTTTTTTCCTTGGATACCTGTTTGGAATTTTTGTCCCACTTGAGGCTCCAATTTGACGTTTTTTTCCTTTCTTGTTGACGATATTACCTATCGACGCTTTAGATATCACAAAACCATGACTCTCACATCGGTTTTGGATAACGGAGTACGCATATTTCTCTTCGGAAAGAGCATAAATGTAGCCTTCGAACCACTGCTTTGTTAAAAACGCCATTTTGAATAAAAACAAAACTTTCAAGCCGCAGACGATAATTTTGACTTTTAAAAACATAGTACAATTGCAATTATTTCTTTTGCAGCAAACGATTTTTTATTACCACTTACCAAAATCGTCTAAAAAATGTGCGAACAGCCTCTGTATATAGCTATTTGTTTTTTAAAATAACTATTCTGTACTTTTCAAATTATGCCACAGTTAATTCATGTCACTATGTCTAAAACACAAGCTATTTCGCACTTTACGTATCCAAATTACTCCAGCGTATTTTTATTCCCATTACGTTTTCAAGATGTTACTATGAACCCTTTTTTACTTAATGATAATATATATTGGTAACGAGGTCGGAGTTCACAAGCCCAGGCTTAATAACCGCTTTCGAGATACGGTCGTTGTAATCCAATTTTGTGTATTTTGCAAGTTTTTGTGGCTCTTTCAAACTCCTTCGAAGGGAGTTCATATTCTTCATCGAAACAGTGCTTTGTTTCATCAAAACTGTGCCAAACAGGGGGAGCGAGTTATCTGCGGAAGGAATCTATCTGCCCTTTGTCCACCATTCGTGGGCATCATTAGGATGCGTATACTTCAAATCTGCATGAGGCAGTGGCCGAAAAAATAGATGCACAATAAGAACAAAGCCCTCTTAAATGCTTTTGTTTCACGGCATTTTCTGGTCGAGAACTTCCTGCCATGCTACTTTGTCCTAATAGGTGTGAGTGGAAAGATGACGCCTCGTTAAGAGAATACACGCTTGTCGGCTCGTGGGGGATGTTTGTTTGGATCATTTTCCAAAACTGCCGTCGCTAACTATTTGATCGCCGCTAATCCACCGATAACGAAGTACTTTTTGATTTCAAACTTCTTGTCCATTCCATTGAAAATGGCAGCTCAAACCAATTTGCCAAATGTCTCGAATGGGACATTATTCTGCATCTTGACTCTGTTATTTATACAGTGATTTCCGTTTATAAGAATCACGTTTGTTATTACTGTTTTTGATTTTTAAAAGCGGTTGATTCTTATAGCCAAATTTTAGGTTTTTGGACAGGCACACAAACATCTATATATACATATATTAGATAATTTACCATAAAATACTCATTAATTTACGTTAATTATATTTTATTAAAGTCATTTTTTATAATTTTAAAAATACAACTTAATTTTTGACCTATAAGTAGATACACATGATTATAGTAAGAGAAGAAAAAATCCAATATGTGTTACAACATAGCTGCTTAACAGTTTTAACATTTCAACTACAGGAAGGAAGCAAGAAAAAGTTTTCTATGGTAGTTTGACGTAATGAAGTTTTCAGGAGGCTGTTTATACCTCTTTCAATACTAATAGTCCCAGACGGAGATTCATCTTCTAGCTTACGTTTCGCGGTTTGATAACGTGCTGAATCTACTAATGTCACGTTTGCCTAAGTGATAGTGGACACTTCGCCGAGGATTTATGTGCTTCAGGATCCAGGAAGCCGCAACCACGATGTGGGAGGTGGGAGTCCCTATTTTTGTTTGTCAGTGGAGAAAAGTCAAATCGGACGGGTAAAGATGCCCCCAGGTCAAGCTAATAGGACAGTGTTGTGCTAAAGCGTTTAAGGGGAAACTAGGAATTTTATGACTATATTCCATCCCATCTTATCAATCTTTCTTTTTTTTAAAAAAAGAAAGAACTTCGTACCTTTTGAGGGTTTAAGTGGTTTTTTTTTTGGAAAAATGAAAGGAAAGCGAAGAGTGTAAACTGATTCTTAAAACCGGTGGATTGATTCTTTAAAGCGAAAATTTTAACATGGAAATAATACATTTGTTTTTGTTTTCGCGATATTGATTCTTATGAACGGTTGATTCTTATAACCACTGATCACTATAAGCGGTGGTTACTGTATATCAGCGATTCAATGAATTGTTAGAGTGCTTTGATTTCAACTAAGGCTTTTCCTATTCTGAATGGTCGGCAACGGTATTCTAGCATGGGCCTTGCAACTTTTATTGGCAAAGCCGTATGGCTGGTTTGGGACGACGTAATAAGGAGAATAAACGCTTGCATGCATGCCTTAAATATCATATTCTATACCTCATTCATTTGAGCCATTCACAAAGCACAAAAAAAAAAGGGACAGGGGCTAAGGCCTTCCGCACACGGAGCCGACTCAAAAGAAACTGATAACCGACTCAAATCACAAACCAGTCCGTGATGAGTCGTAACCTATGTAATTGAATGGAGCCACGCACACGGCGCAACTGGTTACAAACCCGACGGGTTTGTAACCAGTTGCGCCGTTGTCATCATAAATATACGTTGTTAAGGGGTAGTGAAAACTCAGACAAAAAATTTATAATCATTGATAAATTCACTATAAGGCTGATTCTAAAACATCATGATTAAAAAATGTGAATTTCCATTACTTCAGAACAGAGTTGAAGATAAGTCTGAGAAACCCAACACCAATGATTTTAATAATTATATCTCTCACTGTATGTACTATTTTTCAAAACTAAGATATCTACACTTTATCATTACATCAAATAAGAAATTGTTGGGGAAAATTTTCACTTATAAAATGGAGTGAAAATTCAGCAAATACTAAAATATAGTATAGATTACATTTCTCTCTGTATGTATTATTGTTCGCAATTCAGTTATTCCACTTAATCATATTAAATGAATAAATTAAAATTATTTCGTGTATAAATTAAAATTATTCATGAGTAAAATACAGCAATTAAATTGTACCAAATTACGTGCTATCGTCGAGCCACACGCGGACAGCCGCTAATGTTTACATCCGGTAGTTGCAGCCGTTGCCATTTGGATTGTAGAAATATCGTCGATTTTTGTGCCGCATACCTACGCGTTTTATATATATAGATTTACTGAAACATTTTATCTTTAAAATATACAAACTAGACCGACAACAAAATCAGTATGTATTTGGAAGACAAAAAAAAAGAACTTTCACATTCAGTAAGTTCAAGTTTAGACAACCCTGCCCTGATAACTATGATACGTCAGGATAGTTTTCTTATGATACACCTTACAATTTTTACGACTACTGCGAAACATTTTCTTTCTATTAAAAAATAAAAATAAAATTTCACTCATTGTTTTAAAACAAATTTTCTATTTTAGAAACTCCAATTTTTGTAAAAAAGAATTTACTGCTGCAAATAAATTAGTTTATCAGGATATTATAAAAATTACCAGCTCTAAAAAGATTTGCGCGTATTATTATAATTTTCACGAAGATATACGGTGAAACTGCTGTCAATAAATTCGTTCGTTAATAACCAGCTCCAAAAAGATTTATTGTTATGTATTTCATATTCTTATTTACTCCATCTATCAGATTGGGGATTAAAGAATCTGATCCTCCTGACTTTGATTCGTACGCTGTGTTACCGTAAATGTCCCTTTTTCTGTAAATCATTATACGTTCTTTTCCATAAACAAGTCATACATTTGTGTCCCTGTATCTCATTAAATTAAGTGTTTCACAATTTCGGAGACTGCATTCAAAACATCATTATTCTGCCATGAAGTTTATCTATCCGTTTGAAGTTTATCTATCCGTCTGGTAGAATTCTTTACCCCATTACTCCTTCTCATACATCGGGATCTCGAAAAGTGATCTATGACTAAGGGTCGCACAAATCATTCGGCGATTGGCGTGTTTACGTTAAGATGCTACTTAAGGAAGTTTATGTGCATCTAAATTTCTTCGATCGTTAAAACGATTGCAATAGGACGGGGGGCAAAATAAAACAGACCTGAAAAAAAAATCCTAAATTTGAATTCTGACATGCAATTTGCGACATTCCTTCATAACTGTAAAAAAGGCCGTCCATTCGGCCGGGCTTGTACGTTGAGTCGCGCTTCCTGAATAGACTGGTGAAGTGACTACTGCGGCACTGAGTCATTGGCGGCTCCAGGGGGGGGGGGCAATAGGGGCAATTGCCCCTCCCAAAAAAGCCCGGCGTATTTATTTTCATAGCCTAAAATTATATAATCGTAGACCGAATACTAAATGAGTTTAAATTTAAAATGAGACGATGTTTATTTCATATATATATATATATATATATATATATATATATATATATATATATATATATATATATGTATGTGTGTGTGTGTGTGTATATGTGTATATATATATACGTATAAATATATGTGTATATATATGTATATATATATATATATATATATGTATATATATATATATATATATATATATATATATATATATATATATATATATATATATATATATATATATATATAGCCCCCACTAAAAACGTTGCCCTCCTGACATTGCCCCCCCCCCCCTAAAACTCCGGTCTGGAGCCGCCCTCGCACTGAGTGGGGTCGGTTCAAGCACCACTGAATGCCCTTGTGTCTTAGGCCGGAGAGTCCCTCCATGTGGTATAAGGATGCGATTCCACCAGATGGGTTCGAGGGCCGTGTCCGCATCCCGAGATTATGCCGAAAAGACGATGTGCCTGCCGGTAATGAATATGATTTACACTTTCAGCTTTTTAACCCGCGATGACAATAATTCCTGTGGTCCTTCACCCTGTGCATCCCTACCACCGCAGCTTAAAGGGAAAAAAAGTTACCGACTGGTCGCTGCGGCCAGGCACAGAGTGGACATTAAAGACGCCACATTTTGCAGCAAGAGAAACAAAATCCAAAACAAATCGGGCATTCTTCCCCCCCCCTCGGCAACCGGCCCTGATTGGAGGGACTTCCTGTCACGTCATTCGGTCCGACCTCGTGGTCAATGTGCGCGTCCGATGATAGAGGGCTCATCCTTAGCGGGGGAAGTCGCGTGTTCGGCGCTAAACGAGTCCACGCCCCCCTGCCCCTTCCCCAGACGTGGAGAGATTTTCTTGCGGGAGTGCAGAGCAGTGTTGTGATCCCGCCGAGCGTGTTCGCGATTTTTGTGCGTGCTGGATGGGAAAGGTGTGTCGAATGAGACGGCGGGTTTGATTTCGTATCAAAGTAAGATTTTTCCTTCCTCAGTTTTTATGTTTATAAGCAATCGTATCACATCATTTCTAAAGGTTTGGTTTTTTTTTTTTTCAGTTTCATACGGTGAGAGAAATAATATCAGAATAGTTTGTCTTTCCTTTTTCTATGTTAGGAATAAAAGTAGAAAACCTCTACTACATTCAGTGTAAGGAACGCAGTTAAATTATATTCTTTGACTTCGGTAAAATTGAATGGGGGATGGGACCGAGACCTTTGGGTAAAGGGGAAACTTGACTGAATATTTTGAATAGGATCGGATTTAATCACTTGTATTTAACAATTCGTATTTAACACTTGTATTTAACAACTTTTTTCACTTGTATTTAATCACTTATATTTAACACAGATCAGCAAAGCTGATCTGTGTTAAATACAAGTGATTTTTTCAAAAAGAGAAAAAAAAAATGAGTAAAGCACTGAATAGTTCCCGACGTATTGAAATAAGCTTACTAACACAACTGAAGCAACTTTATTCGTTATAAAATTTATAGTGTTACATTATGCAAAATGATTTTGTGTTGTTTTACCGATAAAGGATTCAACCCTTACGATCATAATAGTTGTAATAATTATCAATCTTTATTGTTTATGATAGCTAAGACGCCCTTACTTATATTTTTGGAACAGAAATACAATAGAATGTCATTCTTATCACGGCATTGTTGAGGAAAAGCCGAAGTGCTGCCATCAAAATAAAAGTAATCCTAAACAACATGCAACAAATAAACTGTAAAGAATCATAGATTTTTACGTATGTCCGCCCGTGGAAACTTATTAAATGTCACTGTTATATTTTTCCTCGAGGTAAGTGTCTGAAATTCTTTAAACGCAGGATGAGATCGTAAATATTGTTCTACCCTCCTAGGTATAACAATAATATGTTTTGTCAGCTTCTCATTTCCAAACGCATAAGAAGTTAATATTCTAGAATTGCTCAAGTATGCTTTAGGATAACTTCCTCGTATGTCAGTAGCATTATATGTTTGATGTCGTTCTGGCTATCGTCGGAATTCGACTGAATTCTCTAGTGTCTACGGATACGGTAGAGCATTGGCGGCTCCAAGGGGGGGGGGGGGGGGAGGGCAATTGCCCCTCCCAAAAAAGCCCGGCGTATTTTGTTTTCATAGCCTAAAATTATATAATCGTAGACCGAATACTAAATGAGTCTAAATTTAAAATGAGACGATGTTTATTTCTTATATATATATATATGTGTGTGTGTGTGTGTGTGTGTGTGTGTGTGTGTGTGTGTGTGTGTGTGTGTGTGTGTGTGTGTGTGTATGTGTGTGTGTGTGTGTATGTGTATATGTATATATATATATATCTTACTATTAACAGTTGAAGGTAAACAAATGTTAGTTTGTCAGTCAGCAGACACGGGGACGGGCTAATAATCTCGCGAACCGAGCATATCAGGATATCGCGACTGGTACCGATATACGCGGACGGACGAGACGCGTGCAGATGCTATCTTCAACTTTTAAGACTTTAAACTTTTTTAATTATTAAATTAAAACCGCCGAACTCAAAAGAATCGGAGAGCAGAAACAGCTGATATTCCGGGTGGGCCAGCTCCTTTCCGTTTCGCAAATTTCCACTATTTTCATGCATGCAAAATTAAACTTTTCCGTCCACCAATCGACAAATTTTTTATTTCCACGTGTTTTACATCTATTCATCTTTAAGGATATACACATTTTTATAAGGTTAAAAAAGTTTTTCATTGCAAACGAAGTTTTTTCCCCAAAGGAGTTTTCTGAATTTCACGAAATCGACAATTTTGATGGACAAATATTTCGGTTTTCTGCACCTATTAATGTCAATTTTACGATTTATCGGCATTTGATAGATGTTCAGCTTCCAAAATATACCAAATACATTTAATAAAAAAATGTTTTCATTCTTAAAAAGCGTACTTCCAAAACTCACTTCTGAATTTTCCCACGTTGATCACCATATTATCTTAAAGTAACTGAATGCCGAGTTCGTAATTGTTCGACTTGTTATTTTACTCACTAATAATTCGAGCAAGTTCGTGAAATTTGCTTCTAATTAATGAGCAACTGATGAGGATTCTTCGGCCACCAATTTTGAATTCATCAAAACTGTCTTTCTATTTTCTTAAGCACTTTTCCCCCCCATGAGATTTAATATTGCCACATTTCACCGAAGTAATGGTGGCTCAGCGGTATCGCTCCTGACGTTTAATCCTAAAGTCCCGGACTCGAAACCATCCGCCGTCGGTTGCAAGAACATATTTTATTTTAATTTGCTCTGCATGCGAGCTGTATACAAATTTATCTATTATTTATATTTCAGTTCCGGTTCCTAGGTTTCTGGAATAATCCTCACACTTCCGGTGGGAATGTCGGGAACGTTCCGGAGGTGTATTTTAGGTTATGTTCCCCGCAATCTGGTCAATAAAATCTATTCTGATCTACGCTTCGTGTCATTTCCGTATTCCCCGAAATCATCGTGACAATATTTTCATTCGGCCATGTTGCCAAAAGGAAAAATTATTAGCTGAGAACGAGTCATTTAATAATTGAAATCCAGAAATAAATTTGAAGTACCAGAAATAATTTTAGTTTTAGGAAAGGAGAAGTTAAAGCCTTTAGAATTTTTTTCTAAATGAATGAGCTTTTTTGTTTAAAATGCAAGATTTGAAAACGGAAATTTTAAATAATTATTATTATTTTTATTAAATCTAATATATTTTTAAAAGTGATTAAACAGTTTTTAATCTTTAAGATATAAAACCATTTCATTTTAAATAAAAAAAGCAACCCATCGGGTTGCCACTCAGCTAGTATATATATACATTTATTGCCTCCCCAAAAAAACGTTGCCCCCCCCCCCCAAAAAAAAAAAAACTCTGGGCTTGAGCCGCCCCTGGGGTAGAGGCACGTTACATTTGAAAGTAGCTTCAGTCTAAACCGAGGTGGCGCCCATACGCTGCACCCATCAACAATTTCGCGGGGGTGAATGTCGAAAGACAATATGCCTGCTGCGTCGAAGAAGAAAATCCACTATACCTAGCCAATGTAATGGTTTGAAACTGTAAAACAATAAAATTTAAAAAAATAATAATCAGTTTTTTGGGGGGTGGGGTGGGGTTGGATAAAGCATATTATTTCCATAGAATTCTGTTATGTTGACAGATCGAATTTGTTTGTTTGTTGGCGATACAATTTTTGCCTAGGAGTTGGTTTTATGATTAGCAGCGTAGACAATACGTTTTTATAATAATTCCTTTACCGCTTATCATTCTTTTCCGCTCTTGACCTTGATATTGCAGATGATCCGGAGGGAGATTGTTGCTTTCATTTAAAACGAGTTTTACTCGATAAAAAAAGCAGTAACAGACAGAGTTTCAAGTCCTCCCTTACTTTGTCAAGAATAATAAAAATCTGCATTATTTTGTCCTTAATAATGGGCATTGTTTGAAACAATGCCTAAAAGGGACTGTTTCAAACTGTTCTCGACTCTCTAAATCACAAAGCTTTTGAAGGAGTTCGGTTTAGAGATAAATTTTTGCTACACGAGGGCTCATTAGACCGGGGCCTACGGTTTGAAGCTGATTGCGAACGGCCCATGTCAATAGTGGGATTCGAACCCGCACAGGTAGTGGGAAATAGAGGATCAGGATTACTTTCCTATGAAACTCTGCGTTTTCACAATTGCAGGGCATCTATCATTTTTTATTACCATGATTTTATTAACTCGCTTTCTTGTTTGTGTGTGTGTGTTTGTCCGGTACAAATCTTGCAATCGATTTTTAACTAACTTCCCGACTAGCTAGATATTTGAAACTTTTAGAATAGCCCAGAACACGATGGCAATGCATTTTTTGAATACTTTTAACCATCTTTAAGCAGAATTGAATTCTTTTCCAGTTCATTTTGTTTTGTAGACTGGTGCGGCCATCTATCGGCCGGGACGGAAACGAAAAGTTAAACGCAAGTTAATTTCCAATTAACTTCATTTTCTTTCAAATGGATGGGATAATTCATCAAAAAAATTTTTAAAGTATTTATTAATATTACAATTGTCAAGTTTATATGATTCAACAAAAAATTTAAAAACATGGTGTATAAAAAAGTTTTTTTTATCTTGTAATAATTATAACTCAGTCTAGACATGCGAGAAAGAGTAAGCTCTGTGTTGTCTCTTGGAGTATGTTTTTATCTTCCTCTTGAAAAATTGCTTTAAAGTATGAACTGAGTCATTTATCCTATGTAAAAGGGTTATAGGCATGATAGGCTGTCAGCCCAGTGCAAATGTGTTAAATCTAAATTTTTACTTTATTTAAAGAATTATTTTATAAACATATATCTCTGCCTTAAATTTTTAATTTCTTAGATGTTTCTAAAGTTGTAAGAGATGCCAATGAAAATAACACTTTCTCATAAACCACTGCCTGTTGGTAGTGCACCAGTCTCGAAGTTCTTCAAATAACGGTAAAATTATGCATCAGATTATAATAAACTAAATATATAGAGTTGTACTAGAATTATTATATAATATATATATATATATATATATATATATATATATATATATATATATATATATATATATATATATATATATATATATAATAAATAAATAAATAAAATAATAATAAATTACTCTTAGTAATAATAATAAAAAAAACTAAATTAAATTAGGTTTAATTGTACTAAAACACAGTCTCCATAGTAGGTCAGTTTCTGTGTTTCCATTTGCTCCTTGGTTGCAAGTTTTGTGACGTCAGTCATTTTGCGGTTACCTATTCTTAACTTCCATTCTGTCTAGCGCCAGGCTTGGTGTTCTATGTATAAGTAACTCTTTATTCAATTCTACAGTTTCTCATGGATTGTACGATGTCTAAGTATGTTTATTGTATAGATCATACTTATCAGAAACAATCCGTTGGTTTTTAGACAGTATCGACACCGCTGATGAAGAGATGCTGTCAAAAACCTCTTTCATTCTTATCTTTTCATGTTTTTAGTTCCTGGCTGCAAGTAGTTTTAGTGCTCATACTGGTTTTTCTCTATCAACTTTGTCTTATATATATATATATATATATATATATATATATATATATATATATATATATATATATATATACACATATATATATACATATATATATAGTATATATATATATATATATATATATATATATATATATATATATATATATATATATATATATATACACATATATATATACATATATATATAGTATATATATATATATATATATATATATATATATATATATATATATATATATATATATATATATATATATATAGTATATATATATATATATATATATATATATATATATATATATATATATGTATGTATATATATTTATATATATAGGGCTCCCATATCTGTGTTTTTAAACCCAAATTTGGGTTTTGCAATGACCATATGGGTTTATGGTTTTTCCCCCCAAAATATCTCAAAATCAGAGATTTTTCCATGTAAGTGTAATACTGAGCAAAAAAATTAATATTTACTTCTTATTATAAGTATAATTGTATTACAATCATGCAGTTTAATAAAAAAAAATACAGCTCACAAAGGCAATAGTATATATTTGAATGTAAAATGACAGAAGAGGAGATCCTTTCGATTAAACCGCGATAAACATCCCCCCTTAGGAAACCATCCCAGCATTTTGATATTAGTTAAGTCCTAATGGCCGAATGGCTAGGGTGGTGTATTTTGGTTCAGATGCTGTGGGTTCGAGTCACGCTGTTGACATGGATGTTTGTAGCCGTTCGGCTTTAAACTGTAGGTCCCGGTCTAATTAACCCTTGTTCAGCACAAAGTTGAGCGTAGCGCTCCAAACCAAAAGAAAGATGGATTCGATGATCGCAAATATAAAATTTTGTCAAGCTGCATGATCTATTTGGCTATTTTACCTCACTCTTCTGAGTGCCCAGTGAATAGAATCGCCATAAAACACTCTTCAGACTGAAACCGCATGGATAGCAACACAAAGATTGTCCGACTTGGATACCTAAAACAACAAAACTGGTAAAAGAAGGAGCATGTTGTTGACCAGTAAGTGATATTCAGACGGGAACAGAGGGTTGGCCAAAAATATCTCTGCAATGTATTTTACTAGCGATACTTATGTTTATTTAATTATTTATTTTTTTTTTGGGGGGGGGGGCGTAGAATATGAAGATTATCCAAAGGGAAGACATAGGCTAAAAAAGGTTGAGAAACACTGTTATACACGAATCACACATTCAGAAAAAGAAAAAAAATATATTCAGAAAATTAATTTGGAGGCGAATGATGAAATGGAATAAATTTGACAACTAAATAAATTAACTTTCATTTCACTTCAAGTAATCTTAGAAAATGGGGCGTGTATTATCTTATTTGTATTTTTAAATCATTTTTAACGAAAAATATTTTTTTACAGTAAAAGATTTTTTTTTTGGGGGGGAGGGGTTTAATACATTTTTCTTGCCTGTATATAACGTATATACCGGTTTTGTCTATTCCATCACAACATACACTTCAAAAACGATCCTATCATAAGTTGCTGCTGTGGCGCTTAACGAGAGCATAAAATGTTCTCAAATACTGCCACAGAGACATGTCAACTGCTAGCACCGCTTCTTTTTGTCAGCGTGGAATATATTTGTCTTTTCAATATACCTGGATCGTCAAAATGGATCAGATTTCATCTATTAATTATTCGTTTCGCATGAATGTTTTTAGTTTTTAGAATGATTTGCTCATAATGGTACACTTCGGTGCAGCAAAATTTTTCCCACTCTTGACTCAGCCGCGTGTTTTTTGCCATTTCTTTCATTTAACGGTTTCACTTGATTATTATTGCAATTATTATAAATCTTAAAAATTGAAAAAAAAAACACTGACTGGCTGAGGCCTAGAAAGCTGAAATTTTGCCTTGTGGTTCGTCTAATTCCCCAGCGGCTCACCAAGTAGGATTTATAAAATATCCAAAATTTATGGGTTTGGTGCCTAAATGCACCCAGTGAAAAAAAAATCTAAAGCCCTATTTAATGTCAGATCGTTCAATTATAGGTGAATTCCACTGAAGAATGACAACTCTTTACTGCTAAATCAAATTTACGGAATTACATAATAGATTGCACTATTGTATATCGCCGGGTATTCAGCCAGTATTTTTATGGAGGAATCTGCTTATTACTCCAACAATATTTCGCGATGTAGATGTATCCCATTCACAGCTTCAGTTTGGTATCAATCAAGCCTGTCCATAATATTTTGCTTACACCAGCTCTGCTGCAAGGTATTGTACTAAAATAATTGCTCAAAGGAGTTGTTCCATTTTACTTTTCCATTCGTTGTTATCCTTTGCCTTTGTTTACTAAATCATAATATAGGCTATTCGTAATATACACTAATCGTAATATAGTATATATGTGTAATTCAGCAGTTATTATCATTAAAATGTAGTTGGATTTAGAAGCCAGTGACTCTAAAATTATAATGTATTCTTACAGTCATCTCCTTTGGTCATTCCGAATCATCCCTGTCAAATAATTCTACGGAATATTTTCTGCAAAAGAATTATCATTAGACAAAGGATAACGTAGGCACTGTTGAAAAGGAGATGCTATCATTAAACGGTTCGTTCCTGGTTTTCTTGTTTTGGTTTACCTTCACTTTCTGGTCGCGTTCATTTTATATATTTCTTCCATAAGAAAGTGCATCCATCTTCAAACTTTCTACTTACTTTAGCTCCAATTTAATCAATATTTGAAGGGATAAAAATGAATAGGAATCACTTTGATAAAATACACTGCTGGCCACCCAAATTGCAACACCAAGGAAGACAAGAGATATCACAACAAAATTTATTTTGTAGATAATATGTTGACCAAGTATCAAATGATTAAATTTATAGACTTCTGTGAAGTGTGGTTCCTGCCAAAATCAGTAGCCAGAGTAGCCGCCATTGTTGGAGATCACCGCTGCCACACGCCTCGGCATTGATTCAAAGAGACTTTGGATGAGTTCTTGGGGTACAGCAGACCAAGCAGCTTCCACACGTTGCCAAAGTTGATCTGCTGTGGCAGCTGGGGATGGAATCTGGGTCAATCGTAGAGCAACCATGGACATGTTTTCTATCGGCGAAAGATCCGGAGAGCGAGGCGGCCAAGGAAGCAATTCAATCTGGCGATTGACGAAGAACCGTTGGACAATGCGTGCCACGTGTGGTCGCGCATTATCCTGTTGAAATATGGCTGTGGGCAAGCCCTGAAGGTAAGGAAGGACAACTGGCTCCAACACCTCGGAGATGTAGCGCTGGCTGTTTAAAGTACCGGCAATGCGTACTAGAGGTGTGCGAGAGTGATATCCAATACCGCCCCATACCATAATACCCGGTGCAGGACCAGTGTGGCGGTGCATAACGCAGCTGTTCAGCATCCTCTCTTCACGGTGTCTGCAGACTCGAATGCGACCATCGTGGTGTTGCAGACAGAAGCGCGACTCGTCAGTAAAGACAATTTCATTCCATTCTGCCGTCCACATCCTTCTGTCATCGCACCATTGGCGGCGGAGACGTCTGTGGTTCTGCGTCAAGGGTAGACAAAGCAATGGACGTCTTGCGGACAGACCACTCTGCTGTAAACGGCGTCGAATGGTACGCGCAGACACTGGATGATGCGTTACAGACTGCATGTGCTGTGCTATGGTTCGTGATGTGACTGAGCGATCCGTCACTGCCATGCGCACAATTTGCCTGTCATCACGTGAAGTGGTGCGCTGAGGTGGATGCGATCGAACACGCCGGTCCGTCGTACCCTCCTGCATCCAACGATCACATATCCGCATTACAGTTGTTTGGTTTGGTCCAACACGACTACCGATTTCCCTGAAAGATAATCCACAATCTCGGTAGGCCACTATCCTTCCTCTGTCGAACTCGGATACTTGATCAAAAGATGATCGCTGTTTTCGACGAGGCATAATTGATCGTTTTTTTTAAAAAAAACCACAAGAAAAACACAATTGCCGAACTTGAAATCGTCGAAATCTCCAAGCCTTAAATAGCGCTTTGAAGTGGCGCCACAGGCGCGCGTGATGTGCGTCTGCGCTGAAATTCGAATCATTTGCATATCTCACCTCCGCTAATGCATGTTGTAAATTTCATGTTATTTGCATGTTTCCTTCAGGGTGTTGCATTTACAGTGGCCAGCAGTGTACTTTGGGAAGTAATAGAAAACATAGCTCTAGAGTCGTTGGACATTTTAAAAGTGAAATAAACCCAAGATGTTCGAAATAAAGCGGTACTGGTTCATCTTGGATCATCCTATTTAAAGCGTTGAAGTGATTAGGAACTTTTCGGTTAACGGGGAACCACCAACGTAAATGTTGGCGAAAAGGGAGATAGGAAAATTTTTGGGTTTAATTAAAAACAAGTAATATAAAAAAATTTTTTAAAGTCAATTCCTACTTAGGTCAACAAAGAAAAATTTTATTTTAGTTACTTTTTGGCGGGGAATTGCACTGATATTGGCTCGATTCTGTGTACACCATTATTGCCGAGAAATTTTTTTCTCCCATATAAAACTAAAATTAATTAATTAAATTTAATTAATGAATTAATATTTGAAAAAACTGTATTAACATCAAGTGTCATCCACTACAAGTTTAAAAAAATGTATCTGAACTTGAGTGGATGAATAAAAAGTATTTTATTAACGATCGAAAATTTGAACAAGATATATAAATATAGGGAGAGTGTGAACTAATAGTAGGAATTGAAAAAAATGACTGTTTTATTAAATTCAAAAACAGAGACAAATACAGGAATTAAGAAAAATACAAAATAGATTTTAGCTCATTCATTTCAGATAACATGGGAGGCACCAAGCTTCCGAAAAGATTTGCGCCTTCTCATGCAATCGAAGCCAAGTGAATTCAAGTAGGTGCGAATCTTTCCTTTAAAAAAACCCAGCATTTCTACAAAAATTCAACTGATAATCTGGGAGGGAAAAAGGACTGCATCGATGTTCTCCCGCTTATTCTCAACGTCATTGAATAGCCACTCGTGACGTGAAATGAACGTGTTACCACATTGGGCGCATCATTACGACTGAAAACCAAAAAACACCAATGAGGGTATATTTAAAATTCAGTTTTCAAATAAAATATAAATATCTTTTTTATACCAAAAAAAGATTTTTTTTTCTCTTTTTTTTTTGGGGGGGGGGGGCTATTTATGCATTGTCATGAAAAAAATTTTGTAGTCCTTCGTACTGAGCTAACAACTCGCCACAGTGCTTGTCTTTTGGGGACTTTCTACACTTGGATGATTCAGACAATTACAACATCGCCACCTGGTCTGAATAGCTTGATTTTCAGATCAAAGACACTAAAACAGATGTTTAACTGAGATAAAAGAAATCTGGAATATTTTCGTGTATATATGGGAAATTTGCGTAGAAATCTTGGGAAATTTGTTTTGATATTACAGTGAATTAACAATGTACCAGATTTCAGCGCATTCCTAATTGATACCTGGTCATTTCTTGTTGCAGTTTTTGTTTCATTCCGTCTCATTTGGCTGAGAGTTGAGGGCACAAGTCTCCACTGAGTGTCGGTGATTCGATGTTTCTAGCAATTTTAAAAACTGTTCAAAAGAATTTTAATCATGTCTTACTAATATACACTATTGTGTAATTAGCACAATAGTATGCAATACTCAAGTAAATAACTGTATAAACATACTTATATACAGTGAAACTTTGTTATCCGGCCGGCCCTCAAAACGACCCCTTTTTTTTTGAACCAATAGACATCGTGTTACACACACAATGTCTATTGCGGCCAGTGAGATAAGCTCTCCATAATTTATTTTCTCCATATGCAGTTATTTCACGTTTTTAAATAAGAAGCCTCAAACTATTCATTAGCTCTTTCTTGGGCGTATTTTTCTTGTTTGGTCCCAGGGTGTGCTCAGATATGCAAGCTACTATCACTATCAAGGCTACTGGACTACCAAGGCTATCGTTGTAATTCTTTATTTTCAGTCGGGAGGAGATCTTAAGATCTGACTGTTCTCTTTTTCGCCTCAGTTATATTTAATATCTAAGTTCTGATCAGTCCATGAGGTCTTCTCTACATGATGCAACTACTTACGCAATGTTAAGCATGTAAATGAGTTAAATTGCCAACCAAGAAGTTCCGAAACTGCTTTCGTAAGAACTCTTGGCTTCTATTATGCATATTTTTTTCTTTTTTTTTAAAAAAATGGCTACGCACGAAACACATTAAGAGTTGTACGAATGGATCACAAATGACTTTGGGATTTTTGACGAATTGAGATTATTGCAATCCTATTTCCTAGACTGATTTCGGAATTCCCTCATCCTGGAATTCAAATCCTGCTCAAAGGACACAGACGAGTTGAACACTAACACTGTCCTTACACGCTTAAATTTATGCGCACTCAAAGATGCATGTGAATATTCAAGTTTAGGGAACTGGAGTGATGTGCTCTAAACGTTGAAAGCAACCTTATTTTACGATGGGACTCATAAAGAACACCATTGATATTTCTGATAACTGATTGCTCCTTAAATTTTGCCCGCAATTAATCCAGTTAGTAAAGTTAATTTATGTGACTATGATTTGACAGAGTCGCCAAAGATCGGACATCCCGAACTGGACAGACAAGGGTGTTCTTATCGTCGAATCGAGGGTGGGATTCCGTCATTACTCTATCAGCTCCTGTGTAATGTGTTTTCACGCCTTCAGCATTTCCTGCCTGGGAATCTAAATGAGCTTTAGTCCATCCAGATCTCAAAATTATCTTTTAGCGCTTGTGTGTGTGTGTGTGTCAGTCAAAGATATCTAGTATGCAAAATAGGTAATAAGGTTGCTCTACCTGGGAATATACACTGTGTTTTGTGGAATCCCTTTCCTCCTATTTTATGGATGTTGATATTTCACCGAGATCAGAATGAACTAAGATTCTTCCATATGAGGGAGATCATACATCATACACTCGTGACACATATGTATGAATAGCGTGACATATTTGCCCAGCTTTCGGTCTCCTCTGGGATTCTCTCGGACTTGAATATCAATGCCTGAAGTACAATTCTAATTACACGAAACCTACCCGTACGGGGTTTAGGAAATGAACGAAAATTACGGCACAGGCTGTCAAAATGATTGATGTTTCGGCTTTAGCTCTTACAACGTAGCGGTATGTCGCATAAGTCTGTGGGAAAATATCGGTTTCCCTTTTCTTTTTAATGTTTTGCCTCCAAAAGCACTCCGCAAATTTCTTGATGACCGTTTTACTATATTTCTTGGCAGTTTATTCGTAGTGGAGAAGTATTTTACTTGGGAATAGGATCAAACAAACCTAAACACAGCATTTTATGATCTTTTTCTATCAACTGCAAAGTGCTATAACTAGGGGAAAAATATACAAAATTTTGACTATTGTCTATGTGTTGATTGGCGTAATACTATCCTAAGTTATTTTAATGATGGTCATTCCATCAGAAAAACAAAATAACAAGATGAACCTAACGAAACAGTTTGCTCATTAAGTTCATTATTCGAGTCAACAGGATACTGGAAGGTATACGAAAGCATCTGAAATGACAGTTTTCGTCTTCCTAAACAACATACCGTATAATTTTGCTGTTTATACTGACTTTCTCCTGACAACGAAGCCCCTTTCTTATGCCATCAAATTTTTAGAATCAATTGGCTTTTACAGGAAATGCGTGGGATAAATTTTCCTTTATGCTGATCTACTAGTGCATACGTTTGAAACAGCAAACTTGACCTGCGTGAAATTAGCTAAATTAGAAAACATTATACCCACCCCCACCCCGCTTGTTTTTAAAGGAAATGCAAACCAAACCTCCTTAAAAAAGGAGAAATAATTTATTGGTCCCCAACATGCGTCTTTGATAAAGGCTGTTATTAAACGGGGAGAGGAATTGAAATTAGAGATGGACAGATTTTTTTCCCATTATTATGCTCTCTTTTGTCGCAACGAAATGAAAGCAAGTTCCTACTGTGTCAACAGATTACGTTTAATCAAATGCTACAGTTTCTTATTACTCATTAGGCCGTCCGTACACGGAGCAACTCAAAAGAAACTGATAATTGACTCAAATCACAAACCAGGCCGTGATGAGTCGTAACCTATGTAATTGAATGGAGCCACGCACACGGCGCAACTTTGCGCCGTGTGCGTGGCTCCATTCAATTACATAGGTTACGACTCATCACGGCCTGGTTTGTGATTTGAGTCAATTATCAGTTTCTTTTGAGTTGCTCCGTGTGCAGACGGGCTTAAGTTAATGAGACGGTTTTCTTGCCTAAACAATTCATTTGCACGAAACGAACATATCGATATTACGGATAAGCAACAGCGAGGAAAGTGTCACAACCTTGATGTATTGAATTCTGGTTACTAATACATGCGTCTTGTTTTCCTCCCTTTTCACAGAAAGAAGCCAGAGTTGTTCCACCCCCCTCCTCCCGTATATCTGCGATGATACATTGCGAGATGTTCTGCATGGAGTACCCTGAATGAGCCCGGATGAAAGACTCCACTTCCTGGGGCGTTCCGCCACATCCACCGCATAACATCGTCAAATAAAAAAATATAAAAAAAGTAAGAGAGCATATAAGTAAACAGAATAATGAAATCCGTCGTTACAAAACGTACGCACACTTTTCTAAGAAAAGCGACGCGTGGCTCACGCGACCGGACCAGTCGAGTCACTTCCACGGGAAATGAGAAAATTAATGCTTTTAAAATGTTTTTCTCTTATCCTAATGGGTATCATCCCGCGCACGGATTTCGCAAGCTCCAGAGTGGCGTCCAACTGTCTCGATTGGTAACTTCTGGAAATTCGAATAGAGTATTACTTTTGATCCTAGTGGAACCTTTTAACCTGATCATTGTCCAATGAATATGACATTTCGTTGTTACTATACTTAGTGTTAATCTATGGAAAAAATGAGGGCCCATTTGGTATTCCGTTATGGAGGAAGAAATAGTTTACTCTGCTATCGTATTCAGTTCACAACTTAAAAGGAAATGATGTGCATCTAGTATATAAAATACACCCTTAACATTCAGATTTAAGAATGTTTCTTTTAAAGGATGAAAAAAATACCCGAGTCAAAAATGTCTCTCTTCATCACCAGTTTGAAAAAGTTCAGTTTATTCGAGTTCAATTGGTTCAATTTCCAGAATGGCGACTACCCAGCAACCTTAATAATTTTTCGAGACTCAAACAATGCGATTAATTTACCTTTGCAACGCATTATTACCTTCTCTTCCACTTGACAAGAATGGAATTTGAAATGGCGTGAGGGTGCGAGATTAAAAGCAACCCCTCACCAAGATATCAACGATCTGCTGTAAGGAATGCACTCTAACGGGACCCCATTCGTAGTAAACTTCTTGAAAATTTGTTTAGAGTAGATAAAATTGCAAACCTGTAGAAATATTTGAATGCTTCGTGTAAAATAAGTATTATTAAGAGGGGAAAAAACTCATCGATATTTATACGTTAAACTTCCAAAAAGCTGTTTATTAGTGTGAAACAAATTTTTGTATTTCATCTCGAAGAAAATCCTCTCGCAATAACCTAGTATTATACGCTTTAACATGTCTTTTGTCGGATAATATATTCGTTAAGAATGATTTCCATTCGCATATTAAAGGACATAAATGATAAAGAATATTCTCGATGCAATTATTTCATCAAAATTTACGTTTATGCCGTAAACACCATAAACATTTGTATACACCGCAAACAGCACTTGCATACACCACAAACAGCATGGTACATTAACAAAATATCGTATTCAAAAGTTCAATCTGCTTCCAGAGGAAATTGCATTTCTTTCTTTCCCCATTCCTCCAAACTTTCGATTAACAACAGTGATGTCATTTTCTGTGCACAAAACGCTCAACTTCTAAAGTTGTAATAACAATCCCGGATTGGGCGGAACTTTCCCACCCAACCGATGTAAATTATAGTAGCCTTGCTTCTTTTTACAACGGTTGAGATTAACGACAATTCATCCTATTTTTTTCAGTGATGTGTCGAATCTTTTGCCAATTGTTTTATTATCATTTTCATGTCTAGGAATATGGACGTCGCCTTCGTCCTCTCCATCTTGCTGTTCTGCCTCTGCGCCATGGGGGTTTCCGGCCGCTGTCCGAAAGTGTGCGCCTGCTCCCTCAAGTCCGGCAAAAAGACCGTCTACTGCACGAGCGGCGACATGCAGATCATCCCGGTCTCGGAGATGGACATCAACTCCCACGTGCTGGTCATCACCGCCCCTCCCGACGCACCCAACAACATCACCGTCGGCCGGATTTTCCTCAAGTTCAACAACCTGGAGGTGGTCCGGATCCGGAACTCGGGGGTGCCTGCCATCGGCGACAGTTCCTTCTGGCCTGGAAGGCGGATGAAGATTCTGGACCTCAGCCACAACGCCATCAGCTTCCTCAGGGAGTCGGATTTCAACGGCCTGAAGAATCTGCAGGAGTTGGACCTCAGCGACAACGAGATATTAGCGACGCCGTCGGCTCCCTTCAGGCACCTCATCAGCCTCAAGAAGCTGAATTTGGCGAGGAACAAGTTGAAGACGCTGGTGCCGAGGTAATTTCATTTTATGCCAAACTCTTGACAAGTGCATTGTTGGAATTCCATTTTACCCGTAATTCTTACTGTGGGACGCTGCCTACGTGGTGGAGCCAAGTGGAAGTTTGAAAAGACATTATAAAAATGAAAACACGGGCTTGCTAGTCGCAGTACAAAGCGAACTCGTGAGAGGCCGATCCCTTGGCCTAGGTCCACCATTTACAGTGTTCTCTGTCAATGCTAACAGTAATAGATTACAAAATTTGGACCTTTTTATTATAATTAATATCTACCATTTTCCCTCTGATATAGTTTTGCGAAAGACTGGACTGGTTATTTCAATAACCTTTAAGTTTTGATCTCCCATTTTAGAGCACTATTTTTTCAGGAGTTGGAATTCTCTCATTAGTATGAACTTGTCATTGAGTCAACATTACAAAATCCCCAATTAATTACTTTGTTTCTTCCCTATGCTCCCCACAAATTTTGATCTCACTGCCGGTATTGTTATTTGGACTCCTATATCCGAATATTATGAAAATTATGAACTAGCGGTTTGTCAAAAAAGGTCCTACTTCACACCTAGGTTTCGCCCTTCTTGCGGCAATATTGTATTTTTCATAGGTTTTAGAAATTTAGACACATAAGAGGTAACTACGCCTATTTTTGCCAGCGAAAAAATCGTATATAGTCGAAAATCCACTGTTTAAATAGGCAAAAGCAGCTTATATAAAAACAGCATTTCGACTGTTATAGATGGGAATGCGCAGTTACAGTTTTCCTCAATGGGCAGAAGTTGTAATAACTAATGTAACATGACCGAGATTTAAAAAGGAAAACAATTGTGCATGATTAAAGGAATCCTGTTTTCTCCCAAACAGTTTAAAGTCGTCTTCTTGAGTACTGATATGTCATCAAGAGTAAAGACCTGTTAACACTGAATCCGGTGCGTTACATAGCGTCAGCGTTAAAAAATTTAACCAATCACAGAGCTCCATTCTTTGACCACGTGACCCGTCCAACCCATCAACGGTCATGTCAAAAATCTCAGAGCCAACGGAGTAAACGCAACGTAATGCTCACTGTGAACAGACCCTATCTCTTCGCCAAAATTGGGTGAGAACATACGTTGACGTCCTACATACCTTGAGTTGAACTGAATGACAATTATGAGGACATTAAACCAGTAAATTTTAATGCATCTCCTCAGGGCTGGCCATCTGGGTGCGGGGGGAGGGGCTGCGCGATTGAGGGGGGCCCAATATGATCAAGAACTAAAATAATGTACTATGCACATGAATGTATTCTTGCAGATGAAAAACTTGACAATATCGTTGTCAGTATGACGAAAAAACATGAATTGGAAAAATGTTCCAAAAACTTTGTAGTTTCATAACAAAGATGTAGATGAAAACCTAATCCAGGAAATTGCTTTGCTACTGGATTTGATTTTGAATGAAAGGGATGCAAATAACGCACAAGACTTATTGCAATACATGCTAAATAATAATTATAATGAGTTATTTCTAAATGTGTTAACTGTGTTAAAACTTTTCTTTACGTTGCCAGTTACTATAGCAAGTACTGGGCGCTCTTTCAACAAATTGAAATTAATAAAGAAGCATGTTCGGTGTGCAGAACGCTTAAATGCACTTGCTATATTAAGCATCGAAAACGAAATTGCAAAAAAATGTTATTTTCCCGAAGTAATTAATGTATTAGCAAAAACAAAATCACGCATTAAATAAACATGCATTAGTAATATATGTTTATGTTTGTATTTTTTTTTTACTTTACAAAAAACTTAGGGCCCCAAATGATTTCATGCACCCAGGCCCCTTTATAGAGAAGGCCAGTACTGATGCATCTTCTAAACATTAAAAGTCCCATGTCCCTTCAATATACCGTGCAAGTAATGCACGAGTTAGATGGGCGTGGTTTCTTTACTTCCCTCATACTCTACTTTTCTTGGAATGTCTACTTACGGTTGTTTCTTTCCTTCTTGCATTTCTGATTTTGTACTTACGTTCTCTTTTTTATTCGTTGCCTTATTTATTCCATGGTATTTTTATTATTTGAAATGAATAACCGTACCACTGAATCCAATTTGCTTCTTGATTTATTCGGAAATCATGACTCTAAATCGCCTTCTAAATGTTATTTAAACACAATCCTCGTTTTCTCCTCAAAACGTTCTGCTGTTTCAAAATTCTGAACAATACCAATCAGTTTATGACAAAGATGATTTACTGATAATTCCTGACGGAGTTCTACCAGAAGCAACTGTTGGCCGCTGGATTTGCATTTATTATCGTCATGCGATAAAAAAAAAAAACCATTGAGGTGTATGACAGTGTTAATCCATCTCTTAGTGCTAGCATGTTTTAAAGTGACTTAATTAAACACTCTTCTGTGTTATTTCAGGGGCGAGTAGTATAGCTTGTACCGTAATAAAAACATGAAAAGCAAAGAAATTGAATGCGTGTTGTCTCTTGCGGTTTGTCATCCGCCTTGCCTATTTTTTCCTGGTGTGTCGAGCCCTCGATAGCACTAAAAAAAAAAGAATATAGTACAGTTAATATAGTACAGTTTGAGTAGCATAATATCTTTTACTGTATTTTAATATTTTTTTGGATAATGTCCAATCGTCTGCCGCATTAGCAAGAAAAAAAAATGTTTTTTGTCTATTTAGTTGTTATGCACGTGACGATGAATTTATTTCTTGTACCAGAAAAAGAAATCACGTTATCGGCATTTAATAAATTAAATTCTAAAAATAAATCCTTAAAAATTCACCAAAAATCAGAAAATCGAGGTAAAGATTCGAAAAAGATCTCATTTTAAAGAAATTTTTACGATCTGTCTCATGATATAAATTTTATACACTTAAAAAAAAAGACAACTTTCATCTTTGAACATTTCTTTTAAATATAGATCTATATATATAAAACAGCTCCGTAACTGACTGACTCACTCACTGACATACAACGCACAGACCAAACCGCTGGACCTAAAGGGCTGAAATTTTGCATGGCGATTCTTCTTATAGTGTAGGGGTGCACTAAGAAAGATTTTTGAAAAATTCTTCTTAGAATTTTTTAAATTAAATTTTTAAGCTGTTTTTGTAACTTTTTTAAGTTTGCATTTAAAATAATAATTTGGGGGTTATAAAATTTATATCACGAGACAGATCGTAAAAATTTCTTTAAAATGAGATCTTTTTCGAATCTTTACCTCGATTTTCTGATTTTTGGTGAATTTTTAAGGATTCATTTTTAGAATTTAATTTATTAAATGCCGATAACGTGATTTCTTTTTCTGGTACAAGAAACAAATTTATCGTCACGTGCATAACAACTAAATAGACAAAAAAAAATGTTTTTTCTTGCTAATGCGGCAGACGATTGGACATTATCCAAAAAAATATTAAAATACAGTAAAAGATATTATGCTCCTCAAACTGTACTAAATTAACTGTACTATATTCTTTAATATTTACTATTACATTTAATTTGAATATTTTCTTCTACATTATTTTGTCTATAAAAATATCTCATACGATTTTTTTATAAATAAATTTTTTTGGTTTTTTTACATCAGTTGTATACATTGATCATCGTATTTATTATATATGTATATATATATATATATATATATATATATATATATATATATATATATATATATATATATATGCATTAATTGCATACATTGACCGTTGTATTTAATTTGAATGTACTCCGTAGCGAAGTACGGGTTTTCAGCTAGTTTTTTCATATATTAGCATTGTGTCGCAAAGGGTGGCGAGCATCCATTTTTTTACCGTCAGAATCTCAGTTTTCTCTCCATTGAATATACGAATATGTTCGATATTTTTTTAAAATTAAAATTCCTCTTTATTTATTGAATCTCCCTACGCCTCTTGCTTTTGAAGCCAACTTAGACATTATCATTTTTGCCACGTAGACGTACGTCTAATAATAAAATAAACGAGTGCGAAAGAAGTAGAAACAAAACGATGGCGAAAAAGAAAAACGCTTGTAATATTCTAAAAAGTCCAAAATGACAACATCGTTTTTCATCCCTCGAAGAATTTCCAGAGGCCCCGGATGGTAAGAGGATTGTCAAACACGGCTCTCACAAAGTTCGCTAAAATATTCATAGCCACTTCATTCCGTCTCTCATTCGAACTCAAATTCTGCTCTCCGAATTCAAGAAAGAGAATAAATTTAAGTCAGACGCGCGTGTCTGCTTTTATTTAGTTGCCAGGACTAGGTTTATGTTGCGAATGCTTCAAAGAAGGGAAAAATAAAGGGATTGACGTTCTATTTCTGATTATCTTTTCGCGAAAATTAACCTTGGAATATTTTAAATAGCCACGGTGTTTATGAAGTCCATATTATAATGACCGACCTTGCTTTTATTAGTGATGGAAATCATTCAAAACTCTTTCACCGTCTAATAATAAAGTATCTAATACGCCCGTGGTAGTGATTCCAAAAGTGAGAAGGAAAACGTGTTTTTTCCTGCATCTGCAGTGTTATGAAAGGGTAAACGCTTTTACAGGAATAAAACGAACGGTAAGAAATGTGCAAGTGGGGTCGGATAAATATTTCCGCAATCAAGTTTAGTCATTCCCAAATATTTAGTCACTACTTAATCCGTTTAAATGATCTTATTCCAAAGATTAGTTCGTCGACACCTTTTATGCATAAATGGAATGTAATTAGCAATACCAATTTGTGAGAAATATTTGGCAGTCGGGATTTCTTCAAACATGTTTAATGGAAAACTGCTACTCGTTATATTTTTCACCTAACAGGAAAATGGTATTTTTTTTTAAATTTATAATATAACGACAACAGTGTTGTCGGCCTGGAAAAAAAACCCTTTCTAATGTCAAAGATTAAAATATTTTCATATTTTTACACGCAATTTTTGTCTTTTTTCTAAGTTTGGTGGATTTTTGCTCACGGCCATTTCCACATTGTTTTAGATTAGATGAATTCAGTATAACTGATTCAATATGTCATAGTGTGACTGGTTGGGATGGTTTTTACTTTTGTTGTTCGTAATGGAAAGGAAGATAAGGTAACAAATGCTATAAGGTGGTCCGTCATAAGGAAGAAATGTTGTTATGTCCCCAAGCCATAATCAGGTTCATTGGAGGCTGCAGGGCGAAGAAATGCGCCCCCTGTTTAGCTCACGGCTAAAGTTGACAGAGGCGACATCTGGTGGAGGAAGAAATGGTACTATGCGGAATATTTTATTTTGTACAAGTCCGAGAGTATTGTGGAACATGCCAGAAATTTCAATACACGCATTCTGATGTGTATGCGGTCACTGTTGTATTGGCACTACGAAGATTTGCATATCACGCAGCGAAATCTCGTTTAGATGCTTTTCAAAGGAAACATTTTTCGAATGTTTGCACGCAGGTTTTTTTTTTTTCTCTCTACGAAGTTTTTCCTCGATGTTCTCCTCACTTCACATTAGTGCATTTTTGCCTGCATTATACGAACCCTTTAAATGTTCCATTTTATTCATGTACACCTTTTTTTTAATTATAAAAATGAAGGATAAGTCCTATCTTGTGAGAACAAATATTTTTTAACGATAACTGTCTTCAACATTTCTTCAAATTTACTTGAGCGAAAAACTAAATTTTTTCGCTAAAATATTAAATCCGTGTATTTGTTTTCATTGTTTTCTTGATGACTCGTCTTTTTCATTTTGATAATGGAAAAAGTTTATCTTAAGGAATAATTCTTTTTTAGTTTTACGAAATCTGTTCGTCTGGATGGCAACTTTTTCTAAGAAACCTAGAATGTTACACCCTTACCGATCTTGTAAGTCTCAAGCTTCATGGTCCAGTTACTAAAAACTTTTAACGAAACGAATCCTTCAACAAACAAGTATATTTCCGTCCCTTTGTATGTTCTGCCAATATATGCTAAACCGAGTCGATTCCGGTGTTTTTTCTTTCGGGAATCCCACCGTTTGGGACAAAAGTTTAGTGCTCCTTGTACGTAGAACTGGACGAGCTTTTTTAATGAAACGTTTACGCCATTTCCTCCTACGGATTGTTTGCTGAAAGGTCATTTTGTTCTTGTAAAAAAGGAAGTTTGCTTTGCTTCGTCATTTCCGAGACGTTTCTTCAGTTTCCGCGACTGTAATGAAGCACTCTTGGTGTTGCATAGCCAAGACTTCATTACCGTCACCTATCCCCATTCCTTTCCCTTCGATGATTGGCCCTTCGAAATCCTAAAGATAGTCGAAATTCAAATATGGTAACTTGGCGTTTTAAGGCTGCTATGTACTAACCTCATTGGATTCGCTCACCTCAATGTTAACCTATGGTGAAAATGTGTCCACGGATTGCCGACTTGAATTCAAAGATTTTAAAAAAAAATTGTACTCCGTCATAGAGAAAGAAATTTTACATTTGTGTACATTTTTCGGTTTTTAAAAAAATGCAATTAATATTTTAAAATTTAAATTATTCGGGGAAAAATCTGGTATAGTGTGTTTTAAACGCTCATAAATTCCTTCGGTGGACGAAATTTATAAAATGAATCCTGTAGCGCATTGCAGAAAGTTCAGGCTATCTGACAATACCAATTTTATTGGATTATCAGCATTTATGTACCTGTAAATAGTTGACAAAAATATATTTTAAATAAAAAATGTTGTGGGCAGCGCTTAACCCCCCTATAGAGAGAGAGCCATTACAATCCCTCAAAATGTCAATTCTAAGGGGGGTGGAATTCTCGAACTGTCAACTGGACTCCTCCCACCACGAGAGCCTGGAAGAAGAGGAAAACGGAAATACGATTTTTTTCTTAGTACATAGCAGCCTTAAGGCAAAATCTCTCAATGACACCTTGAGCACCAGTTATCACTAGAACTAGAGACCACTTCCTTAGACTGTTCATTCTGAGCAGTTGAAATGTCCGAGTTGATCCCCGGGAGTACGGACATTCATTTCTACCCTACAGCCCAAAAATAAAATAGTTAAGCTAAAAGGTAAATAAAAATTATAGCTTCAGTGAAAATAAGTCAAAATACTTCATACTAGAGGTAAATAATAGTTAAACGTTCATATATATTTCAAAACAATGCCTTAGAAAATAGTCAAAAATTAAAAAAATAGTGAAAGAAAGAAACAAGAAATAGAGAATACGAAAAAAAAAATTCAGGTAGTCTCTTCTAACGAAAATACCGCGGGTTATTAACGTAGGATTACTTATTCGTTGCTTACTTCTTTTGTATGTATATATGTATCTATATATATGTACCTAAGTGTGTATATATATGTCAAAATTTTGACGCATCTTGTTACTTTTTTGTTTAACTTGTCCAAGCGATAGACTGGGTTTGGCGCGCTGCCAAAATTATAACTCGCGAGGACGGACGGACGAACGGTTTTAGCGCCTGAAATTTTCCTTTCGGAAGGACCGTTATGGAGGAACGCTATCCTACGTTAAAATGTCCCATCGGCTGGCTTAATGATGTCAGAATGATGGAAAAATATAAGTAATAAAAATAGTAATATAATAGTAGTTATTGTTATTAAAAAAGTATAGTAAATTTCGAGAAATCTTCAACTCCCGGGAAGGGGCATCTCGCACCGCTCATAATTTGGCAACCACCAATTTTCCGGCGATGCTTAATTGTTCTGCAGACTTCACCACACGCGTTTCAGTTAATGTTTCCTTTGCGTACCACCCCTTAGCCATTTCTTGGGAGCGGTCGGGTGGATCCCTGCCGATGATACCGTCTGGTAGACGGGGGTGGAACACCGGCTGTGCACGCGCAGTTTGAAATTATTAAAGGGTGCTCCTCACAAGATTTTGGAAGTCTTAATTTGAGAATTATGATTCATGCGGCGACTTTTCTGTAGCAAATCTAAATATCCTAAAGAATCAGAAAAACAACAGCCTCCAGTGTATTAGGCTTTTTTTTTTTTTTGTAGCCCTTTCTCCTTCACATTGTTGTAATTATCCTTCCTCTCTTCTGCTGGCGGGCATTCACATAGACCATTATACCACGAAGTCGTGTCATGATCGTCTCGAGATGTTGAATAACTCTAATTTGCCATTATGAAATCAAATCGGCTTCCTATTTTCCCATCCCTTTTTCTCCTAAAGCACAACTAGCCTGCTCGGAAATTGCTCTCTTTTGTCTCTGTCTCATCTGCTAGATTCCGGTTCGTTTTACTTGAAATATCTATCTGGAGTTGAATTAGGAGAAAAACAAACCAACTCGGCTCGGGATTTTAAGCGAGTGCCATTGATTCAATTCTCGTTCTGTTAAACGTCACCGAGGCATCGCTGTATTACTCGTTTTATTGGAAATGTTAGCGAGCTTGGAAAAGGCAGAATCGTCAAAGTGGTTACAATAGCAACTTATTGCTAATAACAGATATTAGCCTAATAAAAAGCGACAGATTGGGGCCGGCCATTATGCTTTGCAGTGACTGCGAAATTTAGTGGCCCAAATTTAATCCAACATAAATTCTTTTCTAGAATAACAAAGGGCTTTTCAACTCTTTACAAGATCAAAAGTTAATCGATTAGTCAAGAAGATATGGTCATTTTTTTAAGCAGTGTACTATTACACGATATATCTTCATTATTTCTCCGAACTAGAAGTAAAGGAAATATTTAAGTAATCGAAAATAATACATACACACATTCATACATATACATACATATATATATATATGTGTGTGTATATGTGTATATATATATAAAACAGTTCCGTAACTGACTCATTCATTCACTGACTGACTGGCATACAACGCACAGACCAAACCGCTGGACCTAAAGGGCTAAAATTTTGCATGATGATTCTTCTAATAGTGTAGGGGTGCACTAAGAAAGATTTTTCAAAAATTCTTCTTAGATTTTTTTAATTAAATTTTTAAGCTGTTTTTTAAACTTTTTTTACGTTTGCATTTAAAATAATACATTGAGGGTTATAAAATTTATTTCACGAGAAAGATCATAAAAATTCCTTCAAAATGAAATTTTTTTCGAATTTTTACCTCCATTCCCGAGTTTTGGTGAATTTTTAAAGATTAATTTTTAGAATTTAATTTATTAAATGCTGATCACGTGATTTCTTTTTCTGGTACTTTCAATAAATTTATCGTCACGTGCGTAACAACTAAATAGACAAAAAAAATATTTTTTTCTCTTTCTAATGCAGCAGACGATTGGATATTATAAAAAAAAAATGCATATCCCTTACGATTTTTTTATAAATATATATATATAGATAGATAGATATTTTACATCAGTTGTATACATTGATCATCGCATTTATTATAAATATATATATTTATTTTTTGGCATAAATTGCATACGTTGACCGTTGTATTTAATTTGAATGTACTCCGTAGCGAAGCGCGGGTTTTCAGCTAGTATATACACTGCTGGCCACTGCAAATGCAACACCCTGAAGGAAACATGCAAATAACATGAAATTTACAACATGCATTAGCGGAAGTGATATATGCAAATGATTAGAATTTCAGCGCAGACGCACATCACGCGCGCCTGTGGCGCCACTTCAAAGCGCTATTTAAGGCTTGGAGATTTCGACGATTTCAAGTTCGGCAATTGTGTTTTTCTTGTAGTTTTATCAAAAAAACGATCAATTATGCCTCGTCGAAAACAGCGATCATCTTTTGATCAAGTATCCCAGTTCGACAGAGGAAGGATAGTGGCCTACCGAGATTGTGGATTATCTTTCAGGGAAATCGGTAGTCGTGTTGGACGAAACCAAACAACTGTAATGCGGATATGTGATCGGTGGATGCAGGAGGGTACGACGGACCGGCGCGTTCGATCGCATCCACCTCAGCGCACCACTTCACGTGATGACAGGCAAATTGTGCGCATGGCAGTGACGGATCGCTCAGTCACATCACGAACCATAGCACAGTACATGCAGTCTGTAACGCATCATCCAGTGTCTGCGCGTACCATTCGACGCCGTTTACAGCAAAGTGGTCTGTCCGCAAGACGTCCATTGCTTTGTCTACCCTTGACGCAGAACCACAGACGTCTCCGTCGCCAATGGTGCGATGACAGAAGGATGTGGACGGCAGAAGGGAATGAAATTGTCTTTACTGACGAGTCACGCTTCTGTCTGCAACACCACGATGGTCGCATTCGGTCTGGAGA
Source organism: Dolomedes plantarius (assembly GCA_907164885.2). Lineage (NCBI taxonomy): Eukaryota > Metazoa > Arthropoda > Arachnida > Araneae > Dolomedidae > Dolomedes > Dolomedes plantarius. The sequence continues at coordinate 233,159,115 of OU015491.1, read as the reverse complement.
CACCGTGAAGAGAGGATGCTGAACAGCTGCGTTATGCACCGCCACACTGGTCCTGCACCGGGTGTTATGGTATGGGGCGGTATTGCATATCACTCTCGCACACCTCTAGTACGCATTGCCGGTACTTTAAACAGCCAGCGCTACATCTCCGAGGTGTTGGAGCCAGTTGTCCTTCCTTACCTTCAGGGCTTGCCCACAGCCATATTTCAACAGGATAATGCGCGACCACACGTGGCACGCATTATCCAACGTTTCTTCGTCAATCGCCACATTGAATTGCTTCCCTGGCCGCCTCGCTCTCCGGATCTTTCGCCGATAGAAAACATGTGGTCCATGGTTGCTCTACGATTGACCCAGATTCCATCCTCAGCTGCCACAGCAGATCAACTTTGGCAACGTGTGGATGCTGCTTGGTCTGCTGTACCCCAAGAACTCATCCAAAGTCTCTTTGAATCATGTCGAGGCCTGTGGCAGCGGTGATCTCCAACAATGGCGGCTACTATGGCTACTGATTTTGGCAGGAACCACACTTCACAGAAGTCTATAAATTTAATCATTTGATACTTGGTCAACATGTTATCTACAAAATAAATTTTGTTGTGATATCTCTTGTCTTTCTTGCTGTTGCAATTTGGGTGGCCAGCAGTGTATATATAGGGAGAAAGAGAGATGGTTGTTCGCACTTTATGGAAACGATTTTGATAGTTAAGTTTTATGTATAAATGCCGTATTTTATGCGGTTTTTTGCTTCAATCTGATAGCCATGGTTCTTGCAATAGCTCTAGCTCAAATTTTCCATGAAAGTAAATTTTTGCTTAGTACTGTCATGTCAGTATTACCTCATTCCTCTTGGACAGTTTTCCAAAGTCCGTTCAGTGTTCTTAGATGCCTTTTTCCTAAGGCTCGTATTAAAAAACCGAAATCGCAAAAGTCCATTGGAGAAGAGTCAGGTAATTTTACAGGTATTTCATTAAATGGGATATATTTTATTCCTATTTCTGATTCTTTCTTTGCTAAATAAGTGGCAGTTGATTTAGACGTGTGACTAGAGGCTTTGTCCATATAAAGCTGAACTTTATCAATGTCCTATCCATATAAGGCTGGAATTTTTCCTTCAAAAATTGGTTCTAAAATTCTGCTGATAGTAGAGTGAATTAATTTTGGCTTTACTTAAATTTTTTTGATTTTTAGTTTGCCGTTCTAACAAAATCCTGCTACTATCATGAACTCCTTTGAGAACTTTTCTGTACACTGACGCAGCCATTTCGTACTGTAGTTCCCGTCAGTTGAGCAATAGAAAATTGATCTTTTTTTACTACAGTCACTAAAATACACCCATGCCCCATCGAGTGTTACCACAAATTTTCATTTTTCAGCAGTTAGGTGTTTTTCATTTAATTTTCTACAGTTTGTTTTTCTTTCAGCAATATGTTTTGGCAAAAGCAGATGTACTTTAGGTTTAAACATCTTTTTTAACTTCAAATCTTTATGAATTATTTTACTTACAGTGCCAGAAGACATTCCTAGTTTCGATGCAATGGATTTTTGAGTCGGCGTACTTTCTTTTAGGATCAGAGACTTCACTTTCTTGATATTTACCTGCGTTCGAACAGTCTGAGGATGAGGTTTAGTGGTCATGTTTTCATTTTTACTTTCAGTTAGACGTTACCCCTTTCAAATTTAATATATTATAAATACCTATTTTTGAAATGCCATAACCGAAATTTTTACACCGCTTTATAATTTGTTGATACGAATATTTCTCCCCGGAAAGTGCAGTTATGTAACCTTCGAGCCATCTATCAATTTTAGGAGCCATTTTCAAAATAAATCTTTTATTTTACATTCCAATCAAAGCAAAACAATAGCAGACGATTATTCTGAAGTTTCCAAATATTTATCTCAAAATACAAACGCCAAAACCAAATTGCAAAATCGCTTCCATAAAGCGCGAACGACCTTCTTAAAGTTATGAAATTTTGTGTAGGACATATTGAAGGGATGGGAACTTATTTGCGCGAATAAAATAATTAGTTCAAAATTTCACCACCAGAGGGCGTTTTTTATGAATTACACATTTAGCCAACATTTTCTATAGTTAAAAAAATTTATTACAACAAGACATGATCAACATGACGGCCATCATTTTCAGCTACCATTTGAAATTGTAAGATAGCATGTTCTACAGTTGACCGCAGTGTGTCCGGGTAAAGGCTGGGAACATGTCGTGAAATGCTGTCTTTCAGATCAGGTATAGTTCTTGGTTTATCAAGACTGACTAGATGTTTCCCATGCTCCCAAAGCCAAAAGTCGCATGGGTTGAGGTCTGGGGATCGGGGAGGCCCCACATTAGGAAAGTGGTGGCTGACGACACGTTCTTCTGTAAAGTGATTTTTGAGAACGTTCTTAACACGAAGACTAATGTGTGGAGGAGCTCCATCTTGCATAAAAATTGTGCGTGGAAGGCACTGACGTGATTGCAGATCCGGAACAATTTTATTCAGCAACAAGGATGCATATAGCTCGCAGGTGACCGAGCATGTTACTGGACCTCTGGGACTTAATTCCTTGAAGAAATACGGGCCGAGAATAAAAAATGCAGAAAATCCACACCACACGGTTACTTTCGGTGAATGCATCGAAACATCTAAGATTAAACGCTGATTTTCTGGTTCCCAAATTTGACAGTTGTGAGTATTCACCGAACCGTCCAAATAAAAGTGTGCTTCGTTTGTCCAGAGGATATTCCAAGGCCATTCTGCATCAACCTCAAAGCGAGCAAGAAACTGAAGTGAGAACCGCTGTCGAGTCTCGAAATTATGTGTAAGCAACCTCTGTACAAATTGAAGCTTGTATGAATAATGCCGGAGGATATTCTGCATGACAAACTGTAATTATGGACACCCTGTATATATACACTGGTAACTCCGAAAGGCGGATAGTCACGGGACCAAAAGTTTTGTCCGTTATTAGGAAGTGTCCGCTATTGGGGAGGACAACCTTTTTATAAAAAAGTTTTTGCACTTCTGTTTGACATTTGATTGAAAATTGCGGCTGCAGTTTTAAGTAAAAAGGAAAAATTAATTAGGTAGGAAAAAAATAACTATTTACTACTTTACCTTTTAATTTTGTGCTAATCCTTTTATCTTGCATTAAACAATACCAAAATACAATGTATAGGATGTATACAATGAGGTAAATTATTTTAACTACTACTGAAAAAATCTGTTAACAAAGCTTGATTTCTCTTTTTTTGCACAGCAAGCCTGTTTCTCAAGGTGAATCTTCATAGGATTTAACTTTGCTAGTCTCTCCGAATCTCCATTGTTGAGAAAGAACTGTTTTAATTGTTCGCTGCATTTCAGTGCTTCAGAATAATCTCTGATTTTGCAGTCTTCCATTGGCGATTCCTCATCATCATCCCCGGAAAGGGCCAGTGCTTCATTGGTGTTCCGATGAATGAAATTGGAAACATGCAGGTTTTCTTCCTCAATGGATAAATTGTCGTCGATCTTGACATACTCTTCAACGCTGACATTTGAATCCAAATTGGCTACTAGACCGCAAGTTCTTTTTTGCTTTTTACAGTAGTAATGTCAGTTGCCACTTCACTTGTACTCGAAAATCCTGCCTTCTTAAGACATTTTAGAACGCACCCAGGTTCCACCTTTTTAAGGAATGACGCAGTCCAGGAAATTGCTTCCAAAACAGGTACCGATTTTGCCAACTCTTCGCTGGATTTTCAGGAGATAATCTGTGAAAGCACATGTCTCAGAAGCAACTTTCTGTATCGTACTTTAACGCTGCGGATAATTCACTGATCAAGTGGCTGTAGCATCGAAGTGGTGTTAAGAGGCAAGAAAACTAAATTAACATTTTTGAGCTTTAAATCATCAGGATAGAAAGTATCATTGTCCATGAACAGAATGATTTTTCTCTTTCGTTTTTCATTTTGTTGTCTAACTCCACCAACCAATCGCTCATTACCTCAGTGGTCATCCACGCTTTCTTATTTGACTTCCACGAAACACTAAGTTTTCATACATCGATGTTCTTGAAACATCTAGGCTTCTTAGCTTTTCCAATAGCAACTGGAGTTTCGAAGTCTCTCAGCATGTCGCAACACAGCAAAAGAGTGAGCCGTTCTTTTGAAATTTTCCCCCCACTACATTTTTAACCCTTAAAACATATAAGGTCTTGTCCCGAAGGACACGGTAAAAGAGGCCAGTCTTATCGGCATTGAAAATTGTCTCTGTCATCATATCCTTTTACACAAAGATTTAAGCTTTCCAATCTAATCTGTTACTTCACTTGAATTTACAGATTTTTTCTCGGAACAAATCTGTCTAAAAGATATGTTGTGGCGTATCCGGAATTTTTCCAGCCATCCATGTGAGGCCTTAAAAGTTTCTAATCCCAAACTTTCACCGGCCTTTTTCTTGGAAAAAATACCACTTACAGGAATGTTCTTTCCATGAGCAGAACGGAACCATTTCATCAACACTTCATCAATTTCGCTTGTTTCTGTCTAACGAAATTTATTTTTCAAATTTTCGTTCGAATTCAGGACCCATATTTTTCGAATTCCTTCTTTATCCTTCAAAAGTTCGATAATCTGCGTTTTACCAACGTGGAAACGTTCGGCAAAGCTACGAACGTTCAGCTTTTCCTTTTCAGCAACTTCTAAAACGTCAATTTTTTCTTTCAAATTCAATCTCTTCCTTTTCGACGCCATTTTAACACGATCTGAATCAGTTTGCACTGTCGCACTAAACTGAATAGAAAAGTAAAGTTTTTGCCTCGCCAGTAACCAACGACCAAGCCTCCTAAAACAGGTTTCGCGACTCTAAATTCCAAGAAACACGGGCAGTTTTGGATGAATAGGAAGAAAGAAAGGGTGAGGGGAGTGCAAAAGAATACCATTGTGCACATTTTAGGGTCGAATTCCATTGTATCAAGCACGGAAGGGGGGAGTCGAGAAAAGTTAAGTCGTAAAGACGCATAACTTTATATTTTAACTTGCTTGTTAGAATAACTTTGAAATGTTTGCCAAAATAATTGAGAGTTTTTCAAAAATACCTGTCCGCTATTCGGAGTGTCCGCTATCCAGAGGGAATAACATGGATTGTCCTATATAAAAGGACTGGGACTCGTAAAAATGTCCGTTAATTAGAGATGCCCGCTATTCGGGAGTGTCCGTTAAGGGAGGTACCACTGTGTATATATATATATATGTGTATATATATATGTATGTAATAATCAGATGGAATTTCAATCGTGCGTCAAGGTATGAAAAATAAAATAAGACACAGAGTTCATTTAGCAGTCCATTATTTCGATGTTACACACATCGCTCACTCCTTTCAACAACGTCCTATCTCATAAATCGGCGATTTTTCGGTTATGCCTGTTTTCAGAATGCCCTGAAAGAGTAGTATATATCCCTGCAAGATCGTCATCATATCTCACCGCTCAATATTTAGCCGCTAGAGAGCAGATTTTCAATACATTTCAACGTACTTTTAAACTTTGAAATCACTCTCCTGAAAAAATGTTGTTTTTTAGATATGACGTTGTTGAAAGTGGCGCACTCGGAGTGAAGCGTGACAGCGGCTATAAAGCCGAGAGAGAGATGTGTTCCCTTCAGGCGAATATAGAATGGTCTTTCCCTTGTTTGACCTCCAGGGATTAGAATTATTTAATAGGTTAGATCTAGTTATAGCAGTTGTCTCCCGGATGAGGGTTGTTGGGTGAGAATTAAGTTACTTAATGACAAATTGATTACAACTGCTGGGTCTTGGTGGTTCGTTACTTGATAAACAGGGACTACTTAAAATTAATGGGGCGTCCATCTGATACACTTTTTTAGCAGTTATAGCTGTTTTGAATGTGGTGGACTATATTGAATATAATTAGTGTTTCAGGAATGTCCAGTGCCTGAAAAAGAATGTAGGCACTTGGTTAGATGGCTAATTTATGTTGTCTATGGATACGTTAAAGGAAAGGGGCTATTCCATCTCGAGAAATTTTTGTAATAAGCAATAAGCATCACGTAAAATTTGGTAACAAATGCTTTTTCGCTACACACATGCGCGCACATATGTATATACGCGAGTGAGTCCGAAAATAAGTTTCCCCTGTCGACTGTGGACAGAGGTGTGTATGAAAGACAAAAAATATAATGAGACATTAAAGATAAGACGTAACTTTATTTTTCCACATAAGTGCGTTGAGTCATTTGTCATACCGCCTTATAAGCTTCGAAAAGCCCTACAGGAAAAAATCCGGGATCTGCATACGGAAGAAGCAGTTAACGGCTTGTGTGACTTCAGCATTACTTCCAAAATGCCGAGATTCTTCTTCAAAGCCAGAAACAGATGGAAGTGACTGGATGTAAGATCAGGACTGTATGGCGATGCTCAATGTGCTTCCAACCAAGAGTTGCGATATGGTTTTGCTTTGACGTCGCCGAGTAACTGTTTCTTCTGTATGCAGAGCCCAGATTTTTTCCCTGGAGGGCTTTTTGAAGCTTATAAGGCGGTATGACAAATGTCTCAACGTACTTATGTGAAAAATAAAGTTGCGTCTTATCTTTAATGTCTCATTATACTTTTTGTCTTTCATACAAACCTATGTCCACAGGAGAAACTTATTTTCGGACTCACCCGCGTATGTATATCTAAGTATATACGTATATTTGAACATCAGATTAATAAGATACTACGAAACAAACGATATATATATATATATATATATATATATATATATATATATATATATATATATATGTGTGTGTGTGTGTGTGTGTATGTGTGTATGTGTGTATGTGTGTGTGTGTGTGCGTGTGTGCGTGTGCGTGTGCGTGTGTGTGTGAGTGTGTATGTGTGTGTGTGTGTGTGTGTGTGTGTGTGTGTGCGCGTGTGTGTGTGTGCAAGCAAGCAAGCAAGCAAACCAATAATTATCCCTTGGTTTAAACACTCTGGAGAAAGTGGACAAAAACTGTAGAGGTGTGAATTCCAAAGGTAAAAATTAACAATTATTAATAAATAGCGAAAAAGTCTTTTTAGACTTCGCAAACTATCCGCTTTCACCAAAATGACGCGTGACTTATGATGCTACGTTTTTAAAAACATCACAGGGGAAAATAATGATTGGTCTTGACTTCATGTAAACAACCTAAAATTGAGCAATTTTTTAAGTGCTGGAAATACTTTGGCAGTGGGTAGAATCTGTTTACTCTCATTTTTGCTTTCTTAGAAAAAAAAAATAGGAAAGAGTGTTTTAGATACCCATGGCAGCATAAAAAATAATAAAAATTAGAACGCCAGGAAATATTTAGTGGCATCGTGTCGTGTTGATCCAAATATGTAATTTGTGATATGTCAGTTAAAAATGTATGTTGTTTTTAACTGACAAATCTTTTAAAGAAAGAAACACTTAAATAAATCACACTGTTCATATATATATATATATATATATATATATATATATATATATATATATATATATATATATATATATATATATATATATATATATAGAGAGAGAGAGAGAGAGACAGTGACACATCTCTACGGTGCCGAAAAAAAGGGACCGTTTCGAGGGGAGGCCTTCGTAAAGAGGTTTAGTCCACAACATTGGCTCTATGGGGCTTGAATTGTTTCTGAACAAAATATGGCCGTTTAGAGAAGTTTCAGTTTATATATATATATATATATATATATATATATATATATATATATATATATATATATATATATATATATGCTAGTATGCATTTACTAGTATAGCATTTAGGTTTCTTTCATCCTGTTAGACATGTAGTGATACAAATTCTACAAACTTGTTGGTTGGTTATTATATGCATTTCTCTGTATAGTTCCTCTTACTTGCAATAAGTTCCTTTCTATTTATTACATTAAGTGTTTACATGAAGAAACAGACACTGAAATCGAATCTACTGAGTTTCGATATCGTTGTTGTTTAACTTTTCCTATTGTTATTTGTATTTCAGATATGGTACCCCAGAACTGAGGCTCCCATTCTTAGTTATGGCTTGTTTTCAGAAGCTGTGGTTATTTATATGCATATACATAGATAGGCACAGTAGCAGTTCAATTTTCTTTTTAAAGAGTCGTGTTCCATGAGATACAGGGAAAATACAGGAATAACATCGTCGTTGAATTATTGGCTAGTGCAAACTTTTTTCTTTTCTTTAAACTCACTTTTCCTTTTTTCTGGCTTCTGTAGCAAATTTAGCAAACGACTTTTGTGGCACACTTTTTCCAAGCTAATACGTTGAGTGTTATGATGCGCTTTATTTCAAATTAGGCAACCGCTCTTTTTTTGCGTGAGTTGTCTGGTAAATAAAACTGAATTTCTGACATTGTTGATTCAGGAAGCGTTTACATTTTAATAATTTTCTCCAGAAACATCGTTTGAAATGTCCTTTTAATCATTCAGAATGCTTGACTTTCACAGAAAGGCAGGTCACGAGAAATATACACTCATGGACAAAAAAATTAGCGCACCAAGAAATAATTGTAGGATCGTAACGAAACTTGCAATGAAGGTACATGTCGGGGAGATATGCAAATGATTAGAAATGCAGCGTGATTGCGCATTACGTATAGCCGGTAGAGGGCGTTGAACATCGTACTCTGTGGAGTATTGGACCCCCTCTAGCGCGAATGCACTATGCGATACGATCGGGCATTGAGTCATACAAGTTCTGTATGGTGTCTTGAGACATGGTGTCTTGAGACAAATCTGGGGATCGGGCAGGCCAAGGAAGGGTAGTAACAGTGCGGAGACAGTCTTGTGACACCCTTGCCGTATGAGGCCGAGCATTGTCTTGTTGAAAAATGGCTCCTGGGAGCCGTTGCATGAGTGGCAACACATGTGGTTGCAGGATTTCATGAACATACCGCTGGGCTGTCATGGTGCCACGGAACAATACTAGGGGTGACCGTGTATTGTAGGCAATGGCACCCCATACCATCACACCAGCTGTGGGAGCGATGTGTCGCTGTACAGCAAAGGCAGGATTGAAGCGTTCACCACGGGCTCTCCACACACGAACACGATTGTCATCACTGCCGATATTGAATCTGGATTCGTCGCTAAAGACGACCTGATTCCATTCCGCTGCAGTCCAGTTTCCTCGTGCGCGGCAAAACTCCAAACGGAGGCGTCGATGGGTGGGCGTCAAGGGCAGCACACGTAATGGGCGCCGCGATACCAACTGTCCTTCAGCCAGGCGCCTTCGTATAGTTCGAGAAGACACAGAGGCCCCTAGTGAAGGTGCTACCTGTGCCTGGATGGCGGCCGATGAAGCAGTTGGCTGTACGCGTGCATTTCTTACGATGGACTGGTCTGTCGAGGGCGTCCTGAGCCTGGTCTTCGTGTACATGACATCTCGGGTCTACTGGTCCCAACACCTCCTCACAACACAATCAGAGCGGCCTAATTGACGAGCTACTCGCCTAGCTGACCACCCAGCTTCCATATCCCGACGATTCTCCCCCTCTCAAACTGCGACAACTGCTTATATTGTCTTCGAACACGGCGTAATGGCATGTCTATCTCAGCTCTTCCTTTGTAAATGATTCAGCACACTCAAACAAGCTTTGGTTACCTGTTTTATACTCCACAGAGTACGATGTTCAACGCTCTCTACCGGCTATACGTAATGCGCAATCACGCTGAATTTCTAATCATTTGCATATCTCCCCGACATGTATCTTCATTGCAAGTTTCGTTACGATCCCGAAATTAATTTTTGGTGCGCTAATTTTTTGTCCATGAGTGTATTTCCGAAAATCTACAGTGACTCTAGAAATGGAGAATACGCTTCTTTTATTCCCCAAAATTATTATTTAATTTGATAAATTTGAAGCGACAGACATGGAGTACACAAATCTTGTTACTTACACATAAATTTCAGACAGTTGGTGCGCAAATTGTAGTAAAATAAAAATTAATTATTCAAAAATTAATTACTCAGGAGATTTCACAAAGTAAGACTCATTTTAATGACGTTCTTCATAAGTTTATCTTCATTATCATCTAATACATTTTTTAAGCAAAAATCATTCCAACTTTATGTTCATCTGTATAATACAAATTAAGTGTGCTCGTATTGAATATTTTTTGACTTATTATGAAGAAATACGAAAACTTATCTTCTTTCCTCTTTTAGAAATTTCTACCCTTTGACTCACCTGGAAGAACTGGATTTAAGTGGAAATGCGATAGGACGCCTCGAACCCGAGGATTTGCAGGACGTGAAAGGACTGAAGGCACTCAACCTATCCAGGTGTCGACTGACCCACCTCCATCCAATCATCTATCAGCAGCTGTCTGTGCTAGAGGCGCTAGACTTAAGTGATAATCTTATAGCATCACTCGCCCCAGCTGAGTTCCGCCACCTATCCAATCTCGAGTACCTCCATCTCGATGGCAACTTATTGACAGGTGTCACCGAAGGCACTTTTCATGGACAAAAGTTGCGTGTTCTCGGCCTATCTCGGAATCATTTATCCTCCCTGTCGGAACGCGCGTTTACTAATTCATCGGTGCAGTACCTAGATGTCTCCCACAACAGACTGGAATATGTCCTGAAGGATTCCTTTGAGCCCCTCGCGGAGTCGCTGGAAATTCTGAATATCAGTTTCAATGACTTGGGAAATCAGGCCTTCGCATTTCTCGTTTCTCCTTTGAAATCTCTGAAGCAACTACATGCATCACATCTTTTGATAAATAATTTATTTCCCGGCGTCTTCATACACAATGGAAACGTCAAGTTCCTGAATCTGTCTAGGAATAGTCTTAGTCAACTTTCGCCCATGTTCTTGATACCGCTGGAGAACCTCGAGTACCTGGATTTAACATTCAACTTGCTCCCGAGCGTCTCTAAGTCATTTCTCCAAACATTATCTAACATAACCACATTCCAATCTCTTAAGTTGTATGGCAACCCCTTCGATTGTGCCTCGTGTTCTCTGAAGCCCCTTCTACAATGGCTGAACGAGTCGCAGTTCATGGAACAGAACTGCAGTCAGAACAATTGCCTTCGGTGCAGCCAGCCTCCGGGGCAGGAGGGAAAATATGTACATACCATCCCCGTGGATGAATTACTGTGCTTCAGCGCCGTGTACGACCGCCAGTACCTCGCATACACTTCCCAAGTGGGTCTCATCGTGGCAGTCTCCATCATTGTCGTCATAGTGTGCATCATCCTCATCATTATAGTCATATACCGTCGTCATATTGCCCACTATTACACACACGAGGAGGAGAGAAGGGCGTGGAAGGGTATGTACGAAAACCCGGCCCTCGCTCCCTCCGGGGGTGTGCATTACAGCGACGAAAAGCCGACTTTCATTTCAACTGCAGACAAGGTAGACGAAAATATTGAAGACTTCCGACGGCCTGCCAGCATCATGCGCTGAAGCAACTGCTGCGTCATTCATGGAAACGAAATGCTTCAAGAAAATGAAGCCTTCTCCAAAGGCTGCTGGGGGCTACGCAGAGTCTGTTCTACCAAAGGCATCCAGATACAGAAATCGAGTAGATGGTCTGAACAACTCCCAACTTTTTCAAAGTTTCACTGCCACTGTCTCTCCTTAGACGTCCTAGAGCCCGTTTTATCAATTTAATAGGTCGTCAAACGTTCTTTTCTTCATGTCATTACGCTAAAAAAATAGACTCAGTTTTAAATGATAACTGGTTAGTTTCCCATCTTCGTTTCCTTTGAAGCAGCCATGCATTTTAATACTATCCTCTGTTAACGAAGTTGGTTATGAGCGTCCATTGTTTTTATCCTCTAGAATCTCCTGCAGTCCCTTAGCAGTTTAGATTCTACCATATATCTTTTGAAAATATACATCTGCGTGTGCAATATTTAAGGAAAAATAGGTAAAACTGACAATTTCTTGCTTCGAAGAGCGAAAATAAATTTTAATGTCAAGGATAAAAAACAAATGAAAGGCTGTGCTGTATATATTTTTGCTATAATGCACAATTTGATTCATATATTTGAAATAAAAATATCTACTTACTTTTAAGATATATTCATTAGCAGTCTTTTTGACTCTATTTTGACAGGATTTTATCACGTTTATTTGGTGATTGAGATAGAAAGAGAACGCGGGAAAAAGATTTTTTCAAGATGAGGTTTAAAAAAAATTTTTTTGAACACCTGCTTCTTTGTTTATGAAATACGAGACAGGATAGATGTTGTAAAAAAATTGAAAGAGCGTGTAAGCTATTCAGTCGGGACATTAAGGCCTCGGGTTGAAGCAAATAACTTCATCAGTGAAAGATATATAGTTTATTGACCTAAAGATAACTTTCATTATACTAACATGCTAACTTTTATCCTTCACGATTCCTAGAGTTAAGATGCTGGTAATTAGAGGGGCATACAGGTCTCTTAATCGTGAAGATCTGATTAAAAAAAATTGTCTGCTGTTGGTAGGTTATTTTCCCGCCATCTTTTGTTCTACGCAGTGACTCGAGAACCGGAGATATGAACATTGACAACGACTTGAGCCAGCTAACGAATGGAAAGTCCTCGATCATTCATATACCACCCCTGGGGCCTGAAGGAAACTCAAGTGGCGTTAAGTTTCACACCCTTTCTTCATTATCGTCAGATGTACCATTTCGAATATGGGAAATACCACTTCTTCTTCCGTCCGCATTCCTCTGGGAACTGGCCAGACCGTAGCTAGTCGAAAATTGGGTCAAGCCGATAGCCATTAAACATATTTTTCGAGGCCACGTCCAGTCAATGAGTTCCAACATGCAAAAGAAAGGAAAAGAGGGACCGAATCGAACGCCATTCGAATTCTGTCTCTCTCCCGGCAGAGGTAAAAAAGAAAAGGTGTGTGTCAGTCGGAGCCACTAACAGGCCAAAAATTGATCGAATCGCCAGGAAACGCCCAAGCGGCTAGAAGTTGACGCGGGGGGCGGCTGATGGATGAAGGGGAAGATGACGCAGCAAATAGAAGATGCTGCACCCTCCCCTGCCCCCCTCCACTTCGAAAATCGCCAGGGGATGATTTCCCGATTAAAAGATTCGAAAATTCATTATTAAGAGTGCGGGTGTAGATATCTGCGGATTATTGTTTATATTGCGAAGGGCGGAATCGGTTCGAGAGGCAAGCGTGAAAAGCTGTGTGAAAAAGTTCATTTTCTCTCTCTAAATTAGAGACTAAATACGGTGGGAAAACTAGTGCAGGTAAATTAACGAGGCGATAATTGCACGCCTGACCAAGTGAAAAATGTACAGTCCTTTCTTTTAGGATTCCGTTTCTTTCCCCAATCAGTCCGATTTCAGTTTCTAATTGAACCGCGCGAAATCCTGCCAGTATTTTACAACAAGTTAAGAACATTTTTAATTCTTTCATTTTCTCATAAGTATAAATGAAATCCTTTGAAATTAAACCTGATTTACAAGGTGCGCCCATAAAGTAACCGGACAATTTTATTTTATAAATAAGAAAAATATTACTCGCCATCAAATAAATTTATGTCCTTCAAAATAATCGCCAAAGGAGTCTATACAATTTTTCCAACGTTTCTTTGAGTCATCGAAACACTGTTTATAGGCGTTGGAACTAACCGTTCGCAAAATGCGCGTAACATTTGATTTAATATCCGGGACGTTTTCAAATCTCTGTCCTTTCATGGCGATCTTAAGCTTCGGAAAAAGGAAAAATCAGCTGGCGATAAGTCGGGAGAATATGGTGGGTGATTTATCACTGTAATTGAACGCTTAGCAAGATATTGTTGTACAGAAATTGCTCTATGGGGCCTAGCATTATCGTGTAAAAGAAACCATTGCCCAGAATCAAAAAGTTCCTTCCTACCTCGCCTTATCTTGTTTCTTAATCAAAAAAGCACCTCCTCGTAAAAATACTGTTTAATTGTTTGATTTTCAGGAACAAATTCGTGGTGAATAAGTCCTTTGTAATCAAAAAATGCAAAATCCATGAAAGGACAGAGATTTGAAAATATCTCGGATATTAAATCAAATGTTACGCGTATTTTGCGAACGTTTAGTTCCAACGCCTATAAACAGTGTTTCGATGACTTGGAACGTTGGAAAAATTGTATAGACTCTTTTGGCGATTATTTTGAAGGAGATAAATGTATTTGAAGGTGAGAAATATTTTTCTTATTAATAAAAAATTGTCCGGTTACTTTATGGACGCACCTTGTATAAAACGAGACAAGATGACGAATTCTTATAAGTGTCATACATTTGTAGAAAAAATGATTATTTATTTCGCTGCTGTCTGGGAGTCATTCCTAATATTCTTAGTTATAACATAGCCTCCGTCCTCACTTTTCAATCTTTGTTTATAAAATTAGGCAGAATGGGATGAATTCACAGGCACAATAAAAGCGGCAAATAACAGGATAGCGCACGCTTCATTCAATAAGCTTCGATTCGTTCACTTAAGCTGGATCGATTCATTCACTTCAGCTGGACGGTAATTTATGATTTATATTTTATTTTGGCTGAGATGCCTTCTTACCTCATGAATCCGGATAAAAGCTAAGGGGTGGGTGGGTGTTAAATATTTACATGAGATCAAAAATCAGTGGCACCGTAGCAAGCAAACTCTTTTACAACTGCCTTGAAACGTTATCAGGAATACGACACAAGCAGATGCATAGCGAGGGGTGGGCAAGGGGGTCTATTATGCCCCGGGCGCCACTCGCACAGGGGCGCCAAATGGTCCTTTTCACTAATTCTATATATTATATTACTATATGTTTTTCGGAAAGGGGGGGCGCCAAAAAGGTATCGTGCCTCGGGCGCCAGTTATGCTCGCTACGTTACTGGACACAATTTCTGATTTTCTCATTCTTTTGTGATTAATTCTGAGTTATCAAAATGGGAATCCACTTGAATTCAGCTTTGCGTGAGATACCAGATGTAACGTAATATTTTAATTTTTTCTAATTAGTTCTAGTTCATAAAGTAAGGGAAGATTGTCATATCATGAAAATTGTATCTATGTACGATAAAAATCGGTGGCCTCCAAATTCTCTCGTCTTACAAAAGAGGACAGTAACAATGCCTACCAACCAACAAATCACCCATTTGATTTCTCTCTGTAAGGAAACAATCTAGAATTTTCTCTGCATATTTTCCCCTTTATATTCAAATAAATTTTATTTTACATTTAGAGTACATTTTAGAGGTTGTTTTTTGCAGCCATCCTATTTACCATTTACCAGGTGTACTTTTCTCGACCGAAGCGAAATTTCTCGATCATTTTTACCATGTTTTTATTAACTCGCTTTCTTGTTTGTGTGTGTGTTTGTCGAGTACAAATCTTGCAATCGATTTTTAACTAACTTCCCGACTAGCTAGACATTTGAAACTTTTAGAATAGCCCAGAACACGATGACAATACATTATTATAATACTTTTAGTCATCTTTAAGCAGGATTGAATTCACTTTCAGTTAATTTTGTTTTGTAGACTGGTGCAGCCATCTATCGGCCGGGACGGGAACGAAAAGTTAAACGCGAGTTAACTTCCAATTAACTTCATTTTCTTTCACGTGGATGGGATAATTCATCAAAAAATTTTAAAAAGTATCTATTAATACATCGAATTGTCAATTTTATATGATTCAACAGAAAATTTAAAAACATGGTATATAAAAAGTTATTTTTTTCTTGTAATTATTGATCCTGATGTCTGTTTTCATCTATCACTGGTAAAGATGTTTACAAGCATTGGCATAGCGGAAAAACAAATAAGACTTTTTTTCGCCGCAGAGATTAAAAAAAACGCTTGAGAAGCAGTGTTGGTAAATATAGCCCTCCAGGAGCTATAAAAAAATAGCGAGTCATAATTTTCTGACGACCTTAATTCTTTAGAAAGGCATTGTTCCGTTTTTGTAGCATTTATCTTTTCCGTGTCTCGAAATAATTAATAATCCTTCGCAAACATAAAATTGTTTTAAAAGAGAGAAATGTAATACGCATGCAAAAGAAGTTGCCTCCTCCAATATCTGCCTCATTTCGAACTGAATTAGAATATGAATACACATTCTCGGCTGTAATGATGTCGAGATGCTGGGTGGAAGCGTTTGATTACATCAATATTTTCCTGTGCGCGGGCCTTAAAATTCTAGCTGATCTTAAACAGATAATAATGTCAACTCTGTTGACGTTTTGTAAGGCCGTCTGCACACGGAGCAACTCAAAAGAAACTGATAACTGACTCCAATCACAAACCAGTCCGTGATGAGTCGTAACCTATGTAATTGAATGGAGCCACGCACACGGCGCAACTGGTTACAAACCCGGTCGACGGGTTTGTAACCAGTTGCGCCGTGTGCGTGGCTCCATTCAATTACATAGGTTACGACTCATCACGGACTGGTTTGTGATTGGAGTCAGTTATCAGTTTCTTTTGAGTTGCCCCGTGTGCAGACGGCCTAAGGGTTTGTTTAGAAAGAATATGCAAGCAAGGCCAGTGGTGTATAAAATGGGGATCCTGAAAGAAATCGGAAGATAGCTTGAAGTAAATTTATCTAAAGGAAATACAAATACATATTAATATTTAAGTGTGAGTTCTACTCACAGGAGATTTACCTCCCAAAAAGGACAGCGGGACATTTTTTATTGCTATTATGCAAATAAATATATATCCAAAATTCACATTCCAGTGATTTTTAAAACTCATCATATTCATCATAGTCATCTTTCCGTAAAATCTTGAGTATAACACGCATTTTTTTTTTATATTTTAGTCCGCTAAATGAGGGTGTGTATTATACTCGTGTACGTACGTACACACACACACACACACACACACAAAAAAAAAAAAATTAGTTTTAAACATTGAATAAACGACAAAGAGTAGATGAGCTGTATTCCAGTGAAACTGATTAAGACTGATAATTTCACAGTATTGTTTGTTTTGAATTAAAAATTTAAGTTTTTTCCTATACCGAATTTGACGTTTTTGTTTATTTTTGTTACAAATTTTATTTATGTTAATAAATATTTGTGCAATTTTTAAATAAAATATTGAAAAGTTATGGGTGCGTATTATACTCGAATTTTAATTTTTTTCCGAAAATGTCGCGCAAAATCAAGCATGAGTATTATACACGTGCGCGTATTATAGTCAAGATTTCACGGTATTTCTTTTTTCTATTTCATTGTTAATACTTTCTTAATTAGAAAAAAAAATGCTATTCTCCAAAACTTTTCATTTGGGTGGAGTAATTTCTTATTTGAAGAAAGAGGGTCGCTGCCGAAAAAAAAAGTCTGCCCCCCTCCCCCCCCTGCTCTAAGCCAGGGGGGCGCGAATAAAAAAACTCTCAACCCCGATGAAAATTTTTTGGCCGTAGTAAAATTTTTTACAAAACTTTTCAAAAAAAAATCTAAAAAATAAATCAGTAAATTTTGACAAGCTATTTTAAAATCTATAAACTGCATGCAGATTTTGACTTTGCATGATAACAATAAACAAGAAATATAAAAAAAAAATTTAAGTCAATTCCTACTTAGGTCACCAAAGAAAAATTTAATTTTAGTTACTTTTTGGCGGGGAATTGCACTGATATTGGCTCGATTTTGTGAACACCATTATTGCCGAGAAATTTTTTTCTCCCATATAAAACTAAAATTAATTAATTAAATTTAATTAATGAATTAATATTTAAAAAAACTGTATTAACATCAAGTGTCATCCATTACAAGTTTAAAAAAATGTATTTGAACTTGAGTGGATGAATAAAAAGTATTTTATTAACGATTGAAAATCTGAACAAGATATATAAAGGGAGAGTGTGAACTAATAGTAGGAATTGAAAAAGAAATCTCGCTTACCTTTGTTTTTGGCAAATTTCGCGGGACTAAAACTTCTTATTCAAATATTAATATGCATTTGGGTTTCCTTTAGGTAAAAATTGACAAAATTAAAATCAAGAAAGAGCATGATTTCAAATTATATGCTTCCTATTATAACATTGAAAATTATAAATTTCCTTCATTGCTACAAATCTGAAATTAAAAAAAAATAATAATTGCGAAGGGTAAGCCTGGACCTCGATAATATTTGTCCAGTATTTGGGGAAATGGCTACTTTCGCTATTGCATTTTTGACTTCCTTTCTTGAAAAAGCCTCCCCTAGACAAAGTACCCCCAAAAAGCAATATTCTTTCAGGTGCTGCTTGTTTATTATTAGAAAAAATGAAACTTTTAGTAACGAACCATAAATTAATTTTAACAAATTTGTATTCTCTGAATAAAATAACAAAATTTATATTGAAATAATAATAATAATGTATTTCACATAAACTGAACAATCAAAAACAAATACCAATTATTGATTAATATAATTTTAGCTGATAAATGTGGATATTTAGTCACTTAGAGCTAAACACTTGCCGAACTACCTTCACCAGGCCATCTTTTTTTTCTGTAATTCTTTTTTATAAAGTTATCTCTAACTGTGAAGCTTCGCATGCGTTTGTAGAAAAGACTCTCGAAACAGACGTAAGCACTTTTTAGAAGTGTATGAAATTTTTAATAATTCTCAATTTCCTTTTTTTTTTTTTTTTTTTGTTACTTATGTCGCCTCGAGATTTCATTAGTTTCCAGTTCATTTCCAAAATCGGCAAGCTATTTTTTTTCTATATACAACTGGATTGGAAACCTATTAATTGTATTTCAAAGTCCTCGAAATTCAACTGCGGCCGTCTGAGTAGCTGTAAAAATCTTTGTGCTCGCCATCTATGCCTGGACAACTTTCCTGGTATTGCCGAAACGGTTGGAGAGAATAACGAATGGTAGGCCCTAAACTGAGAGACAAACAGAGCTCTATTTTCATGGATAGGGAACTTCTGTTCCAAAGATCCATCCCTTATCTCCATTTGAAATAATACATTGTTTCTGAGGCATACCCAATGAAGTGGACGTCTAAAGTGAGGCGACGATCATTAGACTCATCTCATCAGACTTAATTACAGTTGGAGGAGAATTGCTAAGGGACCAGCATCTCTAAATGATTCCCACACATTACCCCGAGACGCTTTTTGCATACTGGATGCGTCCGTGACCAGCGTACGCTACGCAATCCGTTTGTTTGCTTGTTTGTTTGGGGCGGGGTAATTACCGATGTAGGACTTTTAAATGGCACTTCCATTTGAATACAATGGTTTGTTTGTCGAGGGCGAAAGTTCGACTCTAACAAGCTAGCTGTCCAACTAGTAGCTGATAGCGGGAGGATGAGATTTAGTTTATCTGTAGGATTATTAATTCAGTTTGCCCTGTTTACATTACATAGCTTGTTGATAATAAATTCTTATGTGAATTTAACCACTTCGAATTGAACCGCACTTAAAAATTCAGTTCTTGATTGTGGTGGTACGATTAAAAGCAGAACCCTAAATTAGCACTCTCTCTGTGTAAAATTTTTTTGCCAACAGATAGACATTATATATATATATATATATATATACATACACACACACACACACACACACACACACACACACACACACACACACACACATATATATATATATATATATATATATATATATATATATATATATATATATATATATATATATATATATATATATATATATATATATATATGGTCCTTTATTAGGATATACTTTAATAAAAATTCAATTGATACATTGACAGCTACTTTTATTCTCTACAATGTCGTAAAAATAAGGCTTCTCGAATGCAAATTTCCACCGATTAGCAATTGGCTCCATACGCAACCATGGAAACAATCATTTCGAAAGAGATGTCAGCTACTGTGGCACATTGTCGGCTCCAGGGGGGGGGGGCAATAGGGGCAATTGCCCCTCCCAAAAAAGTCCGGAGTATTTTTTTCATAGCCTAAAATTATATAATTGTAGACCTAATACTAAATGAGTCTAAATTTAAAATGAGACGATGTTTATTTCTTATATATATATATATATATATTCCCCCCCCCAAAAAAAAAGTTGCCCTCCTGACATCCCCCCCCCCCCAACAGAAAAAAAACTCTGGGCTGGAGCCGCCCCTGCGTGGCATCACTTGAGAATACAGATGGATTTTTAAACAAAATGTTAAGACCGAACATCTTTCTTGCCAAAAGTATGTGTTTTTTCTGAGCTAACTTTTTAACTATGAAATTCCTTGAAACGTAAAACTCAACTTGATTGAATTGTTCGAAAATCTGATCGGTTTTGCTAGGGCGCGAACACTCGTGCAGGGTGTCACGGCTTATTTATGTTAACTTTTTTATCTTTTGTAAAGAAAAACTATTTAAACAATCCCCTTAGGTGTTATTTTCCTTTCACCCCATTTTATTTTCGTGAAGGTGCTTCTGAAAGAACTCCATAAGAAGGATAAAGGCGTGCAAGTTTTTAATTTTTAATAACGATTTTAGAAACCAAAGCGGAAGTTTGTTTCAGGGCTCTCCTAAAAGTCAAACTTTTAATTTGTTTTCTTTAATCTACGTTTGGTAAATGGATACCACGAATTATAAAGATCCTGACATTATTAAAGTACAAAGAATATTAATCCCTTATATACACTATAACATACATATGATGAACTATACATATGACGAACCTATCAATCAAATTTGCAAGGATATATAAAAAAAATCTATATATTTAAGTTGCTAAGCCGACTTTTTGGGCAGTCCATGAGATACAACTACTGCATCAATTTACTTCATTTTGGTCTTAAACGAAAGACTGTAATCTGTAGATTTGTCAAATTTGGTTTTTGTAGCCGCAATTTCTATTAACGAGCGATAATTTACAATTAAAAATTGATTTCTGCGCATGCTCAGTGGCATGTTTAAATCTGTCTTTAGAAACTCACTGTTTCTGCGCATGCTCAGTGACATGTTTTAATGTTAAACACGTTTTTTTCGAGGAGTCTCCCAGATCTCTCTCTCTGCCATTTTTATGATAATTATATTTGTGAAATATAAGATTAAACCTGGTGGAAATTGTTCAATTAGCAATAATTTACAATTTAAAAAAATTGCTTTCTGCGCATGCTCAGTGACATTGTTAAATCTGGCTTTAGATACTAAGCACGAGGCTGCTTAAACACATTAATTTTTTTTCTGGACATTTTTATGATTTTCTACATTTCGATATGATGTGTTGAGTATAATTTTTGTATTAATACATTTATTTACTATCTAGCCGTCATGTTTTGACGGGTACCAACTAGTTGTTATTAAAAACTCTACAATGCGATTGCCAGAACAGCAAGACAATTTTTATGGTTAAGCCAATGGGAAAAACAAAAATGGCCTGAATCTATTGACTGGAACTTTTCAATTGTAGGGATGGGGTGAAAGGGAAGAAACTCCTCGGAGAATGCCCACGCGATGACGATCATGATATTTAGAGAGCATTTCATCTCGCTCTTTAAAAAATATATCGCTGTATAAAATAAACATAAAAATCTTTTTAAAAAATATCTCTTGAGGCCGATGCACTTGGAAAGACCGAACGGACGAGGATATAAATATAATTCAGCCAATATTTAATCAGAATATTTAATACTACTATAAAACCCCCGTCAAAAATGACGGAATGTTGATCAGCGTTTCAAGAGGTGATTCATCATTTTCATCGGGCATTGCTGAAAACTTAAACAGCAGTAAACAACAAAATAAAACTAAACCAAAACTGTTTCAAAAGTGAATGACTCACCACACAGCAGGCATTGCTGAAAACGATACTTAAACAGCATTAAACAACAATAAAATAAAACAAAAATAAAACGTGAAACACAATTTAATTAACATTAAATATTAAAAATGTAGTTATTTAAAGGGAATATGAAAAACCATGGAGTAGAATGAATTCGAAATTCAAGTGAATGACTCAATTAAATAAATGATTCTTTTCAATGGATATTTTACTTTGAAGATATTTCAAAAACTAAACGGTTTTGAGCTAGAGTGTTCACTTGAAATTTTCATATTTTTTAAAGGGCTTTCAAAATATGTAACTTTTGTGGTATTATTTTTCAAGAAAAATTTCAGAAAATGGCATCGCGATGTTAAGATGTTCCCGACTTGGTCCGTCCCGGAATGGTTACCTACACTTTTTCTACTCTAGGCTTTTATATAAGTAAAGATAGCCTTTTGAAAGTCTTTGGCGAAATGAAATGTTTCCAACAGGGATTTTTTTTCATTGCATTGAACCTTTTCAATTTTTAAATGACATAGTCAATCAAAAATGAAATCCATTTTTTTTATAGAATACATACGCACTTAAACAATGTAAAAATATGTCTAGTGATCATGCTCTGTCATGCCAAAAATAATAGTGCTCTGTGAAACGTTTTTATTCCATTAAATATCTCTTTTTAAATCTACATACCAAAGACAAGGATTTATGAGCCATGAAAAGCTCTTTTAGCTAGATCTCATGTAACAACTGTTCTAAATTTCGGGGCCAATCCAGTCTAGAATCTAGAATCCAATAATGTTTTTTAGAGCTAATCACTCGTTACTATCGACGCTTTCAGAACTGCCTGGTTTTTCTGTGCTGTCAGCGCTGGACTCGCTATCATCACCGAAATTGACGTCTCCGTCCTCCGGTGTTCCCAAGCTGTCGGTGGTTGGCATGGCAGTATATTCGGTGAAATTAAGGCCTTCTTGCTCCATCATGTTCACCAGGTATCCTGGAAACACCTTCAAAAGTTCTCCCAGCATCAAAGCATTGGTCTCATCGACTTGGCCGTAAAAGGATTTGATTTTATTTATTATGACAGTGATCTAGAGATAGAAAAAAAAATCATTGGAAAAAAAAGCTGCCGACATAAGCCGTATTATTGGCCCCTTCAAATGAGGGGGAAATAATGTTTAAACTTGATCAGGGCCCGATTTAAAAAATTCTTGACTATAGGCACAACTCGGGATGGGGGGGGCCCCCCTAACACCGATGTGGGTGTAAATTTTCCAAAATTGACACACACACACACACACACACACACACACACACACACACACACACACAAAAAAAAAAAAAAAAAAAAAAAAAAAAAAAAAAAAAAAATCATGAATCATCGTGAAAGTACCATTTTACCAAGAATTGGCTATTTGAAGCGTAGAAGCCTAGAACATTATCAAATAACAAAAAGCAATAAAACATATTAACTTCATCATTAAAACACCAATACAATGCAACCAGAAAACCTTATTAATCCCTTATATACACTATAACATACATATGATGAACTATACATATGACGAACCTAGCAATCAAATTTGCAAGGATATATAAAAAAAATTGCTATAAAAAAGATATAATAAATAAATTGAATTGAGAATTTTTTCTTTAAATAAAAATTTGGGGACCCCCCAACATTCGGGGGCCCTTAGGCCCCGGCCTAGTGGGCCTAATGGAAAATCAGGGCCTGAACTTGATGAAAAATAATTCTGTCAAAGCTCAGCAAAACGGATTTCGATAGGATGGATATACGTATTAACCACCCTCTGATAACATATTTTATGAAATATTTTAGAGTCTCTTAAAACGAAAATTACCTAAACGTATGGAAAAACTTCCTACATCTTTTTCGAGAGAAAGAGCTACAGAACATTTTTCACTAGAAGAAGCGACGATTTTATTCGCAAGTACTAATTAACAGAATTTGAGTAATATTATCTTTGATGGCACTCAGCAAATATGCAGAGCATTCAGAAAGATCGGAACGTCATTTACTGATACACTCCTTTGTTCAGTAATCCATTCAACGCTTATCATTCAGGTAAGATGATAAAATTAGACTGCATCAACCACGGACTTACCCTGTTCAAGAAGCTCATGTCCACTTCTATGCCAGCCGTCAGATCGTCATGGAGGGCCTGCAGTATGTAGTATAAAGCCGTGTTCAGGGCTTTTACTTTGTACTGGTAATAGGTAGGAGGCGTCCTGGAGAAAGCGGAAATTATTAGGTCCTGCACTGTTGGATTACGCAGATTGCTTTCAAAACCACCTGGTTTGTGGGGCGGAGAGACACAAGTAGAGGGTTGGATGAATTGCTCAGAATATAAATAGTAATGCACAGTTTTACGAAGAAAATCCGCGAGATAAGCTTTCGTTTAAAACATTTCGGTTGGAGTGAAAATCGAGGAATGTTCCAAAAAGGCAGAGAAGACACTGGACTGTAAAAGGAAAATTTTTATAGCCTACAAAAATTGACATTTCTAGGGAAACTAAAAAGAAAGGTATGCATACTTCCGAATAGAAACTCGACATCTTTTAGAAATGTATATTGAATCCTCACTTTTTAGTTTTTATACGAAATTTTCAATAGATTTTTACCTGCGTGGGAATGTTACAATCAAACAATAAATTTCTAGTAGCAACGATAAGATCATATTAAAGGATTTTTAATCCTGATAACAATAATACTGACGAAAATAATTTTTTAAAAAATAAAACGGCTGAAAAAGAATGTTTTTGCAATCCATGAGCAAAATTCTTCCATTCAGAAAAAAATTCCTGCCATTATAACGTTTCAATAAAATACGTGCTGTGTCGTCCTTTAACATTAACAATTGGTGGTCTAAAAATGAGTTCCTTTCGAGCAGTTTCCAAAATTGCACTACCAAGGAGGGACAATTATACAGTGGCGTAGCGAGCATAACTGGCTCCCGGGGCACGATACCTTTTTGGCGCCCCCCCCCCCGAAAAACATATAGTAATACAATATATAGAATTGGTTAAAAAGATAGACCATTTGGCGCCCCTCTGTGAGTGGCGCCCGGGGCATAATAGACCCCCTTCAGCCCCCCTCGCTACGCCACTGCAATTATACATTCATTTCATCAGCTTTCGATTCTTTCGAAGATCTTGCGAATTTTAGCAAGAACAAATATTGTACACTTGGGTCATAAATTTATTTCCTTGCTTGATGGCATGAAATAATGATATGTGTCGACGCTGTTTAAATAGGTTACGTACGATACAAGCTATGCCTATGTTTAAATAGTATCCTTTTCTAAAGCGATCTCCTTTGAAGTAAATCACTTATCCCGTTCAGCCACGAGCTCAGCTCCAGTTTTGGAAGGCGAACATTTCAGATAATTTGCTTCATTTAATGCCGCTGATTTTAATTCAACAAACACCACTTCAATAAATCCAGTTCATGCTGAAGTATGCTGATGGACCATACGTCTGCCCCCTTCTGCTCTCTGTGTAGTGCTCGTTTTTATTTGTTTATTATTACTGCTTTTTTTGACTTGCGTCACCTTTATCGAAACTGCGTAGTTCGAAGTCTGCCCACTAGATGGCGACAGCACACAATTCAAATTCTACCTAAAACGCAATTCTCCGCAGGTAACAGCTAATTCGGAAGAGGAAAAAATAAATTATGAAAAAGTTCGCGGTATCGTTTGATGAAATTGCTTAGTTTTGTGTCGTACAAAACTAAACAACCAGTTTTGTGTCATGAAATAAATTTAATAGTTGTAAATTGTGCATTTAATTGAGATTGATATTTTGTTAAGCTCTACCTACAAAATATTGTCCGCTCGATTATGCTTCAGTAATAATATGAATCAAATAAACCAGATTTGGAAAATCACGGAAACCTGCATTTAAGTTTTAGAATGTGATACCTTTCAAGAAACTGTTGTTTCTCTAGAATTATTTTATTAACCCATTTTCTTTTTCTAGACTAGAGAACGTTCGATGCGATTGCCGCTGACAGCCGAGATAATCCTTCAATAAATGTTTCAGATTATATTAATAAAGTTGTGGGCAGATTTTGTACTGAATTCATCTTCTTTCAGCTTTTTTACTGTAATATTTTAGATCGAAGAAGTTTAGATCCATTGATTCTGTTTTAATTCGTTCATATATACACAGTGAAACCTCACTGACCGATCACCCCTCTAAACGACCCTAGTTTATTTAGAACAGACTCCATACACAGAAGCGTGTTTAGGGTTTTAGCGGCCCTGGGCGAAACACATTTACTGGCAATCAAATTTCTCTACATGGATATTGTAAGCCAACCCCCCCCCCCCCCCCCCACCATCCCCCCGAAAAAAACTGCATCCACTCCTGATTTTACTAATTATTACTTTAATGCATTACGTTTCGATACTAAAAAACCTACATTCTAGCTACGTAAAAGAATATTATACATGAAATTACAATGGGTCCACTAAAATATAAAATTAATCAATATGTACGAATAATGAAACAATGGAAAAATTATTCACACGATTTAGAAAATGTAAATTGTTAAAAACAAACACTTACATGTATGAATTTGTTGGTTATAAAGCAATTTTTCTTTCTTTCTGAGCAGCAGAATTGTCTATTATAAGTGAAAAGTCCAAGGATGACGAGAAATCATTTTCATCAGAAATAAATGCCAAGGAGGGCGGGCGTACAATCTGTATCCAAAGCATACTGATTGTACCTGCTTTGTAATATTTTCAATTCTTCAAGAAGTGGAAAATAAAATTGATTGATAATCAAGGTTTTACTATAACTGAATTGAAGATAAATCATGTTTTTCTAACCGAGAAATTTTTCGTACCAAAAGGGTAGTTCATCAATGAAGATTATTTCTACGATTCTTTTCAAAAAAATCGAAACATATTTTTTTATCAGTTGAATTATAGAAACCGCGAAAAATGAGGGATTTCTTAAAAAACCCGTAACATTTAGAAAAGTGTTGAGATGAGGAATAAAAATGGCTGCCCAAAATTTTTAGCGGCCCTAAATTTTAGCGCCCCCCCCCCCCCCCCCCTAAGCACGGCCCTGTCCATACACCTAATATTATGGAACCAATATTACCCTTTTCCACTGCTACGCCTCGAAATGGCCACTTTTTGTCGGAACCATTACTGGCCGCCATAAAAAATTTTACTGTATATAATATATATAAATATATACACACACACAATTAGATATTTATAAAATGATTTACTGTACACATACTCACCCCGATTCAAATGAATCCTCATCAGAGCTACTTTCAGAGATCCCTGAAACTGCAGAGTTGATTTCGATTAAGAAGCAGGCATTTATTAGATAATTAAGACAGCATTATATTTGTGATTCTCTGTGTCAGAAAAGATATACATATATCTCTCTATTCTAAAAGAAAGTAACTGCCGCTGCCGCAGCCGCCGCCGCCGCTGTCAAAAGCTTGTCACGCTATCTCCTCTGAAACCGCTGGGGGTATGGGGTCGAGACCGATACCAATCGATGCAGAATGTGGGGAAGAAAGTAAGACATGTCTCATATTCGTCGGACTTTAAGTTTGTTTTTTTATTTTATGTTTTGTGGGAAAATATTGACTTTTTCATGTTCAGATTACGATAACTTCAGATTACGATAAAAAGGATCGTAGAATTTTTTTTTTTTTACAATCTAAGACTACAGACATTTCTCCTTCAAACAAGACCTTATTTGTTTAAAAATAATTTAAAACAGACTGATATTTTTATTAAAATTGAAAACCCACTTTTTGAAAAAAATTATGCGTTTCGAGATATATAAATTCGATGCTCTCAGACTTATTATGTTACAAAGAAAATATTTATATCAACGGGAAGATGAAAGCTTTCTCATTCATATAAACTTCATTTCAAGTCTCTATCTTAAAATTTCGATTTTTAATTGAATTTTAAAGAAATACTTCAAAAAAATCTTCTCATTCGCTTCCTTTGCAGAAGGGCATGAAAGAAGATCCGATTTTTCGCCGGACTTCATCCATTTCGCCGGGAGGGGAGGGGGGAACTTCAACTGTAAACGAATGACTCAATCCCTGTAAACAACTATTGAGTCATTCATTCACTTGATTCACCAGATGAGCGAGCGTAGCGAGCCTAGGGGCGAAGCCCCTAGTACGAGTAAATATTAATAATGGCTGCCTACCAATTGAGTGAGCCTATCGCTGCATTTAAGGTTTTTAGGTGCCGATCTAGTCAATATGTGTAATGTCACAGAAAATACTTTCTTCAATGTGTCATGTTGTGTATGTTGGCACTAACTGTTTGAAACCGATAATACATACTTAATAACTACACTAGTTGATTCCATTTTATTTTTGGTAAAGTCTAAATGCTCAGGTAAGTGTTATATGTCAGTTTTATTTATAACATCATAACTAATAAGGATGAAAGTGACCAGTGGCATGGGGGAGGCAAGGGACCCTGCCCCCCCCCCAACCCAAAGAAATAGAAATTGCATTATGAATATTGGGTACTTTTCCGTTAGTTAGGCGCAAGGGATATGTCGCTAAATATGGTTCACAAGTCACATTTTCTGTTGTTTTGTTTAATTAACTGTAACTCCCGTAATACATGTGCGTGAATAAACAAAATATATAAGTAACCATGAATATTTTATTAATTTAGTAAATATTTAGTTAGGAGACCAAAATTCTTTAATATCTTTCAAGGTGTCATCAAAAGGACTGTCACCACAGAACTACAGCTAGGTACGATTGCAAATGGTGACGTGCTGTTCGCCAGTTACATCGCCAGCGTTATATCGCCATATGGTACTCCATCACTATTCCTGAATATTTTGTGCGATTGTGAAGAAAGCAAATATAGTTTATGGTTAATTAGTTTCCAGTTTTTATTCATGGGAATTTTGGGGTTATTTAGCTGGGTGTCTGAACTTCATGATTTCTCAGATTTAAACCCGCTGATACGACCTCTTCGTCCAACGTTTTCGTTGTGTACAATAACGTCTTCAAACCAGTTACCTGTCTATCCATTACATGTTTTCCTTAGGGTTGTTAAGAACGGCAACTTTTTTCATTCTCTCAGCAAATGGCGATAACTTGTAGGACAAACGCCAAAAATGCTCCTCAGTTAACGGAAAAAGTAACAAATATTGAATTTTGATTATATGAGTAAAATTATTAAGAAATAAAAAATATCCGTTCCTATCGCTCGTTTTAACTGGCACTCTCCTCGCCGGCAACTCGGCACCCCCCGCCCCCAAGGAAAAAATCCATTGATTGGCATTAAACAACTGCAAGGACCCCCAAATCTGGTGCGCATGAAAAATTGACAAAGCCAGCAGAGCAAAGTGGGTCATAGGCATTACTAATAGTCCTTCTGCTCCAGTTTGCCCTCTTCTAACATGTGTCTTGTTCCCATTGGTTCCGAAGCGCGGTATTCCTCCGCTGACGCCGAAGTGGTTGATACGTTGGATGCAGCACGTGGTCACGGCGTTGAGTTCTGTGAATGGTTCAATTTTCTTTATATCGGAAGTGATATGAACAAGGCCTAACATATCCTGTGAAATTCGGTTGTTTCCTACCAAAGAGGGTGAAACTGGTCCGCGACCGCTGAGTGAGTGCACCAGATTAATGCATACCAAATGCAATTAAT
The DNA here is from genome assembly GCA_907164885.2 of Dolomedes plantarius. Lineage (NCBI taxonomy): Eukaryota > Metazoa > Arthropoda > Arachnida > Araneae > Dolomedidae > Dolomedes > Dolomedes plantarius. The sequence continues at coordinate 233,129,708 of OU015491.1, read as the reverse complement.
TTGCCATCCCTTAAGACTTATTTATGCATATCTGGGGTCAACTGAGTAATGCCTAAGATACGCATAGGAAAACAACTTTAAACTATAGACCTTTTCCTCCATTTTTGGATGGATAGTCCCGTGGGTAGGAGTGTCTTTCAAAAAACGATTCTATGTGTAATCGGCACTGTTTACAACGAGGCATTATCATTCATTTCATTGCTTTTTTTAAAATTTGATTTGCTTCTGATGTTCCGATTTACAGTTTCAACTATTTTTACCATGTTTTTTATTAACTTGCTTTCTTGTTTGTTTCTGTGTGTGTTTGTCCAGTACAAATCTTGCAATCGATTTTTATCGAACTTCCCGACTAGCTAGACATTTGAAACTTTTAGAATAGCTCAGAACACGATGACAATGCATTTTTTAAATACTTTTAGCCATCTTTAAGCAGGATTGAATTCATTTTCATTTTATTTTGTTCTGTAGACTGGTGCAGCCATCTATCGGCCGGGACGGGAACGAAAAGTTAAACGCGAGTTAACTTCCAATTAACTTCACTTTCTTTCAAGTGGATGGGATAATTCATCCAAAAAATTTTAAAAAAGTAATTATTAATACATAGAATTGTCAAGTTTATATGATTCAACAGAACAATTTAAAAACATGGTATATAAAAAGTTCTTTTAATCTTGTAATTATTTAATGATTTTCTTTCACGGAAAAATGCTGTTTTTTTTACTATAGAATTTACTGTAGTTCTTTACTATAGAAAAGACAACCTTTCACAATTTTGTATTTTGTAATTTGATTTATTGGTACAGTTTTTATTCACAGTTAAGTTCATTTCAGTGTATTCCGTATTATATATGCAGAAAGAAAGAAATGAGCGTAGGCGGTGAATAGATACCGCCCAATAATCAAAAATAAATGTGTCAGCAATGAAATTTCAAACCAACACTTCCTCATGCAAACGCAATCCTTGCGTGGAAAATAAAATAAATTTGAAACTGGCATCGATTTAGAATTTGTGAATTGGAGGTCAGTGATAATGTCAAAGAAAGGATACATGTTAGATACATGTTACGAAAGTTATTGAAGACATCTTTCAGGCGGAAAATTCGCTTAAAGCTGATGTCGGTTCTGTTGACAGTAAGGTATCAATATTAAACACTGATTTTTCTTCATTAGGTATTCAAATTTGAGAGACCGATAGCGACTACATCCAAATTTAGAATTTTTTCCCTCCCATTGGAGGTAAACGTATAAATTTATTTTTAAAAATTTTTAATCCAATTTTATACTCAATTGAATTCCTCCATATATATGATATACAGTTTTGGTTTTTATTAAATATTCATCGGGAACAAAATTTCATCCTAAACTCATCGCCTATTCTTCCGATATCGATCATCAGCTATTCTGATGAGATTTATGTTGATGTGTTCAAAGTAAAGTATCAATATTAGCCTCGTTTTCATTAGGTATTTCGGTTTTCAATTACATAGAAAGAGACTGATAATTTTTCATTCCCATCAGTGGTAAACGTATAAATTTATTTCTGAAATATTTAATCTAATTCAATACTCAACTTAATGCCTCCACTAAGCTTATTAACAGTATGTGATGTACAGCTTCTATTTTTATCAAATATTCATTGACAACCCGAAACAGTTTCGTCCTAAACTCATCGCCTCATTTTTCCGATGTCGATCCTCCATTATTCTAATGACGTGAATTCATCGCAACTGATGAATATTCCACCACTAAACTGTCATCATTTCACCCCTCTCTGATGAATTTCCTCTCATCGACTTGACGCATGCGATGCAACCCATGAAAAGGTCCGAAACGTCAATTTCTCAGGAGAGCGAAAAGAGAGGATTAATGAACATTAGGGATGCGACATCGATGTCGATGTTTTCAAAACATCGATGTTTTGATAAAAACATGTGTGAAGATCACTGTGCATGATGTTTTGATAAAATCGATGTTTTGATAAAAACATCGATGTTTTAAGCATCGATTTATTGAAGCCGACTTTTTTTAACATCGATGTTTTGGGCTCGATGTTTTACGTTGTCTCGATGTTTTTTTTAAAATGAAAATGTACCATAAATTTTAAAAAAAAAAACCACGCAGCATAATTTTCCCACTCAGTAAATGTAAGTCTGAATTCTGAAAAGGACGAATATAAAATGGGGAACGATTTGTATTCGTCCCGTCATCATGCACAGTGATCTTCACACATTTTACGTTCAACCTTATAATGAATATGCGGGAAAATCTCGCTCTCTGAGAGTTTCGTGCAGGTCTTCTAAGAATTGTAGTTTATCTCTTAACTTTTAGTTCGCAATTTTTCTCTCTAATGTAACCTTTTGGAATTTCTCTTTATATATATATATATATATATATATATAACGTATTGCTCTTCTCTAGTGAAAGATTTGATAAAAATCTGAACTACTATTTTGAGTTAATTTCGTTAGGCATTTTACTTGAGTTTTGAATCTGCGTTCGCTAAAAATATACCAAAATATTTTGATAGAAAAGAATGTCTGTTGAAAATTTGAATGAATTAAAACCTGCGTGTAACGAATTAAAACGTGTGCGTTGGAAAGTATTTGTTTTTTTTCTCCTAAAAAGCACAGGCTGGCAGAATTTTTTAAAATTCAGATGATGTCGTGATTATCTATCTCTGTTCGTACAAAGTGAACGAGACAAATGGCAATGAACAACCAATGAATAATAATTATATGCCCCAATAGCCCCAATAATTGTTATTTACAGTAAAGAAAAAATAAGCTTGTTCAGTTTTCCCCCATACGTTAGTTTTGCATCAGTACTTCAAATTGGTGTAAATGTATGTAATTTTCTTTTGTATTATTTAATTTGAAAATAAAAGATAATAAATTGCAATAATTTCGTCCTCAATTTTCTGGTAAAAGTAATAAAATGTGTTAATGGAAATTCTGCGATATGCGCTGACTCTAGCAACCAAGTTTTTGTCATTTGTGTCAGCCCAACCTGAGAGTAAAATTACCCCACCCCCCTTCTATGACTAACCGAAGTAACATTAATCTTAGAAGTTACTAAACCAGTTTTAACAAATGAAAGTTCATAAACATCGATGTTTAAAAACATCGATGGTTTTGGGGCGATGTTTTATTAGCATCGATGTTTTAATATTGAATATCGATGTTTTGAAACATCGATGTTTTGTTGTCGATGTCGCATCCCTAATGAACATCAGCTGATTCTAGTAACATGCATACAAAAGATATGCTTTCTACGACATTGCCGTGTAGTACATACAATCCGATGATTTCTTCCATTCTGTCTTTTCCAAACCGATCTATCTGTTTATTTTAGAGTACTTCCCGCCCAGCATCTTCTGACTAAGATTGAGAAGGATTATCCGCATACATCCAAAGAAAAACACAGAACTATTAATAATTGGGAAAGAGTTTCTGTCAGATATATGACTTACCTGATAAAAGCAGCAGGGTTGCGACTGCCGTTCCTAATCGGTAGATCATGGTCGGACAACCGCCTAGCACACGACTAGTTTCTCGGAGACTTGCTACATCGACATTATCACAACTCTTTGTCTTATCTGCGGAAAAAAAAAAGGTACGAGCCGATTCCGGAATGCATGTGTCGCAATTTTCAACGACATCCTTGGATATTAAAGGAATGAAAAGCGTAAAATGGAAGAGAATATCCATCAGATTTAGAATTAAATGCCATGGTGACATTTTTAATTCATGAACTTCGTTGACGCCCTCTCAGTCGGGTTCCATTTCTTCGAGTTGGGAAAAGACGACAATCCTAACCTAACTTCTGAGAACAAATGATGTACACCGATTCAAGATTGGCGAAATTGGCCCTATTTAGGGAGGCAATGGTCGATTTCATTCGAAACCTCGAAAAGTAGTGAACTGTTGAAACGTGATCAAAAATCCCAACAATGTACCTTACCTTATTATGGAGGCTGTCGTTCTTAATAGTGAGCTAAATTGCTCTGGAATTTATGGATGGATATATTTAGTAAAGGAGCCTGAGACATCCTAGTCGTTAGGGTGCCTATGCTTAAATATTAGTGTTGTGAAGGATCCATAACGTGAACATTTTGACTCCTTCCAACAGTATCGCCATTTTGTTTTTCCGTCAACACGTTTAAGGGTCATAAAACGGCCATATTGGAAAAAGGGGGAACTGCACCAATTTTCCAAGAAACATCGCACCGCCTGAATTCCTCAGGACGGGAGAAAGAAATTACAGGAAAGACTCAAACGTGTCGACGGAAAAACAAAATGGCGATACTGTTGGAAGGAGTCAAAATGTTCACGTTATGGATCCTTCACAACAATTAGTATCCTGAATTCATTGCTGAGGGTTCTCGGTTCGAATTCGGTACGCATTAAATCCTGAAAGCTCCCCCCTGTGGTATGTGGGTTGTACGAGGCCAACAGATGTCCTTACGGGTAGTCGGTCAAAGTTGTGGTGGTACTAGGTTCGCCTTTACGGTGCACCCATTACAGTAGACCAACAAATCTCGCGGTGATTGGACGAAAGACAAAGTACTTGCCGCATTGTAACAAAACATTTAGTAAAAAATAGGTGGATAGCTATAATCGCATACAAATCGTAGTTGACTCATATACTTTAGTAGGTTAATTTCAACAGAAATGTTACTGAATATTTCGTAGATGAGACATTTCCATGACTGTATTTGAGAGACAAACTCTCATGGTGTATTTTTGAGTTCATCAAACATGCACAGTGATCTTTACACATTTTACGTTCAACATTATAATGAATATGCGGGAAAATCTCGCTCTCTGAGAGTTTCGTGCCGGTCTTCTAAGAATTGTAGTTTATCTCTTAACTTTTAGTTCGCAATTTTTCTCTCTAATGTAACCTTTAGGAATTTCTCTTATATATATATATATATATATATATATATATATAACGCATTGTTCTTTTCTAGTGAAAGATTTGAAAAAATTCTGAACTACTATTTTGAGTTAATTACGTTAGGCATTTTACTTGAGTTTTGAATCTGCTTTCGCTAAAAATATACCAAAATATTTTGATAGAAAAGAATGTCTGTTGAAAATTTGAATGAATTAAAACCTGTGTGTAACGAATTAAAACGTGTGCGTTGGAAAGTATTTGTTTTTCTCTCCTAAAAAGCACAGGCTGGCAGAATTTTTTAAAATTCAGATGATGTCGTGATTATCCATCTCTGTTCGTACAAAGTGAAATCAATTTTCACTACAGGTTTCAGCAACGATTCACTCCTACCTTCCAACGGATTCTCTGTTAGATATACTTTTTCTGGCAATTATTATAGACTTGGTCACCGAGCTATATGTGTGACTGTCTGAGCTTTCTATGGCCCACAAATAGCCCAAAACGTCATCTGCTTCAAGTAGTGAATCTTGAATCTTGAATCTAAAACCTATCACTTTGTTAAAACGCAACGAAAAAAAGGATTCAACGACAGGGCAAGTTAATACTTTTGAATTCTACCTGTCACGTATATCGCCTTCTAATCTTGGCGAACTACAGAGCGAGTTCGACCACAGCACCTTACATCCATGGATCTTGCTGAAAAATGCTAGCATTTTGGAAAGAAAAAATTCTGCACAAAAATCCTTATATTTTAACGGTCTTCAATGCAGCGGCGTAGCGAGCATAACTGTCGTCCGGGGTATGATACCTTTTTGGCGCCCCCCCCCCATAGTCTTGGGGGAACAAATGGTCCAATGGTCTTGGGGACCATTTGGCTCCCGGGGCATCGCAGACCCTCCTGCCCCCCTCGCTACGCCACTGCTTCAATGTAGTCAAAAATAATATTAATTATTCTCATTGTGTTTAGAGAGTTAAAAATGGAAAATTTAAAAAATTGAGCTTGAAGGTCCTTTGTCCCCTCAAGTGTCACAAATCATGGTAGGGTTTGGTTTTTCTTTTTACCTTTTCTTCTCAACTCCCTCTTGCTGTAGTTTATTTTGATTCGGGCAACGTAACGATCTACCAAAGACTAGCACTCTTATTCGAAGCGCGACCTTTCGAATCGAACTGCTTAATAGCGCCCTTTACACGTACGCTCTTTCCCGCGTGAAATCACAATCCTGCGCGATTGAGTACACGTGAAGGTATCGGAGAGGAAGGGAAAGCTGCTTTGGAGCGTGCTGCAAGTTTTCCCGCGTGCAATCCCGTACGCTCCAAGCACTCGCGAAAGAGCGTACTTGTAAAGGGCGCTATTGCGTTGACTTGCAGAATGGTGCAGCTCCGCCAGCTTTTACGTTCCAAATGTGTCACGTTTAATATTAAATTGTTTTCATCCTATTTCACGTTCGATGTCAGATTACGTTCATTCTAATACTGGAGGTCTGTATACGTAACGTTTTGTTGGCTTTTAACTCAGTTATAAAAGAAACTTATGGTGCACTGTGAAAACAAGGAGGCGATTGGTTACTGACACTGCGATAGTTAACATTAAAATTAAAATTTTCAGAAGATACGATTATTTTAACATAAAACAGTCTAAATAAACGTGAGTTATAATTATTTTCCAGATTTTTTTTAACCCCAAATTAATACAAACATTGTGCATCAAGGGGTTAACAATGCAAACGACCGGAACTGAGCTGAGGACAAAAGGTATTTTTTATTAAAATATAAAGAACATTTTCAAACGCTAAAATCAGTAAGCATCTCGGTTGAATGCCCTTGCAAATCGGTTACAGTTAGTATTTTAAAGCTTCCTTCAGAGCAGCCGGATACAGTTCAGCGGCCTGCTTCAAAGCTAGTTTGTTGCTGTCGTTTAGAGTGCCTCCAACTTTCTCGATATTGTGCGTGAGAACCAGAACCTGAAACAGAAACAATGGTGGCAGTAAGAATAAAATCCCACGAAAAATGTGAACAATACACATTCAGCAGCGTCTCTGTACAACTGGAGAAGCACTGATTGAGACGAAGCTAAACGTTATGTCATGATGACTATTTCATACGTCATTTTGATGGCAATCGAAACGAAAAAAATGTTCGTCGATTCGCCTTACAAAAAGCAAAAACAAACTAGCATTAGTTATTTTTTTCTCTCTATAAGACGAAAAGAATCAGTTCAAATAAGAATGAGACACCACCGTGGTCGATCAAAATTCTCTGGATACCGAATTCTAGCCATTCAGAGTTCAAATGCAGAGCATTATCTAATGACTAGCCGGTCGGTTTAGGGACCCGCTCCCTTCAGCAATCATTGTCAGAGTATGGAAACACTAAAAAACAACGAATAAAGGTATTTTAATTTTGTGGTGCCACAATAAATAGCGCAAAGACTGTGATGCAGCGCATACTGTATCAGTCTCGTGGCGCCATCTAGCGGACCTTAGCGCAAATAGAATCAAATATTGCATAAAAAATTGAATCAATTAATTTGAAGTGTGTATAATGTTTTTAAACCATCTTAATATTATTAAAAGAAGTAATAAGATTTTAATAAAATTTATTTCTTTTATAATAGAAATGTCTTTTTCGGTGTTTTTAATTGCATAATCACGCTGTGAAAGAATCGCGCTTTGTTTACATCAGATGATCTCAAGATTAGAATCCAAATAACTCTAAAACTATTGAAGTAACAGATTAAGTGTACGCAGAAAAATTATCAGTTTTTAAAGCTATTTCCAAATATGTAACATTTATGTACTTTCGTGAAACAAAAAATACATCGATTTCGACATTTTATGAAATATGGCCGAATTTAAAAGGGGGGCTCTTCCATTTCTGGATTCACCCTTCAAAAATTGTTGGTTTTTTATTAATTAAAAATTAACGGTAATAAAATTTAAAATTCGGGCTTCGGGGTGCACATGTTCAGACTCTTCACTACCCGTGTGCCAAATTTGTAAGTTTCGTAGATTCGTCTGGAGTCAGCACACAACCACACAAACACTTCCTTTTATTAGTATAGATTACAACCTTTACAAATGAGTGGCAATCGACTAACGCAAACCCCTGAGGCAGTGGCTTCCCCCCCGGTCGCACTCGAAATATTCTGCGGCTCGTGTCAGAAATAGGGCAGCTGCATTCCCTTTCGGTTATTACGTGACTTTTCGGCGATTTAGCTCTGCAAAACTTGAGATATTCGAATGTATATTTGAGGATTCACCCAAACAGCTTCAGCTTTACAAGTGAGGGATTTCATAAATGCAGTGTCTGTTCAACACGCGTCAAAATATTTTTTTATCTCTTCCAAAGCTGGGAAACAACCTCGGGAATCGAACCCGACGCCTGTTGTTTTTCAGACAGTTTTTCACACCTACCTCACCAAGACACGTCTTAATCTTTTTCAATAAATACATTCTTTTCAAATACTACATAATTTTTTTTCGAATGTATGATCAGAGCTACCTCAAACTTCAAGCAAACTGCGTTTTGTTTTATAGCAACGAATTTGTGTAAAAATATTTTCAGGGCGCAATACTGAACATACATTAATAGATGAATTAACCTTAATATGTTTTAACAAGTACAGTGGAACATCGCTTAACGAGCACCTCGCTTAACGAGTATTTCGCATAACGAGCAAAATAAATCGTAAAAAACTGGCTCGCTTAACGAGCAACATTTCGCATAACGAGTGACGTGGAAGAAAGTCCCCCTCTTCACATCACTCGGATCTTCACATCACCAGGATTATCAAAGGCTGAAAAATAAGTATCTAAGGGTAGTCATGGATGGTTCGAGAAGCAAATATCAAGGGACTGGAGGATAACAATGATATTGAGGAGCTTGTGGAAGAGCTCAGCCAAGAGTTGACCACCGAACAGCTAATAGAATTGCAGTGTCTTTCACAGCAAGCAGTTGTAGAGGAGAGTTTGTCAGTGGAGAAGAACGAAGAAACAGCAAATAAACAATCTTCTGGCGCAATAAAAGAAATGATGAAAGCACGGGAAACTGTTGCATCGTAAGTTACAAAGCATCACCCTGATAAGACGGTGGCTATGCGCGCTATAAATTTATTCAATGACAATGCGGTGACACATTTTCGGCAAATTTTGAAGCGCCGAGAAAAACAAATGTCGCTAGATAGCTTTCTAGCAAAAAAATTAGATATGTGTCATAAATTCGTAAATAGTAAATTACATATAGATGATTTTGCTCCTTAAGAATTTATGTATAAGTAATTTTCTTCAAATAATAAACGTTACGTCTAAAAAATTTTGAGTATTTTTTTGCCATGGAACGCATTATCGTATTTTACATTAATTTATATGGGAAAAATTGTTTCGCTTAACGAGTGTTTCGCATTACGAGTAAGACTCTAGAATGAATAATGTTCGTTATGCGATGTTCCACTGTACTTCTGTTTCTTTGAGAGATACACTCATGGACAAAAAAATTAGCGCACCAAGAAATTGCGGGATCGTAACGAAATTTGCAATGAAGGTACATGTCGGGGAGATATGCAAATGATTAGAAATGCAGCGTGATTGCGCATTACGTATAGCCGGTAGATGGCGTTGAACATCGTACTCTGTGGAGTATAAAACAGGTAACCAAAGTTTGTTTGAGTATGCTGAATCATTTACAAAGGAAGAGCTGAGATAGACATGCCATTACGCCGTGTTCGAAGACAATATAAGCAGTTGTCGCAGTTTGAGAGGGATAGAATCGTCGGGATGATGGAAGCTGGGTGGTCAGCTAGGCGAGTAGCTCGTCAATTAGGCCGCTCTGATTGTGTTGTGAGGAGGTGTCGGGACCAGTGGACCCGAGAGATGTCATGTACACGAAGACCAGGCTCAGGACGCCCTCGACAGACCAGTCGTCGAGAAGACCGCCACATCGTAAGAAATGCACGCGTACAGCCAACTGCTTCATCGGCCGCCATCCAGGCACAGGTAGCACCTTCACTAGGGGCCTCTGTGTCTTCTCGAACCATACGAAGGCGCCTGGCTGAAGGACAGTTGGTATCGCAGCATTTCGTTTCATTTTGATGACTCCTTCTTGGTGCGCTAATTTTTTTGTCCATGAGTGTACTTTAGATTAGGCGGGAAATTCTATACGTCCGTCGATCTCACATATTTGAGATAGTTCCTAAAATACATTTTAAAAAAATTGCAAGCTATCTTAAGATAGCGTGGAGGTAATAATGTCCATTTTCGCATTTATTCACCTTTATGAGCGACTCGAGGTGCACCCTATCTCCGGCGGACACCCTTCTGTTGATGTCTTCCAGTATGAAGTGTAGTCCTATATTCATGCCATAGATTTTTGGATCCTGGAAAGGGGAGTCGTCTTCTGGCGATGCCTCCAACTGTCCGGCACCGAATCTAGGAGATATATTTTTTATTAGCGAGTGTGTGCGGCCTGAAAATTCAACAGCTGGTAAATTGAATTGAACTGGACTCCGAGCACTTGCCCGGGGCTAGTAGCCATTTTGGATTCGCTCACTTCGATGTTAGCCTATGGAGAAAATGTTATCAAGGGTGGTCCACTAGGATATAAAGGATTTTAATAATTACAAGATAAAAAGAACTTTTTGTATACCATGTTTTTAAATTTTCTGTTGAATCCTATAAACTTGACAATTCTACGTATTAATAAATACCTTTTTAAAATTTTTTTGATGAATTATCCCATCCACTTGAAAGAAAATGAAGTTAATTGGAAGTTAACTCGCGTTTGACTTTTAGTTCCCCTTCCGGCCGACAGATGGCTGCACCAGTCGACAAGACCAAAATTAACTGAAAATAATAAAAACATGGTAAAAATCTGCTTAAAGATGGCTAAAAGTATTAAAAGAATGCATTGTCATCGTGTTCTGAGCTATTCTAAAAGTTTTAAATGTCTAGCTAGTCGGGAAGTGAGTTAAAAATCGATTGCAAGATTTGTACTCGACAAACATACACACAAGAAAGCAAGTTAATAAAAACATGGTAAAAATAATTGCACTCCGTGATAGAGAAATACATTTTGGACTCGGGGATCTTTTCATGCTTTAACCTCTTAATGCACAATTTTTGTATTCATCTGGGGGCAGATAATTATGTTCATTGATACTCGCCTATGTTGAAAATAACAATATCTTCTTAAAATTTGAATTTCAGTGATCTCAGTGTCAGTAAGCAATCGCCACCACCGTAATCTCTTATGACTGAGTTGTGAGCTAACAAAACGATCAAGATTCCCTTGAAATCCATTCCTAGAATAAGGCCGTCTGCACACGGAGCAACTCAAAAGAAACTGATAACTGAATCGAATCACAAACCAGTCCGTGTTGAGTCGTAACCTATGTAATTGAATGGAGCCACGCACACGGCGCAACTGGTTACAAACCCGTCCGACGGGTTTGTAACCAGTTGCGCCGTGAACATTCAGTATCAGTTTCTTTTGAGTTGCCCCGTGTGCAGACGGCCTAAGAGTTAGTCATTCAAAAGTCATTCGCATAAAAAGATAAACTGTTTGGGATTGGCATTTTGAAAGGGTCTATCAAACAATTTTGTCTCAATTGTTTGTCCAGCACACTAGAGTCCTTCAACTTTAGATCCTACGACAACATATTTCCCGATGCCTACGTGGTTGAGGTCCAGCTGACTTGCGCAAAGTCATCGTTTGGACCAATAACAAAATTTTATTCCGATGTGGATGATACAATACGTCGATATCCTGTCTGTCAATCAATTTTTATCCTGAGTTAAAGTGACCGTGGTACTGCCTAATCAGTCTTCTACAGGTCGAAATCTCAGTTTTTGAATCGCTAATGCAGAAAAGGAAAATTTTTCATCGGAAGATCGGGATAATAGAGGCCGTTCAAATAGGACGTCAGCTCATTTTTAGTCATTTCAAATCCCAAAAATAAGCAAATGTCCTAACCCCAGTATTTCGTAGGCCAACTGATTTTTTTTATCATTAAATTTATCGCACATTTCCAAGAAAAAGTGTCTAGATATTAAATCATTAACATTGAACAATAAAGGAAAACCTAATTATAGAAAAATTTTAAAGGTTTTATTAATTCTTTGAAACCAAGTTTAATACAAAAGTAAGTATGCCAGGGGAGTGAATAGGGTGAGGAAGGGACACTCTTTGTCTTAAGTAAGCATTGCTCTGATTCCCCCCCCCCCCCCAACGGTCCCCTAGGACAGTGCTCCCCAACCTTTTAATCGCCGCGGACCGTCAACGTTTAATAATTTTACCGTGACCCGATGACGGGGGTGGGGGGCTATGACTGCAATTTTAATTCATAATCTTGAAATGTTTAATAAACAATAAACTTATTTAAAATAGTTACAAGATATCTTTTGTTAAAAAGGTATAAATTAGCACAAACCCGACAAAGTCGCACTAACCCGAGAGAAATATACCACAGTAAATAAAATGGAAATAATTTAATGTTCCTTGGGTGGCCCGGTACTATTTGATCCACGGACCGGTACCGGTCCGTGGATCATATATACCGCGACCACTGCCCTAGGGCACATAACTGAATCACAAAAATTTACTTTTATTTCGGGAAGGTGTTAATCCGGTAACACTCTATCGATATGAAAGTGTTTTATTAATAAAGAAAGACCTACACGATATCGCTGGATGAGTCGCTGATGTTATCGATCTCTTCCTCGGACAAAATGACCGCCTGTCTGGCCAGCTTCAGACCTTGAATACCTAGATTGATGTGAGAAAAGTCGATAAAAATAGAACGTCCGCAAATGCTTTTAATTAAAGAGCACGCACGTAAAGGATACTTTGTATCAGTGGCATAACTATGAAAAAGAAAAATATCTTGGAGAGATTTCCGTCGCTAGAAGTGATCCAGCCTCGAACGGAGTCTTTTGTTGCGAACGGAAATTGTGGTTGACTGATAAATGCAAAATATTTTTAAATATTTACCTAAGTACAAAGCAGTGGTCAATAATTATGGGAGGGAGATTTCTCTTTTTAAAAATATATCCGGAAACTTGTACTCACTAAGTTCCTTTTCTCCTAAAAAATGGGCACACACACACACACACACACACACACATATATATATATATATATATATATATATATATATATATATATATATATATATATATATATATATATATATATATATATATATATATACATATACATATATATATATACATATATATATATATATATATATATACATATATATATATATATATATATATATATATATATATATATATATATATATATACATATATATATATATATATATATATATATACATATATATATATATATACATATATATATATATACATATATATATATATATATACTTATATATATATATATATATATATATATATATATATATATATATATATATATATATATATATATATATATATATAGATAGATAGATAGATAGATAGATAGATAAAAAATGAATAAAGAACCCATATGGTCTTGTTTGTGCGAAGTCGCGAAAATAATTGGAAGACAGCTTGACGGAAATTCACAGGATTTCATTAGAAAATTTGCTAGAAATAAAATATTCATTTTCGAGTCATGCTCTTGTTTCGTTCAAATTTTTGTTCATTCTTGCCTAAATGAAACACAGATACATTAAATAGGAAATTTAAGTCACGGGAAATTTGCGAAAGACAACTGAAGAAGTTCAGCGAGACTTTTTTTTATTATTGTTTTTAGGTAAAATAAACATGTATACCCAAAATCTACAGTTCATCGATTTTTCAAATAGTTTGTCAAAATTTTCTTCTTTATTTGTGTTAGTTTTTTTGTTTATACATTTTCAAAAAAATATCGCTGTTATCCAAAAATGTTCATTGTTGGTCGAATTAATATTTACTGGAAGAAAGTGGATCACGGTTGAATAAAGTTCGCGCACCACTGGTATAATTATGTAAGTTCAGCGCTGGGAAGATTTCCTCGCTTAAGATGGTGCAGTGATGAGGCAGCCACAAACCGAGAATTTTTTTACACAACACTTCGCAACAGAAAGATTTCTGAGAAGTGTAGATATCGCTGAAAAGCATAAAAAAGCAGAATTTTTTTCATTTTTTACCACAGCGGAGTCCTCATAAAAACCTATAACAGATCGTTAATGTCATATTTTTAGCTGCATCATAAACTAGAGCAAAACAATTTCCTATAATTAAGGAAGCATGTATAAATGTAAAATTGTATAAATTATATATATATATATATATATATATATATATATATATGTGTGTGTGTGTGTGTGTTTGTGTGTGTGTGTGAGAGAGAGAGAGAGACTAAAAATATGGGGGGGGCGATCGCGCGACCTTAAAACGGAATATTAGTTAAAATATAGGATTAACAATTTAAAAGTCTGGGAGTTCAAATAAGCGGCATCAGGTTTTGCAGTGAAAATAGAATTAATGGGTTCGACTTGATTCGATTACCGAAGAACCACAGAACCACATGGAGAATATTAGGTAGATGTAGCCTTGAGCTGGCGCTAAGAAAGGAAATGTTTAGATCAGCTAAAAAGCATGTACGTTATGACGAAATGAATAAGTAATGAGCGTCACTAAGCGTTGGTTTTTAAGGTTGAGACAAAGAAAATCTTCAGAGCCATGGAGAGATAGCAACGGGTAAAGACGTGTGCCGTAGGCGCACAGATTAAATTGGGTAGGGTTATCAAAAATGGTTTATTGGAGCTGAGTAATTATTGGAAATTTAATAAAGATGTTTAGGATGTTCTATTGGAGTGTTTTTATGCCTGTAGTGTTAACATCTTGCTGCTTGATGGATTTAATAATCATGAATGTCCTCACCACCGGACCACGGACTGCAAAATGATTCTCAGGATGTTTGGAATACTACGTTAATAGATCGGGTGTGAAGCACCAACGTTCGACATATATATATATATATATATATATATATATATATATATGTGTGTGTGTGTGTGTGTGTGTGTGTGTGCGTGTGGGTGTGTGGGTGTGTGTGGGTGTGTGGGTATATATATATACATATACATATATATATATATATATATATATATATACATACACACACACGTATAGTCCGACCACGGAACCAAGGTCCCTGGAAGCTGTTACGCATGCGCGAGAAAAGCTAGTCTACTTAGAAAATAGGGGAAAACGTCATATTTTCGGATGTGTTTGTTTATGAAATACGGAATGTATTTCAGACTGCTTTTTGTCAGCAATTTTAAAGCTATTTTTTAAAACTTTATTTTTGATCGAATATGTGAATAATAATTTAAAAATAATAAAAAGAAAGAAGCAAATCCATCTAAAAGATAGGAGTTTTATAGGAGTGGATATTTTCGGATTACGTCACAATCAAAATTATCTAAAGCTACGTTTTCGGTGATTCTTTTTTTCTGACGTTTCCTCGGAGATTCAAATTTTGGAGTTTCTTCACCCTTTGCTTCTCTGCGTATTCTTTTTACACTGGACATTGATATCCCGGTCATTTTACTTGTTCTCTTTAGGGATTGCGAAAGTGGAACAATAACGTTTCCTTCTAGTGCTTCTTTATCACACAATTTAATTACATTGTGTATTATACGTTTACAATCACTACGGAACGGCTTATTCCGAGCAGTTGTGTTGGGTAAAGGATCCAGTAATTTTAATATAATAATCAAAATAACAGACTAGGAAAAAGCAAGCAAGCGCAGTTAGTAACCGATTCTAAAGAATGTCGAGAGAATACGAGACTTTTCCCCCTCCTTCCTCAGCAGCCTTCCCTAGAGCGTGAATAGAATCGTCTTGGCACTATGCCAACCGTGGTTCTTCGTACTGTGGTCGGACAGTATATATGTATATATATATATATACACTCAAGAGCCAAAACATTATGACCACCTGTCAATAACGAGTTGGCCCACCTTTGGCGCGCAACACGGCTTCAACCCGCCTTGGCATGGATGCCACAAGTCCTTGGTAGATGGCCGGAGACAGATTGTACCAGATGTTTAAGCAACGGTCACGCAAATCCGAGATATTGCGAATTGGTGGTCTTTGAACACTGAGGTGCCGTCCCATGACATCCCAAATGTGTTCTATCGGATTGAGATCCGGTGAGTTAGGCGGCCAGGACATTAACTGGAATTCAGCATCATGTTCCTGGAACCACTCCAACACTATTTTAGCCTTGTGACATGGGGCGTTGTCCTGTTGGAACATTCCATTTCCAGCTGGAAAAACAGAGGCCATGTAAGGGTGCAACTGGTCCGCAATGATGTTCAGATACCCTATAGCATTCATGGTCTGCTCTACCACAACCACGGGTCCCAGATACGCCCAAGAGAACGTCCCCCAAAGCAAAATACCGCCACCACCGGCCTGTGTATGACCTACTGTACATTGAGGGAGCAACAGTTCGCCTGGAAGACGGCGTATCCTGACACGGCCATCGGCGTGATGAATGACAAACCGTGATTCATCGGACCAGGCAACTCTCTCGCACTGATCCATGGACCAGTCGCGATGTTCCCGGGCCCAGCGCAGGCGCAGTTGGCGATGACGCTTGGTCAGCAAAGGCACACGAGTGGGACGTTTGCTGCGTAGCCCCATATCCAACAGTGTCCGCTGAACAGTGTGCTGCGATACTATTCTATTTGGCCCTGCATTGTATTGGGCTGTCAGCTGAGCCACTGTCTGGCTCCGGTTTTGCTTCACCATGCGAGACAGTCTCCAACGACCTTTTTCTTTGATAGCGTGTGGACGTCCAACACCATGTTGTCTACTGCTGGTTTCACCGTCATTCATCCACTTTGCATAAGTACTAACAACTGTAGGTCGCGAACAACCAACGAGTAGTGCAGTTTCGGAAATACTTGTTCCGAGCCTTCGAGCCATTACAATCTGCCCTCTATCAAAGTCGCTTAGATCCGCAGCCTTTCCCATCATACACAGAAGTAAGTGAAAGAATGATTCTTCAGACTCTCCAGCAGCAGTTAAATACCACTTCCACCTGATCACGTGCCTTCCACGTCATCCAGGCGAATTCATTGCAAAATGTAGGGGTGGTCATAATGTTTTGGCTCTTGAGTGTATATATATATGTGTGTGTGTGTGTGTGTGTGTGTGTGTGTGTGTGTGTGTGTGTATACATATATACATATCTATATAAATAAAGCAACAGAGCTGAATGTTTGTGGAGTCCGTCGGATCACGTGACCGTCACGTTTCCGGAGATCACTCATCCTGAGAAAACATGGCCGACATTTTGGTCGAAAATCGGTGTATTTTTTTTCTCGTGAAAGTACATAAATGTTACATATTTGGAAAGAGCTTTGAAAACTGATAATTTTTTCTGCTTATGGTTATTCTGTTACTTTAATAGTTTTACAGATATTTTAATTCTAAAAGCACTCCACCGCTTCACTCATCCTGAGTAAACATGGCCGACATTTTGGTCGAAAATCGGTGTATTTTTTTTCTCATGAAAGTACATAAATGTTACATATTTGGAAAGAGATTTGAAAACTGATAATTTTTTCTGCTTACAGTTATTCTGTTACTTTAATAGTTTTACAGATATTTAATTCTAAAAGCACTCCACCGCTGAGACGAAAGAATCAAATCACCCATCTCCAGTATGGTGCAGCCATCTGTCGGCAGCGACGGGAATGAAAATTCACGGGAATTTATTGATGGGAATTTAATACATTTGTATGGCCCTGAAAAGGGCCTTTTTTTTATTTTGCGGGGCCCAAGCATAGCCGGGCGAAGCTCGGCTAGTATACATACACACACACACACACACACACACACATATATATATATATATGCGTGTGTGTGTGTATGTGTGTGTGTGTGTGTGTATGTATATATATATATATATATATATATATATATATATATATATATATATATATCTTACAAATGTAAATAGTGAATTTTAATATTTCAGGTAAAAAGCTAACTAAGAATGAGTAAATAAAATTTAGGCGCTAAGCTGCTCACAAAATTTATTACATAATATTAGATAGCTGAAAATTAACAAACAATGGGGACTGATGCGACCGTATAATACTATAAACACAGATATCAATAAGGAAAACAGAATAGTACTAAAACAGAATGGAAATGGAGGCGTTATAGTTGATGGCTGGGAGGGGGGTTGTGACTCCCCAACCCCGGTTAAACATGTTTAACATCCGGATAACACTCCCAGAGGTCGGCTACAACACCAAAACCTTATTGATCAATTAAAGCCAAAAACAATAATTAATTGATCAAAAGACAATAATAAACGAAAAACAATAATTAATTTAAATAATTGATCGTTAAGGTTTTGGTGTTGTAGCCGACCTCCGGGAGTATTATCACACACACACACACACACACACACACACATATATATATATATATATATATATATATATATATATATATATATATATATACAGTGGTACCTCGACTTACGAGTTTAATTCGTTCCATGACGGAGCTCGTAACTCGAAATACTCGTATCTCGAATCAATTTTCCCCATTGAAATGAATGGAAACGCCATTAATTCGTTCCGGGCTTCCCCAAAACACCGCAACTTTTTATTACATGTTTTTAAATAAGAAAAACGTGCTTATAAACACACGATCATTGTATAAAAACGTAATACAATAGAATGTACTGCATTAAATTTGTTTTATCAAGTGCAATGTACAACATTGATTTTGGAGATCATACTTGAAGATGCTGATGGAAGGAGGAGAAAGGCTGAACTGAAAAATTAAATCTTATTCGTTGTT